>VZTX01022330.1:33973-58754 GCA_013400915.1 Pardalotus punctatus | reverse complement strand
CCTGCCCTTCTTCGGCTCGGTGCTGCGGCGCGCAGACTGCGTGCGGCGCTGCGAGGAGCCGCTCCTGGGGGCCGTGTCCCGGCACAGCGCCGCCGAGGAGGTGCGCGCCGACTTCCAGCGCAGGGTGCCCTACAGCTACCTGCAGCGCGCCTACATCCAGGTAGGCACCGCCCGGCCCGGCCCCGCGCTCCTCACCGCCCTCTCCCAAGGGGTACCCGTGCTTCCATGCTCCCGAACATCCCAGGTGTGCCCCCTCCGCCATCCCTCTCAAGCCGCCCGGCGTTCTCAGGGGTGTGTGAGGTCAGTGGTCACGGCCACTTCCCGAGACAGAGAATCCTGGGTGGCAACGTGGATTCTCTCCAGCCTTGGCTCACCTGTGCTTTTCCTGTTTTGTTTTGGGTGGCTTTTCTCTTTGTTGTGGGCAATGGATGTTTTGTTTGTCTTTTAGTGTAACATAGTATAATTACGAAAATTGTCTGCCTTCAGTTTGTAGAGAAAAGCCCCCAGGAACACCTCATAACACTCCAGTGTTCTCTGCTGGAGGTGTTTCCCTTTCAGACAAACTAAACTGATTCTGTGTTTCAAGAGATGGGACTGTGTGTTCCAGGGATCTGATGGTCATTATCCTGATGTGATGTGAAATACTTAGGAGTATTTCTGCAAAGTAGCACTGTGCAGTCAGTATTTAGCAGCCACTGACATGCTGAGTATCATCCTCTTATCCCAGTTACTTCTGCCTTATACCCGTTACCTTCCCTGAGAAAAATAGTGTCATTCTTTGAACTTGCTTGCCAAAAAGAAGGAAAAAAGCCAAAAAACCCTGAGGAAAAAAAGCAAACAACAACCCTCCCTCCAACCCACACCAGGATAGTTAATGGTGTTTTTCTTACTCATTCAAGACTTGTGCTCTGTCAAGCCAGCTATGTATAGTAAGTCTTCCCGTTCATGACTAGTAAGGACAGAAACGGTGGGAATATTTTTTCATGACAAGCTGAATGTTTAAAGCATTTCTGGAACATCTCCCTCTGGATTTCTCCTTTATTTGAGCATATTCATAACCTTTTAGTTGCTATAGGCAACTTAATAGGTAAAGATCTGCAAAACGGAGCACAGGGAGGGTGATTCTGCTAAAATCCATTTCCAGCTGGAGAAGTGAGCACCTTTCCTAGGCAGGGCTGGTGGCTGTGGTGCAGTGCCTACACAGCAACACATCAAGGAGGCAAATTATCATCTCTCCAAAACCTAGCAGAAAATGATAGCTACATTGCTTTTTCTGTGTTTCTTTTTCTGCCATTGCCTTAATGTCAGTTTTATAAGTCAGGGACTAGAACTTCGTTGGCTTAAACTCTAGTGGCCATGTGATGCGTAGAGTTCCTGAAAGAAATCCTGGGAGTGAACTGGAGCTGTAATTTGGCATGTGTGTAATGCCAGTGCAGCTGATGGTCCTTACCATGAAAGGTGCTCTGTGTAGTGTCAGCATCTGTGGGAAGTGACACAAAATTTGTTATGCTAAAAACTAAGTGATTTCTTATCCTGATTTCAAAGCCTTTTCCAGACTCACTGATGTCAAACTCACTGAAAAACTTTCCTCTAAATTAATCAATAGGGTTTTTGTCTCCCACTTAAGTAAAATTTATTAATAAAACCCCAGAAGATTTTGGGGTATGGGCTGGCCTTGCATGCATGTTTCTACTGAGACTGAGGTTATTTTCCTCATTTAAAATGGCATTCTAAGCTTATCAAAGCAATGTGTTGAAAACAGCCCTTTTAAAATTTATTTTATGTGTGAGTCATCTTAATTTGCTTTTGCAGCATCTGGGGATTTTATGTTCATGCTAACACTGATTTTACTGCTCTCTGATGGAGTAGTGGATGTTCTTGTTGTCTGCATGGCTGTCCGAGTGTTGGGCACTGGAGCCAGGGGAGGGTACTCTTTGACTAGACTTGTTGGTGTTTTTAATACCTTTTTATTTAACCCTTTGTGATGCTCTTGGGTTTTGTAAGCAGCACTCTGACCAATTTTGCCCTGCAGAGCACCCTGCAGTGATTTGTCTGTGTCCTCACCTGGCTGCTGCCTGTACCTGAGCTCTGCTCCCAGGATTGCCCTTTTGCTCTGGCTCAACAAGTCTGTGCACAGGAGAAAATACCCCACATGGGATTTGCCTGCACTTGCACCAAACACGAAGCCTGATGTCTAGCCCTCACATACGCTCGGATGTGAACCATCGCCTTGTGCCAAGGCTGGGTGCCAAGGCTTTGGCATGTTCCCTGAGGGTTGGGATGCATCAACTCCGTGCTCTCTGCGTTGACTTTGGCTGCAGCATCTGCTCAGCATTTTGTGTGAAAAGGGGAGCTACAAAGTGGGGCTTGTGCAGAGCCCCCTGCCTTGCTGTGGGTGTGTGGACTGGCTGCTCAGCTCTGGGGATGGCCATTTCACCCTCATGTTTTGCTCCTTGAGACCAAAGAGGAAATGAGATGAGGTTAAACACCCTGCTGTGTACCCTGTCCAGCTCCTCCCTGGGCTGCATGATGAGGCCAGGATGCTGGGCACTGGTACAAAGCACTGGGAAGATGGCAGGGTTTGGTGCCATTTGTGGTTTGGGAGAAGAGGAGCAGCCTGGAATGTACTTCCCACCTCCCACTCTTGCTGACCTCGTGCTTGTTTGTTTCTCAGGAGGGGAGAATAATATCCCCTCAGGAGGGAGTGACAGAGCATGGAACAGATGAAAAAAATCGAAGGGTTTGGCTTTTGTGCAGTGCTTTGAAAAACGGTGCTGAATATACATGAACTAATCCTTGCAACACTCCTGTGGGGTAGCAAAAGCAAAGGCTTTCAGTCCTGCTGGACAGATGCACAGCCAAATGTTGACCAGCACTGCCTGTGCCTCTGCTGTTTTGGGAGCAGCAGAACCACCCAGATGCCCTGGGAGCAGGCAGGGACCCTGCTGCCTCCTGGTGCCCTGGGAACAGGCTGGGGGCTCCCTCTGCCTCTGCTCTCTCACTGCAGGGTGAGCACCAGCACAGCCTGGCCCAGTCATGATGAGGTGAATGAGACTCTGCAGTGAGTTGGTGGAAAACTGGTGGTAGAATTGGAAGCTTTGGATTTGTTCTACTTCTTTTCTTGCTTTTTTGGGACTTTTCATACTGGATGATAGCAGCAGCTGCACTGGTCTGCATTGCTCCTGCTTCTGAGCAGATGCTCAAGGTACTCCTGCACAGAATGCTGTAAACGGGCAGGGAGGTGATGATGTGTTTAGGTGAAATACCAGTGTTATTCCTCTATAAGAACATGTTATATCAGCTTCTGATGTAATCATCTGCGTCATCCTATCAGTTCCTTAAATTATTTCCTAATTTATCTTTTTCTCTGTACTTTTTTGAAACAGAAACAGTGGTCTTCTGAAGACCACTCTTCTATTTCACAGATGTGATCCGAGTGTTTTTGGTGACTGGCATGATGTGAGGGGAGATTGTGGTACACTGCAGGAATGGGACAGCTTGTGGATTCAGCTGAAGGTTTCTGTCAGCTTCAGGCTCTGAGGTTGACTACAGACTCTACAGAGACTAGACAAATTGCATTGAACATGCAGCCCAAGTCCAAATGTGTTTGCAAGTGTTCTTTGCAGTTTCTGAATATGTATTTAAATAGGAAGACTCCTCCTTTTCCTAGGATAGCTGATGTTTTCAGGTAATTTATAAATATATTGCATACAGCTAGCCGAGGCAGTTAGGGTGGGGTGGGTGTGAGAAGATGTGGAAACAGAAGGAGATGAGAACATGAGATTTACCTCTTGCACTGCAGGTAGTGGGCTCTCCAGCCCACAGAGAAAAGGTCCTCCAGGGGGTTTCTGCTTTCATGTCCTAGGGGCAGAAGGACAGTTTGCTGAATGCTGGTGGGTCTCTGCTGTGTGCTGGCTGCTTGGTCTTTGTCAAAGAAATACCCTCTAGGCTTGGCAGGTGGGTGTGGTGGGATCTCTTTGCCCTCTTAAATATTTTATTAGTCATGTCCTCCTCGCCTTGCTTCTTTAGTCATCTTGTTTCTGTAAAAACCTAGCCTGCAGGCCATGATGTTCCTAGCCCTGCTTTTTGGAGTTTTTCTAGCTCTGAGAGTGAGTGGAGGAGGAAATGTACACAATGTACACCATGACAGCATTTGCTGCTGGGAGCTGCTGACTCAGGAGCTGTGTTGGGGCTTGCCCTGGATGGTCTGCCATGAACCCTGGGACAGAGCATTATTTCCAGCCCCCAGTCTAACTCCTGCAAGTTGTCTTGGTCCCAAAACAAGTAACCTGGAAAAGCTGATCACTGTGTCAATTGCAAAAGCAGGTCTCATTTCTCTTCTACCGTACTAACCTTCCCCTTGAGGTCTCCTTCCTTTATCTCATCCTGGTCCCAGCCACAGCATTCCCTGGCCTGTTTGCTGGGTAGATGGCTATAGCCTATTTTAACGTTCTCTGTATATTGGTGTGCTATTGCTGGGCATTTCCCCCCTCTTTGTAAATACTGAATTGCAGTGGTCTTGTCTTTCCACTTGCCTGAATGCTCCGTTGCACATCGGTGAAGCATGGCAGGAATTGTACATATGTAGTCTGTAACCACCAGCCTTGGATGTAGAGATGAGAAAAGGCCTTTTAGTCTGTGCTTGGGTTTAAAACAATAAATAAAACAAGTCCCCAGCATGCTGGACATTGCTTGTCTCTCAGTAATACCAGATTGTAGGTGGAGCAAAATGGGGCAAGAGTCTGTTTTATTCTGTCTTGGGCTTGAGTTCCCCCTTGCCGTGTCTGAGATGTCCTTCAGTTCTGCTACCATCATGGCTTCATGTGTTGCAGGCATAAAACAATAATGTTTAGGTTTTACTTGTAGGAGAGGCTGTTTATTTGTTCTTTAAAGCTGTTTTGTTTTTTTTTTTTTTTAAAAAGGTCTTGTTTGGGGAGAACTTCCACTTTTATCTTCACTGCCAGGTCTTCCACAGTGCAGCAGATGGGGCAGTGCTGGAGGCACCACTGGGAACATGTCCTTGGGTCACACCGTGCTGTCCTGCCACTCACACCACCAAGATGTCCAAAATGCAACCCAGACACAATAATCACTTGATAAAAGCCCATAGGAGAGAAACAAAACAGGCAGAGTGAGAGCCCAAACTTCAGAAACACTTGTGGTAGAGATTATTGCCTGACTCCAGTTCTGCCTTTGAAAACTGTCTATTTATGAGAATCCAGACCCAAGGGAGGAGAGTTGTGTATGAAGGGAGGAGAGTTGTGTATGTAAACCTTGGCCTTTAACCAGCCCAGACTGATGGTTCTGTCCTCTGCCAGTGCTTGTGTGAGTCTCTCCACCAGCCACACTTGTAGAGCCTGTAGCAACCCCCCGGGATGGTTGGTGAGACACCTCCACCAAATTCTTTCCACCTCGAGTAACTGCTCACTGCTTCCCATCTCTGTGTGTTCCACAGGGCCAGAGACTTTTGTCTCTGTGGCAGACATCTGGATCACCTACTTAAGGATTGTGGGGTAATTCTGGAGTCACACCAATGTAGTTGCGTAAGGAGTTTGGTTTGTGTCACTTAAGGACTGCTATTTTCCATGAACATTTTGCTCAGTTTTCCTTTGTGCCACAATGCTGTGTGGACCTAAGCAGATAATGGGGTCCTGTCCTGGGGTGAGCCACAGCCTTTGGGGGAAACGTGGTGGTTTCACTTGCAGCATCCCATGGGTAATGACACAGGATAATGTGTAAAACCCCTTACTTTAAATTCTTTGGGGGAGCAGCTGTATCTCACCACAGCCACCACCTGTCCTGCAAGGTCTGCCCATGTTAGTCTTGTTTTTGTAGGATTTATATGACATCCCAGACAAAGACCTATAGTAAAACTGTCAGATAATCATTATTATTTGGATTTTTACTATTAGTAGTGTTTATTTATCTTCAATCTTGAGAATTGGTATTACTCAGATGCTGGATAAACAAACAGATCCCAGAATTAATCTCTTGGAACGTCTCTTTATTTAGGTTTTCTGAGAAAGCATTCCTACTCCTCAGCAGAGGGTAAATGTTAGTGCTCAGAAAGTTAAAATTATTTAGGACAAAAATAAACTCAGTTTATGGGGATGGAAAACTCTGAGTCTTGATGGTTGGGTCAGTGTCCTGGATTTAAAGCAGGATATTTAGTCCTGCCCTAAGCCTGGGACACTGAACCAACTGCCCTTGCTCCTGTTCTTGCTGACCATTTCAAATGTTTCTAAAATGTTTTGTGTTGAAAGCATTGTCAGAGAGCGAAAGAGGTGACCCAGTGATTCAATTCTGCTGCCAGCAAATGCAAAACTAGGCACATCTTTGTGGCCAAGGTGTCTCACTGTCTTCACAGGAGACGCAGTCTTGACATTTTGGACTTGACTACAGCCTGGTGATGTACTAAAAATTAAATGAGCTGGTTGTAGTGACTTTCTGCTGTGGTTTTTATTTTGTTTTTCTAGTGTTTGTTTTGTTGGTTGTTTGTATTTTTTTAATAGAGCAAATACAAAAGCAAAACTAAGGTGTTTGCAGTTTGCCACATCATTTCAACTGGTAGGAAATTAGCACAGCTCTGCCCAGCAAATCGGTACATAACCAGTTAACACAAACTGCTCTTGGATCCACTAAGCTCATTTCATACAGCCTAGTAATCATCCATTTGATAGCCAGGGCTGATTTTTTGTCTTGCCAAATTCCTCTTTCTCACCTCATGGCTATGCAGTTATGCCAGGGCTTCAAAATTTGCTTGCAGTGGGTCCCAGCCTGCAATATTCCCCACTTTTGGAGAATATAAATTAAGCCTGGATTCCTCCTTATTTCTTGGCAATCCCTGGTGATGTGGCTTGGATGATGGATGAGACAGGTGTGACTCACAGGGTTTGAGTGGACTTTTTGAGACCTTGATCTAAAGGTCTCAGTACACGGGCTGGGTTAATATCCCAACTGGAAGAAAACTGGGCACTAATAATAATGCAGGAGAGCCCAGACTCCTGCTGCTGGGATGTGACCAGGGAACCTGCCCCTTTCCTGTTCTTGGATCTCCTTAGTTTCTCATGGTTTTTGCACCTTCCCCTGCTGGCTGCTCCTTGGCAGAGCCTTGCTGCTGAGCTGCCCCGTCCATGTGCCTCGGTGTGCTGGGATTTGTTAAGTGGCTTTTTTGTGCTGCCTGTTAAATCTCATCCATACGTCCTAGAGCTCTGCTCTGGCTTCTGCAGAGCCCTTTTGTTGTCCTTGGCCACAGGAATAACAAACGGCAGCTGATGATGAACTGCATGTGAATGAGCAATGCTAAGATTTAGCCCTGCTAAGCAAACTTATGCCCAGAACTCGCTAGTTGTGACTGAGGTTGCAACAAGGATTATTCCCATTTCCTTGTACAACTGGTGACTTCATTGTGGATGGCACAGGCAGTGGTGAGAAACCATTGTGTCAGTAGCTGAGCCATTTGCTGCCAACCTCCTGAGCACTGTTGGAGCCTTGCTAGCAGGATTCTGGGCTCAAAGCACTGCTGGACGTCTGGAGCAAGGAATGGAGGGGTTATTTATCTTCGTTTTTTCCTTTGGAGGTGGTATGAATTAGTCATTGTGATTGGGTTTGCTCCCAAGGAGTAGGAACCCCTGTGCTCTGCACTGGGCATATTTCCATGTGTGTAGTCTGGACTGAGGCCAGGCTGAGTTTGGATAAATCGATGTGAACCCGGAGTGACCCAGCTGAGGGCCATGGAGTTTCTCTGCCTTAGCACTGGGGAAACTGAGCTCAGGACTTGGCCTGTGATTTTTAACAGTAACAGATGGCAGGAAGGAGGGCGCGAACTTCCCTGGATGCTTTTGTTTCCAGCCAATGGATCAGCAATAAGGTATTGACATTTTTATTTCTTGGCCATGAGCTGGTGATGACTAATGAAGGCAGGGGGTCTGCCTGTGGTGGGTTCAGGCAGCAGAGAGCTGTTCCTCATCAGCCTGTACCTCCCAACCAGTCCTCCTTTCCATGACAACTGGTCAGTTAAACTGACCCTCCAGGGCTGACGTCAAGGGTCAGGGATTTGGCCACCAAATAATTATAGCAACAAAAATAGCATCGCTTCCCCACCCCTTCCTTCCCACATGATCCTGCAGAATCCCAACTCATAAATGTCCTTTTTTTTCTTTCTTGGATGAGAAGCAAAGCCCACATGTATTAGCTGGAATACATAGCAGGGTTTGGCTGCACCCCATCAGTTTTGAAGGCCAAATACTCACTTGTAGCTTCTTGTTCACTTGAGAAAAACGCGTTCTTTCAGGATTGGATGAAAGGCTGAGTCTGTGCTCATGCTGGGATGGGAAGCAGATAGGGTGTGGGACAGCACACTGGCTGTGCTGTTGTGATGGGGAGCATGTCCCTTCACAGCATGGACGTGACAGGCTGGCCATTGAGAGGTGGCCTTGTGGCAGTGGCCACCATCTCCTGCTCCCTGCCCTGATGCTGATTCTCAGGTCAGGCAGAGTTTGCAGGCAGGCTGCACAGGAGAATGTCACCAGCACCAGGGGCATGGAGCAGTCAGCAGGTTTTAAATGTGGGTAAGCCATGGGCAGGAGAAAATTCTGTCTTTGCAGCTCTAAAGGTTTTATTAAGGGTCATGGGAACATTTGGGAGGTTGCAGAAAATTTGTGAAGGAAAAGAAAATGAAAGGACATTGTCAGAAATGGACTGTCCGCACCACCAGGATGTACCTGGTGTACCTGAATAAAAAAAAAATCTGAAAAATCACAGAAATGGTTGTTAGCAACATCCTGCTTTTCACCATGGGTTTTCCAAAGCAGCTGCAGTGGTGGCCTTGATCTCACATCATGTCCCTGCAGAAAGATGAGCCTGAGACTGTGCAGTGTCCTGTCAGAGGTGGGAGCACAGGAATCCACAGCCTTCTGCCAGAAAAAAGGAAGGGTGGGCAAATCCTGCCTCAAAGTACTGCAGGCAGGGCACTGCCTAAACCCACAGCTCTCTGAGGCCAGGGCTGGGCTCCCAAGGGTGTAGTGGGGAGATGTGCTGGAGTTCATAGCCCAGGGCTGCGGGTGCAACTTCTTTTGAAGATGGAGCCAGCCATATTCCTTCCCAGGAAAGATCAGCGTGGTACAGAGAGAATGAGCTTGGAAAATATCCTTCAAAATATTTGCTGAAGGTGTTGCTGTGACTGCCTGGGACTGAAGCACAGTCTGTTAGATCCCTTGCTTAGAAAGCTGCTTTTAAAGTGGTTTTTGCCAAGGCACTGTGTGTTCTAAGGTTTATATATATTCTGGGGCATCTTCTGTGACCTGAGTTACTCTGTTTCTTTGGAAGCAGACAAGAAACTGCAAAGTTTCATTGAAATAGTCTGAAAGGAAGAGCACTGACTTGTGGCATGTTGCACTATTCTGCTGCCAGGAAGCGCTTCCCCATCCAGGGCTGTCAGCCTCATCCAAAGGATCTGTGATGAAACAAGATATTTTAGTGAAATAGAGGAAAATCCATTGTGTCTTATCCCCGTTTTTCTTATTTATGGAGCTGCTGGTCTCTGTGTTGCAGGGCCTGAGAATGGACAGGAGTTTTCTTACCTGTGGGCAGCCCTGATCCTGGGGATGTGTTTGCAGGCTGTTAACCAAGAGTTGTGAGATGCACTGATCTCCAGAGGTGGGTGAGGACTGTGATTCTTTGAATGTTGCTAAACTCAGATCTGAGCTTAACAAAAGAGAGTTTCCAGTCTTGGGAGACTCATTCCAGTGTGATTATTGTTTGGGTTGTTCAGCAAAACAGTCCCTAGAAAATGACTTTTGCACTGTAACACAAGGCTTCCCACAGTGGTGTTTTTAACTCCAAATCACTGTTTCTAAAATCACTATGCTTCTATTTTCCAAATATATTTTTGTATCCTTGTATCCTTGCTGTGAAATCTGGCTAGATGACAGACTCCTAAATAAACTATTTTTAGCCTCTAACCTTTTTTGAATCAAACCAAACCAGTTAGAGAGCACTGAATAACTGTTTGTCTGGGCTTTTTCTTTGAAAGTTACAACACTTAAAGCTGTCACTGAGTTGCCAGCAATCAGTACACTCAGCTATCTTGGAAACCGCAGTGTAGAAACCATACTGTCCTTCATCATGCTTTTGAGAAGTATTAGATAGGGAAGGTTTGCATGTTTCAGGCTTATTGTTCACATTCCTGTTCCTTTGCTGCAGTTTTACATGGTGGATTAACATCCAGTTCAGTTTCCAAGTGGTGGAGCCCTGCTCGGAAAGGGTTCCAGATCCTTCAGGATCTTCTGTGCTGCTCTTTGGGGTTGCTTTGGTATTGCAGCCAACCTGTGCTGAACAATAACATCCTGCTAAGCAGGATTGACAGTTGAGCTCTTGCATGCTCTAAGTGTGTGTCACAGGCTTGTCTCAGGTGTGCAGATATGAATGGAGCTGGGGAGATGAACAGGAAAATGCTCCCGGTATTTGCCTGTGCTGCGTACCTGAGATGGGAGGGAGTGTTCAGGTATAAGAGTGAGCAGTGCTTAGGCCCTGAGTGAGGGGTTATTTCATTGGGGTAAGAATGTACTCAAGACTAGAAAGGATTGTGTTTGGGAAGTGATCAGGATCACTCTGCCAAGTGAAATAGAATGCTGCTGTAGCTATCAGTACTTTTAAGTGCCAATGGTCAATGGTACAGCTGGGTCAAAAGTGCATTATGTGAAACACTTTACTGTCCATCTTATTTAAGCCACTTAAAGACAGCTTTGGAAGTTATTATCTGCTATTGAGGGAGAAGAGCTAAGCCCAGAGAGCTGAGAGTTCAATCATACTTAATTTTGCTCCGTTTGCTCTTGAGTCCTAGGGTTGGAAAGGTAAAAATAGTATGGAGACAAGGAAGGGAGAATCTGCTTTTCTTTTCAGAGTGTTTCCTCTGTGTCAGGAGGATCATCAGGCATTTTGGAGGTTGTCCTTGTAGATTCCCCTGTTGCAAAACTGCAGTAGAATTTTGGCTGTGCTGGACTCTCCCTTTTTTGTGCCAGCAGGCTTGGCCCTCTGCTCTTATCTACACGTAGTGCTTTAGCAGTTGTGAGCACAGAGGACTAGATCTGCTTTTGCTTAGCATTATGAGCCAAAAAGCAGCACTCAGCTATCTCTTGTTTCAGAGCCAGGATGCTGCTTAGTGCAATCAGAGACTTTGTCCCACCAGTGACGGGTGACAACAGAAGGATGTCAGTGCTAGGGAATTTCAGACAGAGATATGTACCAAAGGCTGCTGAAAATAGCAGGGTTTGAAGCCTTCTGAGTTGCACACTTTGATCTTGGTCCATGCTGAGGACAACTGCTCTGACTGATGTACTCTAGTGGTGATGGATTTAGCAGAGTCCTCACAGGTGTCTGGATTTGAGATCTGCTGATATTAGCAATAAAACTGGGTAAAATGTGTAATGGTACAGGTGTATCTGTCCTTTAATCTGAAAGTAC
This sequence comes from Pardalotus punctatus, assembly GCA_013400915.1. Lineage (NCBI taxonomy): Eukaryota > Metazoa > Chordata > Aves > Passeriformes > Pardalotidae > Pardalotus > Pardalotus punctatus. The sequence continues at coordinate 47,291 of VZTX01022330.1, read as the reverse complement.
TGAGATGGAGGCTGTTAGGATAAATGGAAGGGACGTAACACAGCTTATGCAGAAAGAAAAAAAGCTGAAGTGGTGCCTGTGCTTGCTGTGGACTTACTTACATCTGTTCTAATGACTCAGGTTGATGCCTGATAACTTACTAAAGCACAGCTGCACTGTGCATTGAGCCATGTGTGTAGAATCCAGCCTTTGGATTTTCATTCTGCACAGGGCTCAGATGAGATCTGGCAGACCTCAGGCTTAGACGTAGCAACCGCCTGATCATCCCAACTGTGTTTTATGTGGGAGCGTGTGACCCAGACACCAGGAACAGTCCGTGAGGCAGGACAGGGATGGCTGGGTTTGCTCCAGCCCAGCACTCCCTGCCCTGATTTGCCCATCTGTGGAATGAGTCTGATGTGCAGTAATTACACACCAGGCATTGTAAGACACGACTGACATCACGTATTTGGGGAATGTCAGATGTGTTGTGTGGTGTCCGTGCGCTGTGAGCGAGCTCAGTGGGAATAGCACACATAAACAGTAGCAGATTAATTAAAGATGTCCTGTGCTGCAAAAGGCCAATTATGGAGCAGTTTGCTCAGAGTCAGTAGTGCTGGCTGGCTTACTAGCAGAGTCTGAGCTAACCCCTCAGAGGAGAGCAGTCACACAGCAGTGACAATTCACTGTCACAGCTGTCCTGCATGTGAGAGAGGAGACATAGATGTCACACAGGTCCTGGGCAGGTCAGCTTCCAACATGGCCCTTTGTTAAAGCCCCTTCACAGGCAGCAGAGCAGTGTCTGTGTTCTACACAGCAGACATTTGCAGTCAGTCAAGTCATTGTTCCTTACTACCTTTGCAGAGATCTTTTTGCTTTTGGGACCTTCAATATGTTTTATTCCAGATGTTTTTCCTTGAGCTGCTGCTGCTGTTTAAAGGGCCCTCAAAACCTGATAATATCCTGGGATCTGGGGGAAATTGAGCATTTCAGATGAGTGGGAGTCCTAAATCATTGCCAGGCTGCAGAATAATGGTTCTCCTTATTTTGGGCCTTCAAAGCCTGATAGGATCATTGTAGGAAATGTGACTCAAGGGTTTTCTTTGGAGTGGTTCCTGAGTTACAAACATTTTCTGGTTGGGACCTGGACTGAATCTGGAAGGCCAGCTGCCTTGTCCAGGGGCAGCAGCTTTCATTTCACAGAGCAGGATGCATCTGGCTGAGAATTAGGGGTGAAATGGGGATCCTCAATGCCCTAAACCCAATCCCATCTCTCTGTCACACCACTACCCAATGCCATAAATCCTATTGAATAGCTCACTGTAAATTACCCTGGGAATCTGCTCTACAAAAATCCCTATTTCTTTCTGGTGAACCTCATCAGCAAAACCCCTTCAATAAGCATGAGCTACTGCAAGGAGAGTCAGACCCATCAGCGGTGGGGTTGAGCAGGGCTGACAGCTTGTCCTGTCTCAGCTGCACTGAGGAACTCTCCTTTTGCAGCAAGACTTTATCTATTTTTCATATTGCTTTACTTTAAACAAACAAACAAAAAATCATTGCTGGAAAAATAATTATTTCAACATCCACTGAGATTTGTTTTGGAAAGCTGATATTCTGCTTGATTTCAAACCCATGAGGTGAACTGAAATTTCAGCTCTGGAGCATATTTTGGTTTGTCTTCCACCCATGGGAGAGTTGAAAGAGAAGTGTAAGCAAGAAAAGTGGGGCAAGGAAGAGAAACAGAAGAAGGATGAAGGAAAAGAAGTCACAGCATCAAATGTGTTTGGCAGACTCCTGTGCCAAACTGGAGGAGAAGTTCATGAGGATGCTGTCATATTGTGGGGCACTTGCCCATACCGAGGTTTGAGCAGGATGAGTAGAGATGGTTTTGGTTTGTTTTAAAAGAAAGAGCTTTCCAAAAGGTTGGGTTTGAACTTCCTGCAGAAAACTGGAGGAAGAGGTGCTGCTGGGACTGAAGCAGCACGGAGGCTCACTGCCTGGGAAGGATGGTGATTCCTCATGGGGTCTCAGCCCTGCACAAAGCAAACAGCTGTCGTTCATGTCTCTCAGCTTGTCATTTTGGAAGGTTTTGAAGGCTGTGTAACTTTGCTTCAACCTCCTAAAGCCTGTGTGCCAGGAGTCTGGCAAAGCCAGCAGTGTCTTGCAGGGAATTTGGTCCTTCTTCTGGAGGGACTCATCCTCCAGGCCAGGTAGGCAAAGAGATTTAAACAGTTATCCTCAGGTAGTGTGCACTGTGTTTTCGCATCACTGAGACGTGCCCAAAATTTGTTATTATTTTTTATTTTCCTAGATCACACTAGAAGATTTCCTATTTACAATAGAATATTGGTCTTCAGCAGCAAGTACAGACACATTTCTTTTTTTGAACTACAGAGACATGGATTGTTGCTGAAGGAAATTCTCAGTGGAGTTGATTGGTGTTTTGATGGGTCCCAGGTTAGCAACTGGGGGTGTCTTAGCCTGTCCATATACACCTTTTCTCCTACAAAGTGAGGATTTCCAAGAGCTTTTGGCCTTTGCTTTAGCAGAAGGAATACACTTCCCTGGCATGGGATGAAGTACCCCAGACTCTGCTTTAGCCCAGACATACATTTTTGTATCCAATTGCACAAGTGTTTGTGTGTTAAACTGCTGTGTGATACCTTCCACAGAGCTGGGCAGGGAGGCCTGTAAATTTGGGAGATCTTGGAGCTTCCTTGTGCATATACACTCATGTACACTCCTGGGTGCAGAGCTTTAGGAACAAGTCTAACAGCTGTATTCCTTGAATCTTCCATAGTTCCCCACTAGAAGAAAACTTGGCAAAAATATTGCACCCTGAATTTGTAACTGTTTGCTTCTTTGTTCACATTTGCTCATATCCCTAGAGGAATGAAGTCATTTATTTGATTTGCCCTGCTGCTTCACACTCCTGCTTATGAATGGCTGGGACAAGACTGGCAGTATGAATAGCCTGGCTGCATGTGGTTTGGAAAGACGTGTTCACTTGCACATTGGTGTCCAAACAGAGTAGCTGGCTCTGAAATCCTATCAGTAAGGCTTTTGAGTAACTTAAAACCCTTCTTGTAGATGCTTTGAATTTCTTCCACTCTGACATTGTGTAAGCCCCTGTTGAAGCTTCATTACCTCAGTAACCACAGAAAAGCTGCCTGCCTTTTCACTGAAACCTTCCCCACAAAGGTCTGGATTCATTCCCCCACCCCCCTTTTTCCTTGAATGCAGAGCACAGCTTATTGTAGTTTAAATAACAGGGTGGAGGGCCAAGACTGTATGGATCTGGGTGGCATAATGCTAAAGGAGTAGGAATGTGTCATGTCCCCTGGCTCTCTCTGTGCCACTCTGTACTAAATATGGAAGGTGACCTGTATAATTTTCAACATAATTAGGATATTCAGTGCTTTCTTTAGAGTAGCTTATAACAGACCAGTCCCAAACAGCTGCTGTTTCATGGGCCATTCTTGGTGTTTTCTGTGCTTTAAATAACTCCAGAGTTTCGAGATGTGCTCTCCATCCAGGTTGCTTCCAGCCTGACTCCTCCTGCTACTTGTAATGTAGGTCAGAAGAGTTACCCAGGAACAAAAAAATGTGGTTTTTTTCTGATTTCTCATCTCATCTGGTTTCATCCAAGGAGATGGGGACAGTGGATGCCACTGCTATGTAGAGAGCCTAAAATATCCTGTTAAAAATTTGAGGCAAACCACTGCCAGCAGCCACTACATGGAGCTGCTGAGGACTTTTCCTTGCTGTGGAATACAGCTAGAATTTGGGAAAGATTTTGAATTTTGCCTTTTTTTTTTTTTTTTTTTTTTTTTTTTTTTCCTTACCCCACANTTTTTTTTTTTTTTTTTGAGCAGCCTGACCCCAAACAACTGGAATCAATGGCAAACTTAACATCGAATGAAAAGGTTTTTTATTTGAACCCCCAAGCTCCCAGTTTAAATCAAATCAAGTTCCACTTGCCAGTGCTTGAAGAGGAAAAGGAAAGACCTTTTTAGACACCAGGCAATACATTATATGTGTCTCCCCAGACACTCTAATTTGCAGCCTTTTTTATATTCAGACACCTATAAAATTAAGGGATTATTTTCTTTGGCATAAGAACATGTCTATTTTCAGACGCGTCTAGAGCTGCTCCAAATGCAGCAGTTACTGCTGCTGGGGGAATTGGTGCCAGGCAGCTGCTCTTCATTTCTAGGGAATTTAAGAAAAGTTCACAGTGCTTAGCTGATGTTTTATGTTTAGTAAAGCCTCTGTTTTCTCCCTCAAAATTTCATTAATCACATTATTTGTTGTTTAAGCAGCAAGGTAGCAGTTAGGGAGAAATGATTGATGTTATTTGCTCATATCCAATACAAAGTTGTTGAAGCATGAAAAGAAGATGAGAAGATTTCTGGTTCCTGGGAAGGAAAAGCTGTTATTTCTGTCTGTGCTGTGGGAGGTCCAAGGCAAGAAGTTTACCTTAGCTGAGCAAATAAGCACAAAAAGCCCATCTAACAGCTTTCTTCTTTCATGGTGGTTATGGCTTTTTTTTCCCCCCTCCAAGTAATGATTTTTTCATGTGTAATCTGCACAGAGCCAGTGTGTGATTCTGCTCTGTGCTAGAGGATGGGATGCTCAGAGCCAGTAACAGGTGTACAAACCTCTGGAGTTCTTTCATCTCAAAGAGCCTGCAGTGCTTGCACTGATGTGGTAAATAAATTACTGAGAGTGTACCTGTTGAGTAAGGTGGAAACGGGAATGAGAGTTCCCTACTCTTGGTTTGTGCCTGTGGTCAGAATCTGCTGGGTGAGGCACTCACCACCCCAGTAAGATGAAAAGATACGAAGGCACTAGAACTTTGATCATGTGCTTTGTCACAGATTACACCATGTCCTGTTAGAATTATTCAGTTTAGAAGACTAAAAGGCCCCAGTAAATTGCATTCCATAGAAAATTTTGGAAAACAAACCAAAAAGCAGTGTATGCCAGAAGGGTGGTTATGAGAAATGGACTGACAGGGCTTCTCTCTGCCCTGCGCTGGACAGTGTGGATCTCTCCAATGATGTGAAATCCATGCCTTTCTTAATTTTTAATTAACTTCAGTGATGTAGTACAGCCACTCAAACTCCTGTGCAGGTGGAAGGGTTTGCTCTGCACATTTTCATTGCAGGTAACTGCAGAAGGAAGGAGTTGGGCTGAGCAGTGTGTGTTGGCAGGAGGACAAGAATTATCCCTTTGTTAGCAAGCTGTGAATGTTTGATCTAAACTTGCGGTGGGGAAGCAAGTATGAATTGACACCTGCAATTCCATGTCCTTTGCCACTGCCAGGTGCTGTCAGATTCATCAGTACCCCACTCTTGGCCACGCTGTGGTTCTGGTTAGACCTAACCAAACCCACAAGTGGGGTGTGAGGGGGAAACAATTCTGGGTGCCTGCACACTCATGTATGGGTGAGACCAAGAGACACACTCTTGGTCTTTCCTTAATATTTCCAGGACAAAGGTTTGCCATGTTTGCAGTGGATGCTGGCATTGCCCCTGGATCCCTCTCTGGCTGATGTGCAGTAAACCATTTTGCCATAAAAGCTGTGGTGCTAGAGCTGCTTCCCTGAGACAGTTGACATTTCACACTCCTTGCTGAGAAAGCCTTGCTGTAATCTGCTAGATAAGGAAAGTATTTTTATTTCACCTCTGAATGTGCTGCTTACTCAGAGCCTGGATGTTCCACAAATGCACATTTTTGCAAGGAGAGGAGGAGGCTCTTGGTAACCACAGATGCTGATCTTGCCCCCTCACAGCTTGCTGAGTCAAGCACATGCAGCCCAGACATGATGAAGGTCTCAGACTTCCCAGCATTTTTCACCCTTGCAGATTTCCCATGGTAGTTTCAGTTAAAAATAGAATTGAGGTACTTGATTCATCCTTCAGGGAAAGAGCAGAGGAACAACCTGGGTTTTCATGTCTTTTTAATGCAGGAATTGAAGTTCCAAAGGCAAACATTGGTGCTGGCTTCTTGGAGAGATGATTGGCTTCCTGCTTCATTCCTGGGGACTCAAGACACTTTTTGACTGTCATGTTTGGGCTGTGTGCTAACTGCTGTGGCACCTGGAGATGGGAAACCTTGCTGGCCTGGGAACTTGCTGTGGTGGTTCAGGAAGGCAGATGGGGGAGATGCAGGAAGATGCCTAGATTGTGACAAATGACCAAAAATGTTTCCGGGAAGAGAGTTGCTATACTCCTTTCACAACTTCAGTTACAAGCAACCAGCCTGGAGCAGAGCCTGGAAAATGTAGAGAGTCATGGGCTTTTTCATTCTTGGTTGTGCACAGCTTCTTCATCTTGGCCCTTGAGAAAGAACAGAGCTCTGGTTTATTATTTTCCAGCTCACAGCCGAGGCAGACTAGTCTAATGGAAACTGGATCCTTGCACAAAGAAAGTTTAGAGGGTGTTGGTTTGTTTTCTTTGCCATTTATCTTGCTGGAGAAGACGAGATGAAGGACTGGGAACGAGACAGGTATATCACCCTCTGATTAACATGAATTGTCTAGTGTGTTTTGGGATGAATCCCAGTTTCCTTTGGCTATTTTTATCCTAAAAGGTGTCAAGTGCTTATGTAAATTTCATCGAGTGACTTGTTGATGCTTCTCAAGCAATAGATGCTTCAGCTGGAATGAATATTTCCCAGCATGAGGAAACAATCAGAGGCTCTGTGAGTGCCCTGGGCGTGGGGGAGAAGGAAATTAGGCAGAAGCTGGAGGTACCAGCTGAGGAGAAGGCTGATGGAGGCAGTGGTGCACCAGGGGCTGCCTGCCCCTGACACACTGACCTTGTACTACAGGTTGATTTTCTGCTGCTCTGTTTTAAAAGATGCCCATGATATCAGTCAAGCAGCTCTTTTTCATCTCTTTTCCCATGTCTGTACCATTGGGTTCAACTGTGTGCCAAGGGGCAGCACAAAATCAGGGGTGCCTGGTCAACACAGAACTCCTTTGAATTGTGGTTTCAGGAGGAGGCAGAGTTGGATGAGAAACTGTTTCCTGCCTGGAATTTCCTGTTTGGGTGCTGGGAAGGTTTATTAGGGATTCCAATCTTAATTACAACTTTTCTGTTTCAATTAAGATCCCTCCCAGATAAACTTGAGCCCAATACCAGATGTGTCACAAGCTATTCCCTGCAGACTATGCTCCTTTGAGTAAGACTGTGCTCCTTGCAATAAGACTGTGGGCATGCAGTGCAGAAACCACATTTGGATTTTCTAGTGAGAAAACCTATTTGTCCCAGGCTTTTTGTTATTGCTGTTGTTACTCTTAGTAACATTTGTGTGCACTAGAAAACATGATTAATGGTATTGGGGGAGGGGGAGGTTTGCTTTTGGTTTTTGTTTTTACGCAACTGACACAGAGAGCAGCTGTATCCAGTTAGAATAAAGGTCCCCAGGAGTGGCCAGCACTGGGCATTCAAGGAAGGACAGAAAAACATGTTCAGAGCGCAAACAGGATGCTTGTTTTCAATATAAAAGGCAGTTAGCAGTTGCAGTGATTCATTAAGAACTGGGACGAATTATATGTCCTGGCAAATTTTCTGAATTAAAAGTGCTCAAGATATTTCAGAAATTGTAATTAATTCTCAAAGATCATAGATTCGTGCTAATGCTGCATTGAGGGGTACTTAAAAAACTTATGTAGTCCAACCATCTGCTTGAGATAGGTACGTGCCAGATACTTATTTTATATGTTTTTAAAATCCTTCTGAGGAGAATCCTGAATTCCCAAAGGAAAATGTCCTTGAAGCTGGGTATTCTTTTTTGTGACACCTAGATAAACAGTTTTGTATGCTACAAACTAAGCTAGTGGCTATACTCTGGTTCCTCATCACTGTTCTTTTTATATATCATCCTGCATCTGAAGTACTTTCAGCTCCCATCTGTGTTTTCAATTCTAGCATGAGAAGGCCAACTGTGTTCAGTCCTCCCTCCTGGACCAGGCCTTCCAGAGTCATTTGCTCTTTCTCTTGCCTCTTGCCCCTGCCCCAGCTCTGCTGGATGTGTGTTTAACTTGGTTCCACTTTCCCCGAAGCACAGATCTGGCATTTCTCGCTGCTGGCATTCTGCAGCGGGAATGTGCCAGGACTGGTGTTATTGTGAGATAGGCTGTTTGCAAGAGCAGCTTGCATTCTTCAGATTATTCCAGCCCTTCAATTTCTGCAGAAATCAGATAATTTGCTGGGCAGGTGTGGCCTTTGTGTTCATAGGGCCAAGGCTGAGTTAACAGGGCTGAAGAGGAGAGTGCTTGGGAAAGGGCTGTTCCTGCTGAGGGAGGCTCTTCCTTCTGTCACGGGCACACCAAGGGGCCATGGCCCTCCCCGAGAGCGCTGACAGCACGTGCAGATGTTCCGGAGACAATGGGATGGACAAAGGCAGTGTTTCCTGTCAGAGAAGGTTCATTTGCTGGGGAAGTTGGTTTCAGGGCCAAAAGAGCAAGAGCAGAAGAGTCCCGTGGGTGGTTTCTTGCGGTGTTTTTTCCAGAGGAGATGCTGATTTAACACTTCCTGTTGTTCAGTGGGATTCTCCAGTTCCCAGGGCAGGAGAGTTCATGGTACTGAGCCCTTGCGTAATGGTGTGCAGGGCAATGGCCACCCGTGCTCCCCACACCAGTAGATGTGGGAGATGCTGGATGATGCTGCCTGTCAGTCAGGCTGGAAAACACTGCCAGATTCGTGAGGAGGGCCAGAACTGCAGGGTATTGCTCTGGAAGCAGATGGCATTCAGGGAGCCTCCTGCCTTGCTGGGAGCTGTGAACAGGATAAGGTCATAGCAGGGGGTCTGGGCCAGCTCCACAGCAGCTCCATAGCTCCATGAAATTGCAACTCTTGGTGAAGACAATAGTTCCTTAGTGTTTTACTTATAAGTGAATTCTCCGGCACTGGATAATGAATTATCAGATCCAGACAGAGGAAGTCTCTCATAATTCTCTTCCTCTGAGGTAACTCGGATTCTTTGTGAATTAACTTGTTTTACAAACTAGAAGCACAGGATACAAAAACAGTGGCTAAGAATCTCCTCCAAGTAGTACTCCAGTGGATGGAAACTTAATATAGGTCAGACAGCTATGCCAAATCCCAGCTATCCAAACTGGGTAGCAAACTTTCTGCTTTCCTATATCCCTTCTCAGATGTAAGCATCAATAAGCAGCTCGACACGTGTGTCTATTGCAATCATGTCAATGAATAAAGCCACAAAGAATGTGTGCTCCTTGGGCTAAAGCTCTCTTTGGAGAGCTGGAGATGTTTTCCGCCTTTCCCCCCCCACTCTGTTATCTCCAAAGAGCTGATAACCTGTCTCCCCTCCTCCTGGCTTCTTACTTGGCATAAACTGCTGATAGACAATAGCAGACCAGTCTGTGAGTGAGCTGTCACTGTAGCAGGGTCATCATCCCACACCATTGCAAAAGTGACAAGTGTTTGATACCAGTTGCTTTTTCCCTTTTCCATTTTCCATCCTATAATGCAGTTTAAGTTCACTGGTTTATGGCTGATCACATTTTGTCAGTCTTCCCAGCAGCAAGTAGTGCTTGGCAGGCTAATGCTGAGAGTGCATAGAACAAAAATTATAAATACCTTGAAATTTAGGTTCTATGCTCCAAATTTCAGTCTTTATAGGGGAAAAAGTATTGCTTCATGTTACAGAAGGGAAGTGGAAGTGGAGAAAATAAAATGCTTCAAGCAAGTTTTTGTCCTGGGATGGAATCCAAACAAACGCTGTCAGCTTGTGGCCTCTACAGAGAGGCAATTTGGGAAGAGGACGTGAGCTCTGCACTGTATTCCTGTGTCCAGGGACTTGGCTCTGCTGCTGCTGTAGGCTGGGGAGAAGGGGCCAGCGGTAGCTTGAAGATGCTGTTTCCAAAATGAGGAAGCCTCCCCTAAATAAGGAATTAGATGACAGGGCCCTCCACACTGATCAGGTAAAGGAGGAGATGCACAGGTGTGGGTGTGCTCCATAGGTGACCTCTGTGAGTGGTGATAAGTTATGGAAAAGAGGGTGCCTGCAGGGGGTCCAATCTGGAAAGTGTTTTTTCTGTAGATTCTGGATTGCAATGGAACCTAGTTGGGAGGGAGGTATGTGTGTGTGACATTTATTCTGCAGTTTTGGGATGCTCCAAGGTTATTCTGGAGTGTTGACTACCTGGATTTATCGCCCCAGTGTAACCACCAAAGTTCTCAACAAGTACCTCACCTGTGAAATGAGGCTTGTAGCTATGGATAAATCCATTACATTTGGAAATTTTCATGATTCCTACATACTGAAAAAAGCCAGATACAAACCTGCATAAAATTCTGGGCAAAAACTGTTAGAAAGAAGTTTTAGTAGGAGATGAGCAGTGATTTAGGGGAGAGATGATAGTAGGGATTATGGAAGAGTTGAACTGATATGTTTCTGCTTTGTTAATTGAAAAAACATCCCAAGGAGAAAAAACAAACCAGCACAGTCATTTTCTGTCAGGAGCTGGACACCAGTGTTTAAATACCCACTTTGGTTTTGCCCTGTGGTGTGAGAGGGTAACCCCATTCAGCAATATATTCTGATTAATGTGTCAGTTCCCTTCTCTGGAACACAGAGATCAAAGGTTTTTAGAAAATTCTTCCTTCCCACATGGAGGGCTATTCCTAGTATTATTTTTGGAACTGGGGTTACCAGAAGTTTTCCAGGAAGAAAATTGCAAATCTCAGTGCTCCGTGGACCATCAGCTTAATTTAATTTTTTTTTTTTTTTTTTTAAAATACATGAGACATTTTGGAGCCTGTATGTAACCAGACAGTCGTGTTGACTGATTCTGGCGTGTCACAGAATGAACACCTTGTAGCCTGAACCAGATGTGGGGAGGCTAATGAGGTGTCTGTAAACTGAGTGTGAAAACCTGAAGCTGCAGCAAAAATTTGGAATTTGATACCTCTTGAGGTAATGGAAATTAGTGCTTTAGGCAGAAGAGAAAGTGCAGATTTGGGGGAAAGTGCTATTAAAGGCAATGAAGCAGTACATGAATTAGAAGTGAGGGATGCTACTTTGAGAGCTGAATACTGGCTAGCAAGTGAGGTCCCTGGAAAAGCTTTCATGATACTTCTTTACATTGGTTGTTTTTTACTGCTGACAGAACACAGCTTGCAAACATGGAATTTAAATCCATAGTCTGCTTTTACCTGGAGCACGATTTCCTCTCTTGCACTGAGAGCCAGAGCAGTGCTGGTGGGGACTGTGCTCTTGAGTCCCTGGGAGTGTGCCATGAATGGTGACACAGCCACTTCTCCCCACTGGCCACATGCAGAAGGAAATGGGGGCTAGCACCCAGGCATTGCATGTGTTACAACTATCTAGACAGGTAGAAATAACTACTTTAAATCATACTTCTTGCTTTATGGCTTTTGCTTTCCTTTGGGAGAGGGCTCTTCACTCATTCCTTTAGGAAACTTCGTATGTTTGTTTTTGTCTTGTCTGTTTGGCATGTTGGAGCAAAATGATGTGATTGACCTTTAGGGTTACAGATGAAGCCTGGTTTCCGATCCTTGTTACTTTAGGATAGCTGCAGGAAAATCTCGGAAGCACTGAGATAGATATTACAGATGAAAGCAGAAGCTGAATGGCTTGAAGAGGTTCAGCACTTTGTAAATTTGTAAATATTCAGCTGAGAGGAGTGGAGCATGTGTGTGATTTACTGGGTGTCCTTGGCCTGTCTATTGAAGCAGAGCAGGAATAGCCATTACTTTAAAAAAACCAAACAAACAAACCAAAAAAAAACCCCAGGAAATCTTTTTCAATTTTGCTTGAGGCTTCCGTGAACATATAGCTTAGATGGACTTGATCTGATGTCCCAGTGAAAGGCAGGGGACGCACAGAGCAGAGCCGTGCTGGCGCTGCCGTTCCGTGTGGCTGCTTCCCGGAGGATCCCAGCCGGAGCCCTGGCGCCTGGGATGCCATCCTCCAAGCACTGCTTACTCTGCAGCTGCTCAGCACTGTCTGTGGGAGAGCTGCTCAGCATTTTTCTCAGCGATCCTGGAACATGTTGTCGGTGCCACGTGGATCACACGAAGCCCGTGGTTCCTGCTGGAGCGAAGAGCAGAGCTGGGTCCAATTCCCTGTCTGTGTGATGGAATCCTCACCATCCCTGTTATCTGCTAGGCCCCACCCAAGGAGTTTCTGAGAAAGGAGCAGCAGCCTCTGGATTCAGCTCCAAAGGAGTAGGGAAAACCAGCCTCCTCCTATGCAATCTGCTATAATAAACATCAGCCCAGAGCCTGTGGGAGAGATGGATAAATCCTCCAAGACCGTGCTGAGAGGGACCGCACCGTGTCACTGGGTTTGGACGGCTCTGTTAGTACATCAGTGAATATTCAGCAAGGTTGTGCCTGTTAAGTGCCCTGGGCTTTGGTTTAACCCTCAGACTAACCCCTGCTTCGTGCAGCATCCCTGTCTGCTCGCTCAGCCCCCGAGGAAGTCGAGGCTCTTAACGGAGCGAAGCCGCTGCAATTCACTGGAAGGCATTGGGGTAATTACTGACAAGGCTGTTTACATATCAAGTTCCCTCGTTCTGATGCACTGATTTGGCGCTTCGTACACAGCTGCTGGTTTAATGCTGAAGCCAGCCTTTTCCCAAGCTCGGCGGTGAGAGAACCGCTTAAAAATGTGTTGCCTAATTGCTGTTGCTTAATTAACGGTAAGAGCATGCCAGCTCTTCGTCCTGGCCGTGCCAGGGAAGGGAGGCAGGCAAAACTGGGAGGGGAAAGCTCCGAGGAAGCCTGGAGCAAAGTGGGTTTGTGCAGGTCATAATGATCTGCCGAATGCTGCTGAACTTTTTCACTGGGCTGCAAAAGACTGTTACAAATTTTTCTTTCTCCTGTCCCTTCTTCCCCACATGGAGCCAACTCTGAGAGCCAGCAGCTTGGTATGGTATAGATTAGATTGGAAGGGAAGGTGTTAGGCTTAACAAGTCACAGAATCACAGAATATTCTGAATTGGAAGGGACCCACAGGGATCATCAAGTCCAATTATTATGTGAATGGCCCATCCTGGAAGTTTGTTTCTGGGTATTCCCATGTTTGCTTTGAGTGTGTGGGGAGTGGGTGTCCTGTGGTTGGCAGCACCTGGGGTAGCAGGTCAGTGTGGAACCGTGCAGCGCCAGCAGAGTTACCAGAAGGGGCTGGAGGTAGAGTGGGTGTGTTTGCTTTCTTCTGTGCACTCAGGTGTCTCTGCACCTGTGGGCAAGACATGCCTGGTGCTTCACCAGTCTGACTCTTTGGCTCTAATTTCACAGGGGTTTTTTTTGTGTGGTTTTTTTTTTTTTTTTTT
>VZTX01022330.1:17145-33920 GCA_013400915.1 Pardalotus punctatus | reverse complement strand
TTTTTTTTTTTTTTTTTTTTTTTTTTTAGAATTTTACTACGTGCAGTACTGAACTTGGACTTACAGAGGTAGGAAGGGCTTGCATAATCTCTTGTCCACTGCCCATGCAGGGGTCCTGGGGAGCTGGAGGCTGAGGAGCCTTGGCCTTGCTGCCCTCACTGGTGGGAAGTGCAAACAGGAAGGTGTTGATGTTCAGCCTCAGTCACCAGCTCCCAGCCAGCCTGTTTTTAGCATTAACTGTCTGCTGCAGTGGAAAGGCCACGTTCAAGCAGAACATCCTCTGTGGGTCCTGGATGACAGGGGTGTGGGTGAAGGCATGAATGGGTGGGTGTTCTCTTTTGCCGCCTGGAGATGAGTATGTGCAGCTCCTGCCCCTGGAGTTCAGAGAGGGGTTTAGATCCATCTGCAGAAGTGCACTGAGCCTCTGCAGTGGTTAAATGGCTGTTCAGACTTGGAAGGAAGGAGTGGAATGCAAGATCAAAGGTAGATGGATGAGGCTGTGGGTCTCAGACATCTGCTAAGTGCATTGCAACTGGCTGTGCTGCAGCATTAAATTCCCAATGCCTCTTGCGGAGGAGAATTCCCATTGCCTGCATTACATTGCAGCCCAAATACACAGCCTATGCTGCAATGGGGTTTAATTCTTTTTCCAGACCAGCTTTTAATCCACTTATTTTTCAATAGGCCTGTTTGAACATAAATGAATGCAATTAAATGTGTGTTTCCCAGTTGGATGAAGGCAAGGTAGAGGAAGGCAGATGGCCTGGAAGGAAAGACAAAGACTTTGAATCAAGCTGCTGTGAAGTGATCGTATGTGATTTTTGGACTTTGTGAGTGTCCAGTGAGGAAGATGCCAGGCAAAACGTGGCTTATACCCATGTGAATTGCCTCAGTCAGAATCCTCCGTTTGTTGCAGAAGTGCGTGGGACTCGTCAGGGGAAGTGGTGAGGAAATTAGTGTCTTTGGGATCTCGGTTATTGCTCTGTAGGAGTGTGAACATGTTGTGCTGTTGCTGTAGATCTGTTGCAGCTGTGTCATCTGATGAGGTGCTGAGCAAAGAGCTCTTCAGGCCAAGGGGTATTGGTGTCATTCAGTGTTTTGCAGGATTTACCATAGTAAGCTATGAGAGACTTCAGAGTGCGTGTATGCATGTGAAAGGGAGCATCTGGTATGAACACAGGTCAGTTTTAATTCTCACACTGCTATGAAGGCAGTTCTTCATTTCTTGTTGAAGTGTGGGGTAGATTGAACTGGACCACTGGAAATTCCCTCAAGTCCTTTGACTGGTGTGACAATGGAGTTCGATGCCTGCCTGTGATCAGATAAAACCTGAAGCTTGCTACATGGACTGAGGAAAAGGAGTCCCACAAATCTGTCCATAAGTTGGAGTTGCTTAAAAGGACCTCCTGGAACTGAATCTTTGGTTTGCTTGCCTGTGGTTTTGAGAGGTGAAGTGGGAAGTAGTTTCAGTGCCTGAGTTCAGTATTTTCAGAATCAGACTGAAGATTTTTTCATGAAAGTCCACAAGCTTTAAAGGAAAAAGCCATGGTTTAGCATCAAATCTTCTCCTCAGGACAAGGTTCCTCCCAGCAGTGCTCTCCAGAATGCTCCGACTCATGCTGGCACCAGACCAGTTTGACACTGGGAGAGGCTCAGGGTGCTGCTGGGAGCAGGTCAGTGGCTAGCCTGTGCCTGGGGAAGGTGACATGGGCTCAGGGTCCGCTGCTGGAAGGGAAGGTAGCCTGAAGGTTAAGGGATAATTAAGCTGTTGATTGCCTAGAGTTGCTGGCCACTGCTTGCTGGTGGAAGATGATGCTCTGGATCATCTCTGATGGAGCAGACATGCTCTGCTCTGTCTGAACCTCCACATTTCTTTCTCTTTTCATGCAGCCAATGCTAAGACATTCATGCACACTGAGGAAGCAGTGCAAAGATCATGTAACACGCTGCAGAGGACCAGTTTTTTTCAGCTGCAAGGTCCTAGGGTTTGTAGCATCTCTCATCAATGGAGCTGGAAGAAGGGGCAGGAGCACTGTGTGAGAGGTTTTTGTGGTGTGGGGTGTAGCTGACCTCCTCCCCTCCCCATGGCAGCTCAGTGGGGACAGGGGCTGGGCTCAAAGAAGTTTGCTCACCCCCATGGTGGCAGCAGCAGCATCAGAGCTGTGTTGGAGATGGAGCACAGCTGCCTGGAGCGGGTGACAGAGGAGAGAGCTCCTGCCATGGCCTCCTCAGGCCTCTTGGCGCCGACCCCAGAGCCGCTGTGTCAAAGCTGCAAGGGGGGACAAGGGCAGGGGAGGGGGTGCAGGGACCCACGAGCTGGGGCAGGGTGACCTCTGAGCTGTCCTGTTCCCTCAGTGAGGGCAGCAGGGCAGGGAGGGGAGTCAGTGTTTCCACTCTTGGCTTTTACGCTTTATTGCTGCTGCTTTCAGTGAACGCGTTTGGCTGGAGGAGCTGTGGGGGGTTGCAGACAATGGCTGCTCACGTTTTCCAGCTGTCAGATACTTAATGATATTAACTCCCCAGCCTCCTATTTTTTTTACTGATTTAATTTATTTTTTTCTCTCTGGCACAGCCAGCTGAAGTCTGCCAGCAGCCAGATAGACCCAAATCCTGGCCCCCATCACTGCCCTTCCACTCTCAGTGTCCCTGCTCTGCCAGGCTACCCTCCAGCAGCACAGGGGTTTCTTGCTTGTTTGAAGCCAAGTGCTCAACATCTGAGGTGCAGTGGGGATCCCTGATCTTTCCCTCCCCTGGAGGAACTGTAAATGTGCGTTAACCTGATGGATGTGTGGGAGGGAAGTATCTCCTCCTTGAGAGCAAGAAAATAATTTGTTTTGTGTATGGAAAACGCATCTGTTCTCTGCACAGACTACTGAAAGCAGCAAAAGCCACGTGGTTTGAGCATCCCAGAGAAGGGGAGGGCACGGGGGCTTGCCAACCCCATGGCCCTACTCACACAGAGCCGCCAGTGTCCCTACCCTTGACCCTTTGCAGGCCCTTCCTGCAAAGGCTGGCAGGCTCCCATCACGCTCCCAGGACCTGTGTCAGTCTCTGGGCTGCAGCGTTGCTGGAGCCCTGGGCAGGATGAGCTTGGAGCCTCACACCCTGGTGTCTCCAGTAATTCTCTTGAGCTCTGCTGTGCTAGTTTTGGGTTGAAGGACAGCTGAGCAGGAAGTGTGCTAAGCCCTGCTGCAGTGCAGTTTGTTTAGTTATTTTTGTGAATTAACAGATAATTTGCATTCAGCTTTTCCTGGGGGTAGGAGTGATGGGGGAGAAGATGCTCAGCAGAGAAAGGAAAAAGGAAAAATAGCTTTGAACTCTGTCCAGCTGTTTGAATTCTGGAGCTGAGGTGCATCGTACCACTTCTAAATGGATCCTTTCCACCTAGCTTTGACTCAGGGCAAACTGCATGCCTGTATTATAATATATCCATTATATATAAGTGCATGCAGGTCTGCAGCCAGCTGCCATGCTGCCACAATGTGCTGCTGCTGTGTGTGAGCACACACCGGTGTGTTTAGATGATAAGAGCTGTAATGCCTGACAAAGTGACCTCCTGGGAACATCCTGAAGTTACAGTTTACAGTGTCTTTATGCCCCACTGTGGGGTGTATCTGCTAGGTGTGTGCTCACATATACATGCTGCTTCCCTCCCCTTATGTGCTCTGGATTTTGCACAGGATCTGCAGGAAAAAGGAAAAAACCAGTTCATTAGGTCATTTAGGAACACTCTAGAGAGTTTCAATAAGTTACTGCAGTTATCCTTTGGTATTCCTGCTTTTTGTTTGCTTTCTTTTTTTATAATGCTGTAGCAGCAGGTAGTTGCAAAAGGTCAGTGCTTTAGTTTATTAATCAGTGTACAGGCATTTTATCAAACCCTTCCTCCCCCACAGAGCACAGACTCTGTCTGGGCTGTGGGGTGGTGGAGTGTGAGGGACTGAGCATGGGAGAGCCAAAGCACCAAAGTCTGGCACAGTCTAAGCTGTCATTCTGTGTAGCAGCAAGGAGATGCCCTCTGCAGGTTTCGATTTAAGAGCTGAGAGCCTGTAGGTCAGGCACTTGAGCCAAAATTCATTATTGGAGTTAAATGCCAGCAAAAGCATCTTTGCTCCCTTTGCACTGAAGAACGTGCACTTTAATGGCTCTCAGAGGTCGCAAGTGGGGATGTTCTTCCCCCAGCCATCAGAGTGGGCAGTAGGAGCATCTGGCTTGTGTTTCCCAGGGGCTTGCTTTAGCTTGCTGACACTTGCCAGTTTACCAGCACTGCAAAGGCAGGAGCGTGGGAGGATTCCCGTGGGATGGTGAGTAGGACTTGATAGCTTGTACCTCACAGACCTCCCGGTGTGCAAGAGAAAAACTCAAATATTAAGGGCCCTTGAGGGCCCTCGTTCCTGCAGACCTGACATTATTCCAGTCCACTTCACCTGAGGCTTCTCCTTTTTGCACCGTTTCATTTTCTGCTTCACTGCCAATGAAAGCAATATGCTATTTTGATATTATTAGTGGTAGAAAGCCTAATCAGCCCTTTTCTCTCCTTGACAATATCTGTCCTGCCTGCCTGAGAGCTGATCTACCCTGCCCAGCCAGTCATACAGCAGGATTTCCCAAGGGCTGTGGCACAGCATCATCCTCCCTTTCTTGATGTTTTTCCCATATACCAGGCACAGCGGGCTGTGGGAAAAAGTCAGCTTGACTTTGTCATCCTCTTTGCTCTGAACTGACACATACTGAAGTCATTAACTTGGCTATCAAATCTCAGCCGTGGGCTGAAACTTGGCAAAGAAGGTTTTGGGGCAAAGTGTGTGTATGTGGGACAGGATATAGTGGATTTTCCTGTAGGAAGCCACCTGGAGACATAAGCAAGAGGGGTCATCATCACCATGCCTTTGGGTTTCTTCGCAGCAATGTGATTTATGGGCAGGGCACTCACCCTACTTCAGATTTCTTATAGCACCATTTGTGGGCTGTGGTTCACACTGATCTGCAGTGCCTCTGACACCTTCTTACCAGCTAAACACACATTTGAGTCTTGTTAGGGTAATTCATTAGGGTGGTCAAAGTTCCCAGGGAGAAATTCATATTTCTCTTACTGTAACTTCAAAAGTGCCCCTCTCCCCATCTGTAGATTCAATATTACCATCCAAGAAAGCTGTGGAGTTAAGCTGTTGAGAAACAGGCAAAGCCGGGGCATCTGTCTTTTGGGCCAGTTTATTTGTGGTTGTATTTTGAGCTCCCCTCAGCATTAGGAGATTTACCTTTCACTGTCATGGTTCTAAGCTTTGATGTTTTCCTGCACCTGTAGGTAAGCTCAGAACCATCCCGCCTTATATGTAGGATTTGGGGAAATACTTGGGGCCTGTGTTACTTCTTCTAACGTTCTCAGCAGAGGGTAGGGAGGGAAACCCACCCAGCACCCTATGAAGTGTGTGACTTGCCCATACAGTGCATTGCCAGCTGTATGCCAAATTTGTGGACATGGCCATCACTCCCCTAGAGCAGGTGGTGAAATGCTGGAAAGGGCATTTCCCTCTGGTAGAAGAAAGGGTCGCTTGGCCAGAGCCTGTCTGTGTGTCAGGGCAGCACCACACTGTGCCCTGGCACCTCTCATACTTTGCATTCCCTGTTTGCCTGCTGGATACAAGCAAGGAGAGCTGAGGAGGATTTTCTTTCATTTTGTTTCACCAATTTTATAATTTGAATCTGCCTGTCACTTCCTTGCTCCAAAACTACTTATTTGGCAGGATCGGGAGCGTGAGTCACGGCTGTGGCCCGGGATCCTGCCTCCCGCTTTGGCCGGCAGCGCTGCAGCTGGGGCAGAGCAGATCTGCTGATGATGCTCGAGGGGGCCTGCTGGCTGCAGGGCATGGAGGCACTGACCTGGAGCAGGGGAGAGAGGAAATTAATAGGTTAATGAGAAAAAACACTTATTCTGGTGTCTGAGCACAGACTGTTTCCTAATGCGTTGCTTTCCAAGGAGAGGGTTGTGTGCGCTCCCTTGGTAACTTCAGCAAAATTCTCCCAAAGGCAGAATCCTTCTGAAAAGAAAAACTTGATGGGAGATGCATCTACACAGAGGCTGTCTCTAATATCATGGGCTGGGAAATGAAACTGGATTCTAAAATGAGATATTCCTTAGAGATTGAATGGGCTTTGCAGACTTTGTGCTGAATAGAGGTAGCCCTTCCATCAGGCTTGTAGGGACAACTGGTTTTGTTATTTTTGCTGGTGTCTGAGTGCGTGACTTGTGCTGGACCCACTGCTGGAAGAAGAAACGCAGTTCCAGTTGGCAGCACAATGAATACAAGGTTTCCTGGAGGTACCCCTCCTGCTTTCCATCATGGCAGGACCCTGTGGACCAGTCTTCAAGGATTTGGCTCTTGCACCCCACTACTGAAAAAAACAGAAAATAAATATACAGACCTTTAGAAAAACTGCCTGGCAATTTTGTTGGTGAAAATGCCAGTGCCTGCTTCCAATAAGACAAGGAGAGAGGGAGGGAGGAATACTTTGTTTCTGGTGCCTAATGTTAAAAGCAAACAAAAAGCCCCTGTTAGGGATAAAAGAAACTCTCAGAAGTGCTGTAGCCTTCTTGAGACATGCAGAACTTTGTCCACAACCTTGAGGACTTCCAGGCCAGCTTCAAGCATGGTGTGTGTTGGCCAGACAACAATGAGCCCCTTGAACACACTCTGGGTCAGGGTACTGTTTTCCTGGAGGGGGAAGGGGAAGGAGGCTGGTGCTCTGGTTTTGTATCAGCAGCTGTCTGTGGTGAGCCGCAGATGCTTTTGGTGGATGGCAGGGCTGGCTGTGGCTTCTCTGTGCAGGCTGGTTCCTGAGGCACTGAATCCACAGCAGCAAAACCATTGCTGTGCAAGACTTGAAGTGCCTCTGCCCTGGCTCTGTGGTTTCAAAGAGAGCTTTTAAACTAACGTGGGAGTCTGTGAAATTTTCCTGCTGCGATGTGTCAGCTGTTGACACAGCAACATGACAATATGTCATCACTTATTTCCTGCTTGAGGGATCATAAAGCCTTTTTGCATGGTTTGGGCCCATCTGCTTTCCAAAAGCTAAACTTTATTGTATCCCTCTCGTTCTCATTGTCCTCCTCTTCCAGACTTGGTCTCTGGTGCCTTTCCTGAACATAGCTCATGAGCTCTCTGGGTGTGGTGAGAGGAGTTACCCACCTTCTCATGCACGTTTGGGGCTGCACTGGCCCTGCTCTGAGCCATCTCTTTGGACTGCTGTCATCTGCTGACAAAGAGGACTATTCTGTGCAGTTAATGCATGCCTAGGTCTGACCTCTTTGCCTGAACAGTCTGGGACCAGAAATGCCAGCAGGCCAGCTGACCTGCTGACCATGAGACAAAAAGGTGTGATATGGCACATGAGATGCAGCAGTCACTTTGCAGCCCTTGTTTGAGCATCTAGGCATGGTGGGAAGCCCTCAGCCCATTCCTGAAGGGGATTTTGAATCTCTAGCTGCAATGGGAAGCCCACTCCGTCCTGCCCACTCCCCTGGGCAAACCAAGGGGTGCAGCTGTTTAGCAGACACTGGTGCTTCATTCAAAGCTACTCTGTTCTTTTCAGGAGTCAAAAGCTGCTGTTGTTGGTCCGGTGTAAAATCCAGCCCAGGCTTGGTGGAAAACTGGAGGTTGTTGTCTCTCCTACCCCGTCAGGGGACAGAGCTTTTGCTGCCACTGCTGTCCCATAAAGCAGAGGCTTTTCACCTGGCCAGGGCAGGGTCAGGCCTGCGCAGCTGGGAATCGGACATTTGGGCGGTCTCATGGTAAATCCTTTGGAGACCTGCTGAAGGAGCTTGGCTCAGGTCTCGTGTCAAGTAGGATGAGGGAGGGAAACGCCTCCAGCTTGTTTGTGGTCTGGCAGCCAGACTGCTTTCTGCTGCTGTCACTGGAAACCAGGGCTCATTTTTACATTTACGTCATTCCTGGAATGTTTCTGCTGCGAGTGCCTGTGCCACAGCCCGGCAGCCTGAGTGCTCCAAAGCATCCTGCTCCAGGGAAGCACTCCCAAAGAGCAGGAGGGGAGGGATGCTGTCGTCATAGGAAGCATCTGTAAATAATAACCCAGAGAGCTGAATGCAGCACTGGTGCTAACTGTGCAAGTCTGCCCATGTTTGCCAAGTCACCATTTAGGTCATGCAGATTTTATTCTGTGCCCCAGATTTATTTTGGATGGAAAGCCACATGTTTCCAGTGAAGTTACACCTGCAGGGATTTATGTTTTGAATTAGCTTCAGCAATGACCAAAACACATTTGTCAGAAGTTCTTAATATTTGTACTTTTAAAAGTACAAATATTTCCTTCTTTTTTTCTTTTGGTATTGTTAGAAGGATGCTCTGCTTTTTTAACAGTAGTCTGATATGGGAGCAGATGAATGTTTTTCCAACAGCTTCTTGAAATGAACAGCTGTTGTGCAGTAAGTCAAACAGAAGGATTTTGTGGAAACTAAGTCCAAAGTAATTCTTTTTTAAAACAAAACCAAAATTAGATGCGGTGTTATGGTTAGGTGCTCATGCCAGAGGCTGAGTAAATGTTACAATAGACGTGTGACTTAGTCTTCACCCCATTTAATCCATCAATAGTTGGCTGTAAATCTGTGTTTAGAACAGAAATGTTGGGAAGTGCTGTAACTCCTGTGCTCTGCAGCCCGGGATGCTCTGAGCTGTTGTTAGAGGTGCATGGTGGCAGATCCTTCTCACTGGTTGTGATGGGATTTCTCAGGGCTTGTAGTTTCCACTCAGGGGTTTGGGGTGAATCCCATAGGATGTCATTACATCCTGCCTGCCTCACTGCCCTCTGTGACTTTCCTCTCTGCCTCTCTCAGTTGTCACCCTGGATTGTGTTTAACCAAGTTAAAGGATCTTTGTGAATCAGATGATGATTAGCATCCTTACCAGAAGTTTTGTTAAAATACCTAGATGTATGTTCTTTTAAAAATTCCTACACTGACATATTTGTTTCTTTAAGCATTCTCTTCTATGTGCCAGGGAAAACCAGACTTGGTACCAGTGAGGGAGAGAGACTGGTTCAGTTCTGCTGCTCCAGGCCAGGAAAAGGTTAGTGGCATGAAGTCTGCTAGATGGCAGAGTTCCTCTGCCTTCATCCATGTCATATGCTCCCACTGGAGCAGCTTGCAGGTTTTATTTTCTAAATAAATAATTTTTAAGGGTTCCTGAGTTTGCTGATTGGGTTTTCAACAAAATGGAAACATTTGCAGAAAGCAAAAGGGTGAATCAACATCTGGCAGTTTCCTCAGCCACTGTGTTTTTTGTTCTTTCTTGTGGATAAATGCAAAAAAGAATTTAAGTGAAGTCTTTGTGCACATAAAACCCTCACTGTCCAAGCATGATTGATTAGGGATGCTTGCTGTTTCCCTAATTCTCTTTCTCAATCTTGGCATCATCCGCATTTTCCGTCTTAGCTATTTCCACTGGAGATGAAATGTTTCTTTGCGGAGGGGAAGGAGAAACTCACCCACGTCGGAGACTCCTCAGACAAACGGGTCAGTGTTCCCTGCAATTACAGGGGGAGCAGGAAGCCAGCCCCTGGCCACAGCTCAGGGCAGCAAAGCCATAGAGAGCCTGACCCTATTTGACTTCTCTTTTCTAGATCTCAGTCTCTATAAACAGCCTTTTATGGTATTTGCCTTTCAAAGAGGAGCCAGGGTGTGCATGGGAACGGTGACAAAGAGCCACTTGTAAGGACTGAGTGAGCTCTTACAGGAGTCCAGTGCATGATCAACAGAAAAATCTCGCAATGTCTTAAGCCCTGACATGTCATCTGAGGTATTTAAATGCTGTCATTCAGCCTCCCAGCAGCCAGGACCAAAAAGTTTGTGCTCCTGTTTAACAGGGAAACTGAGTCACAGGGGTGCTTAGTGCCTGGCAGAAGAATTCCCAGTAAATCAGAACCAGAGCCAGCAATTGAAAGCAGAACCACAGTGCTTGGAAGACATTGGCTTCTCACAGGAGCAGCTGTGAGACTTCAGCTGTGTCCTCAGCAAGGGCAGACAGCTCCTCGATTTTTGCACAGACAGCAGGTACCCTCTCTCAGGGTGCCAGGGTGACAGTGCTGGGCCGCACTGGGGACACAGAGAGATGTGAGTGAGGACAGCCTGTGCTCAGGGGGTCCCCACAGCATCCCTGTGGGACATACCACCCCTGGCTATCCTGCTGCATTCCTGTCCAGCTCCC
This sequence comes from Pardalotus punctatus, assembly GCA_013400915.1. Taxonomy (NCBI): domain Eukaryota; kingdom Metazoa; phylum Chordata; class Aves; order Passeriformes; family Pardalotidae; genus Pardalotus; species Pardalotus punctatus. The sequence continues at coordinate 23,706 of VZTX01022330.1, read as the reverse complement.
TGCAGGCTCTGGATCACCCCACAGCGGCTGGCGGGGCTCCCTCTGCAGAGGGCTGCCATCCTGCCCTGGAGCTGCACCAGGCAGCTGCTTTCTCCATCTCAGGCAGGCAGAGCAACGCAAGCAGTGATGGAATAAACACCTGTGTTGTGCCTGAAGTGACACGTGCATCCTTCAGGGTGTTGCTTCCTGGTGCTGGTTGAGAGCTGAGAAACTGAGGAGCCCATGCTTGGGCAGGAGACCAGTGAAGGTCATCCATCACCATGGATGCTTTTGAGCCCTTGATGGGAGGAAGGCTGTGGAGGAGTGTGTCTGTGCAGGGTTTCCAGCAATCAGGGCCACAAGGGTTTTGGAGCTTAACACTGTATGTGATTAAGGTCATCCAGGTTGTGGCTGGATCCCATCTGGCTCTATCCATATCTGCCCCCAGTACAGGAATCTGTGCAGACCAAGTGCCTGGTCTGTGGACAGACTGTGCCCAGCTCTTGTCCAGGGTAGTGGTCTGTTATTTCCAACTTGTGGCTGTGAGGAAGAAGGCTGAAGGTACATACCTGTAGGAGAGCTCCCAGAGTCAGAAATGTAGGATGTGCCACTGATCAGCCCTTTGCACAGGGCACATCTCTTGGCTGCTCTCAAGGACAGACACATGCCCACTTCCTCTTGGGTCGCTCACTTCTTTGGCCACAGGTGGACTGGTCAAACTGGGAACTGACACATCCCACCCATGTCATTCTACTAATGCGTAGGGAGGGAAAACTGCACCACTGGGAGGACCCACAGCTCTGCTCTGCCTTTCTGTAGGCTCTTTACCAAGCCAGGATAATAGGATTAGTGAGAATGTCTGGAAGCCTCAGTCGGAGAGGAAGCACAACCCCTTAGCTCAAGTCTCCTCACCTTTGCTCTCCAAGTAGGTTTGCCATAGGTCGCTCCCATTGGATGTGGATGTTTGGCAGCCCTCCAGGATGGGCAGCAGCTCCTGGGCAGCTCAAAGTGTAAAAGTGATGCTGCTGCAGCAGCAGATCTTGTGATTTGGTGCTAATGGCTCTAAAACTCCATTACTGTGCATTTGCAGGGCATTTTTTATACACTAATTAGCCAACAGTTTGATTTGATGGTGATACTGTAGACTCTGTTACAAGTGGGCAATTGTAACTCAGCATCCCAGTGGGCCTCGTGCACAAAGGAGGGGTTTGAAAGCGCTGCTCTGTGTGCAGCGCGTTTGGCAAAGGCTCCTTCATCCCACTGCTGGATCGAATGTCCTGATAATGGGATGGAGCTGCGAGGGCTTGGTTCACTCCTTCGAGGAATGGCGTTAGGAGCTGGCAGCCCCGAGGTCTGGTTCTGATTTGCTGTGAGACATCAGGCTCCTTACCTGCAATTCAGGGAAAATGATACCTCTTTGCAGGGGCCTCGCAGGGCTGAGCTAAGATTAATAAGGGAGGGAAGGGAGATGAAATATCGGTGGCATTTTGTTGTTATTATTAATGACGTAGAGTGAAGCCAGGGCATCTCTGTGAACGATCACTGCTTTTGCCTCTTGAGATTTGGCTGTGTTTTTTCCCTCCCTTACCCTCTACTAATCAGAGCAAAGTTAAACTTTGTAGCAGAAGGGCTCAGAAACCCGCATTTCTCAGTGTCTGAAGGAAAAGCAGCACGTTTCCTGGTGTAATTAGGTCCAGGCTCTCAGGAAATGAAGGCTGTCTAGCTGATAAGTGTTTAGTAATGATTACCAAGCCAAGGCTGGGGAAAGCAAGCAAAGTGTTTTCATTCCAGAAGCAGCAAATCCAGCTGAGATTTGTGGTGTGTGTCATGTATGGAGGCAATTGTCCAAGTGGTATGTGGCCTTGCTCACTGGAGCATGAGCCAAACCTGCCCTGATGTAACTCCACAGGAGCCTCTGGAGCTGCACCAAGAGCCTGAACAGCAGAGCACACTCCTCCATGCAATGCCCCTGGGCTGTCAGAGGTCTTGTTCTGGGGACTTCTCTCAAAGCCAGCAATTCCTCTCTCGAATTAGTAACAGTGCTCATCAAAGCTGGGGGAGCTGGAGCAGGGTAAGGGTCACATTTGCAAGGGTAGAATTACATCCTCTCCAAATGAAATACACATTTCTTCAGTGGTGCTGGGTAAACTGAAGGGGGCAGTGCATGAAGATGGGTTCTTCAGCATGCATTCATTCCGTGTGTCTGCTCTTATGAAAGGGAACGTCTCCTCCAGAAGTTTCAGGGTCAGATTTTGCAGAGAACTTGTCTGGTGGTTGCTCTACTGTGAAGCCAGCGCAGTCCATCCCATGCCAGCATACTCATCCTGTCAACAGCCCTTGGGACCTGATGTGCTCTCAGTGCTCTGGATGAGAGGGTGGGCTGTGGACCCCTTCCCCTGCCCTGTTTCATGTCCCTTCATTTCAGAAGATGCATTTTGGTGGGAAACCCCATCCCTGTTTTACTCAGATGGGTTTGAGTTTTAGTACACTGAGCACTGATCATTGGAGGAACCTGAGGAGATTTGCGGTGCTGCTGCAATGCCTCTTGCCTTCCAGATGAGCCAGTGTGTACTTTGCAGTAACTTCCACGTTTTCTGAAAAGTCTAACATAGCCTGGTGGTAGGTCTTTCTCAATCACTAGTGTACTCTGGTGAAAAGAATAGACTGATGTCTTAAAAGCTCCCAAATCCCTTACTTATTGCAGCCTGTATAAATGAGTTCCAGAAAGGAGTATACAGCTGCCTGGAGGACAGGTCCATCAGTGGCTTTTAAGCACAGTGGCCCAGAGGCAAATCCTGGTTCAGGAAGCCTGTAAGTTGCTGGACAATGCCCTGTGTGTGAGGGTCACTGTATACCTGCCACGTCCTTGCACCTTGCCCACAAGTGTCCACCCCAGCCACTGCTGGGGGAAGATTCTTGGGGTGCTTGAACTTTTGGACTGAATTTGGCATCCCATACAGGTAGTGTCCCTGGCAAGACCTCTCCTTTGCTTTTCAGACCAGCCAGAATTATGGATATATTTTCACTTTCCTCCTTGTACTCTCTCCCCTTCTCTGCAAACTGTGCTTCCAGTGCAGTGCCTTGATGCTGGTCTTGCAGTTGTGAGTCAGCACAGACATTTCTTTTCAAATATGGCAGTTTTCTCCAAACCCAACCAAGGCATAAGCTGAGTTTCCTTCCCCTTAGTGTCAGTCAGTTCCCCTCATGGTGATCAGAGCCCGCCTGGGATCTGTAGATTTTTAGACTTTGCAAAATGCTTGAATTGGAATGGTGATCTGATGATTTATTTCATCAGATCCACAGTGCCCTAATGTCCATCACCATCATGATGGTTTCCATGTATTCAGCAGCTCTGAGTCATAATCCATTGGTTTATGAGTTGGGCCCTGGAAAAGATATTCAAGAAACATTATGAATTAAAACCATTTCCTTGAAGGCTATCAGGGGCTTGGAGTGAGGGGACAGTGCATAGATATACTGTGAGTCTGGTTTCTCCTTGAAATTTATGGCTTGTTTGCTTTTCCATTTGCTGCCCCATCACAGCTCAGGGCACGGAGAGATAACCTTTTTCTCAGATATCACAGTCCTGTGTTCAGCCCACCCTCAGGGCTCTGCACTCTGCTTTTCAAACTAAAGCTCTGCTGTTAATACCATAAACTGACCATGGTCACTGAGTCAGTCTGCACCTTGGAAAGGCAGGGACGCTGTCCTCAGGCTGGCACAGGCTTTAAGCCCATTGACAAAATCCCACTTACATCAAAAAAGCGCTGCAAAAAACAAGTATCATTTATCCCCAGGTCACTGTGGCTTCCTGGCTACAGGATGGTAATGGAAAACCATGTGTCTTTTGAGAAGGGCGTGTTCTAGGGACACACATAGCTGTTTGGATGTTGTTAAGTAGCAGCAGACAAGCATATGCATTTGCACAGGAAACTTTGGCTCCCAAAGGGCATTCAACAGCTCATCATGTCTGACTCTTCTAAGAGGTGCTGAGCTATTGCTAAACTGTAGGAAGGGAGGAAAGTTTCTGCTGTAACAATTTTTCTGCTTGTCTCAGATTTTTCTGTTGTGTTTTTCTTGGGTGTTTCAGTAATTATTTCCATAGAGGTACCAGTGTGGAGACAGCTGGGTTAGGAGTCTGACCCAGTTATCAATCAGTCCAGTTTGATTAGCTGCAATATCCAGAGAGGCAGGGTGCGGGAGAAAATTCACATCTAAACTGCAAAGCTGCTTTTAATTGCCTGCTAAGTTTGTTTTCTTCTGGTTTTCCTCTAAAAGTATGTGATCCTCCTCCCTTGACAGCAAAGGGCTTCGTCACTCCTTGCCAGTGGGTTTAGTAAAAGTCACCTTTCTTCTCCCAGGTATTTCCATGATGCTGGGAACCGCTTGCCGCTGTCTTATCAGTCAGTATATCAGATGAAAGCTCATTATTTGTCCAACAGGCAGTGGCCTACGGGAGCGCTGGTGGTCTCAGAGGAGGGGATAGTCACATCCTGCTTTTTCCCAGCTGCTCAATTTCATTAGCTTAAAACATCTGGGCTAATCTTTGATACTTTTCCAGGTGAGCAGCAACTCAGGCTGGCACAGGGATGTTATACCAACAGGAGGAAGGACATACAAAAGAAAATCTGGTGTAGAAAACCTGGTTGGTTTTATCCTGTCCACCTTTTAGTATCAATCTGGCTGTGAGTGTATTGCTTCTCCTATGCTACTCATCTCTGAGGGCAGCAGATTACCTGACAAGGAAAACTGTGGGGTGTAAGACCTTCATGGGTAACCATCTGCACACATTCCTGAGGCCTGAAGGCATCTCACCTCTTCCTCATTTAAAATTCTGCTTCACACACAACTTAGCTGCTCTCAGAGTATGGTAGACAGAACTGAGTGTCTGCATGGGACAAAATATGGCTTAGAGTGTGTTTCACAATCACTCAGATCGAAGGTTCAGTAAACACAAACACATTTCCCACTGCTTGCTCTGCAGATGAATCCTGCAGTGCTTCAGTGTGTCGGAGATTTATATGGGAAGGGTCCTTCCCGCTGGAAAGTGGTTTTGCTGTGAGTAATGCCCTGCTCCTTGTGCAGGATTTGTTACACAAGTGTGCACTGAACCATATAATGCACAGCCAGAAATGTGTGGAAATCTTCATTCTTGCATGCCTGGGAACAGTTCAGTAGGAGCATGTCAGAGAGGGAAGGAAGGGAGAATGTAAGGGTCAATCTAATTCGCTTTCTCAATGCAAAATGGCCTTTTCAGACAGGGCTACCCAGTCAGTCTGCTCAGCATGGGCTTATTTACACTTAGCTAAAATAATGCCAGCATGGCTCAACTGAGAGATTCATTAAGAAATATGATTTCTGTCTTGATTAATTGAAATAATTTTTCCATGAAGAATATTGAAGTGATATATTCAGTTTGGTTTTAAATTTCTGAGCATCTCCCACTGTGGCAACTAATTCATCATCTAGTCAGCTCTTTTGACCGTGTACCTACCAATCCACACATGTTTGTGCACTGGACATTTCTTGTTGGAATACCAAAAAACCCCAAACCCTTTCTAAATTTCCTTTCTTATGAATGGTTTTCCCTGTGCCAGTTCTCCAAATTTGTTCTGTTTTGGATTTGGGTCTACCAGACTGCTTGGTAGGCAGCGGCACACAACAAGATGGGGTGGTCTAAGAGGAACTGTCCAAAGCAGGCTGGAGGTTGTATTGATTTTGAAAATGAACAATACCACTGAAAAGATGTGTGTGGATCCTCCAGAAATGAATCATTATTGTCCATCCCCCATCACAATAGTAGCAGGGATAGGCGCCAGCCCTGTTGGAAGACAAGAAACTGGTAAAAGGTTTGGAGAGCAGGGCATGGTGTGGTACTGAACCCAGAGGCTGCCTCACACCTTTGGTTCTTGGTACCTCTCCTTGCACTTGAATGAGGTCCTTTCCTGCCATGTGCTTGCCCTGCTCTCTGATTTTGGTGGTTCTGTGGGGCCGGCGGGTGCCATGGGAGGCTGCAAACTGCTCGAGCATCATTCTGTGAATGTGTGACCCATCAGCAGAGGAAAAATCTCCTGATTAACTTCTCTGGAGAATTTCTTCTTTCTTATTTTCAATAATAAAATAGTTGAGGCAAGGTCACATGCTATTTATAGGCATCTCACTGCTGCTTGCTCCTACTCGCCTGGGCAGTAAGCTCTGCACAGACACAACGAGATTAATCCTTCATGACACTGAACCTTTTATTTCATTTGTTGTGCTTGCAGACTTCAGAGCCTCCTTCCTCTGCAGAGCCCAGTACACTAAGCCTTCAACACAACACAGCAGCAGTGGAGCTTTGGAAAAGTTTAAAAAAACATTATCTGTTCAGCAAACCTGGGATTGTCTGTGAGGTTGGAGACTGTGGTTTCTAGGTCAGCTGAATGGTTTGATATTTTTCCTCACGAGCTCCATGCCAAGCTCATGCACTCTGCAATTAATTGAGGTTATGTGCAGGTAGGTCCAGTCCTGGCACAGCAAGAAATGCTGATGGGTCTGGCATATTTTCCAGTCTATAAAGCTTACTTCTCTTCCCCTAAAAAAAAA
>VZTX01022330.1:0-17102 GCA_013400915.1 Pardalotus punctatus | reverse complement strand
AAAAAAAAAAAAAAAAAAAAATCAAACTATTACATGTGATGAAGATACCTTAATATAGAAACAGGTTGGATTAGGACAGTCTGACACAGAATGCATGACAGCTGCCAGTATCTGATAGTATGTTCAGTGCAATCAGAACTCATTATGAAAAATTGATTGAGGTCTTGGTTATATTGTGCCTATGTTCCCTTGGCTCAGGCAGGAAGAATTGGTATTGCTTTGGCTACATTCTCTCTAAAATCATCGCCAGCCCTGTTGGAAGACATCCTTGCTTTTGCCATGAAAAGCTCAGGGTGAGCTGGGAGCAGCTGAATACCTGCTCTGGCTACAGCTGCTTCTCCCCGTAAACTGCAGCGTGTCAGTGTTCAGCACAAGAAGAGAGATGGTGGGAGGGCAGCCCCTGCATGAGCTGACTGTAGAGCTGTGCAGTGCTTGTCTCACAGACCTGGCACCCTGCCTGTTCCCCTTCCTTGTCCCCACTGCCAAGCTCCAGAGAGCAGACTTAAAGGACTGCAAGTTTTGGGTCATTGTGGCTGAAGCCATGGCGGTGCTGTGAGACCTCTCCCCCAGCGAAGGGGCAAAGGCTTTTTGCCAGCTTGCTGAGCATCTGGCACGAGAGGGGCTTTGCTCAGAATTCATTTGTCTGCAAGGCGTGAAGGCCAGTGTGAATTCAGAACGTGGGGCTGCACATGGGGCTGAGCCAGCCTGAGGTGTTTTGGGTCAGTGTTAGTGATGAGGTGAATCCTCTGGGTTTCTCTTTGGGGGACTCAACAGCTGAAGTGGGAGCAAAGTCAAGCAGCACGTTAGACATGTTTCAGTGAAACAGTTTGTTTCTTAAGCCCAGCAGATTGGTGGCTATGGCATCACAGGTACAAATCAGATTGCTCAGCTTGGAGTTTGCTGGCTTAAACATATCTTGACAGGTATGAGAATGGCAATGAACTATTTAGGGCCTCATGTGTCACCATGCAACCCGTGAAGGCTCCATAAAGGATTTTCTCAGTGGCTGTCAGTGAGAATTTGGTTCAGTTGTCTAGTGATGCTCAAGATGCTCACTCAAGGCCCTTCATCCAGCCTGAGTTTGGTCCTGCACAATGCTCCAGTTACAAGCCACCTCTGCAGGCTGGAAGCCACAATCTCACCAAAGCCCAGGCCAGCAGCACTGTCCCAGATGGGAGTGAAACCGAACATTTGCAGTTTGGTGAAATTCTCTCATCTGAGGTTCTGCTGCTTAAAATAATTTTTTCCCTATTTTTCTGTGAAATGAACCACTCCTAAATCTCAGTGAGGAAAATAAACATTTTCCAGCATCAGAACGCAGCAGCACTTATGTGTTGTGGTTTTCCCTTCTTGGCTCTGGCTGTTGGCTTGTTAAAGGTCAAAATGGACAGGGCAGGCTGTTCCCAGGGCTCTCTCGGTGCTGATGCTCTGATTTCACGTGTCTTCTCTGGCTGAAACACACAGGGTTTGGTGCAAAGATGCAGCAACCGTCCAGCGACCTCATTCCAGTGGGGTGAGCAAGCAGACCTTAGAGCACATACTGAGGTTGTGAGTCTATGTTTGTCATTTTTTCCTTGCTGATTTTCATTCAGCAGTGGCTGTACAAAGATCAAAATCTCCTTGTGTTATGTGCTTGCACATGCTTATGGCCCTCAAGTTGCTTGCCATCCAAATAAACAAAATTACTGCTCTGTGGGAGAAATGCTATTATTTTTATTGTTATTAGTTTAAAATGATGGAAAATCAGGCGCAAAGAAAACAAAATTATTTTTTCCAATGGCTGCACACTGGGATTGTGACAGGGCCAGGAACTGAGTCCAGGTGTCCTGAGTCCCAGCCCAGACCTTTAAGCACCCTGCTCCTTGTGAATTCAGAATGTTTTGGCAAAATTTCCCCAGAGTGTTTCATAACTAATGTCAGAGCTACTAGACTCTGAACGTGTCTTACCAGTTAGGAATCTTGCTTTTATATACACTCACCCACTTAAAAACTACCCCAAACTTAGCAGCTGTTGGCTTCTTTGCGTTACTTGAATGTTTCTAAGGCAAATATGGGACATGATAAATTGAAAAGTGTTGAGTTGAAATGTTCTGCTTTGAGTCCACTTAGCAAACTCCAAAAGTCATCCCTGCTCTGAAGAGCCAGCAGCACTTGACACAATGTGAGCCTTGTTAAGGGATTTTCTGTTGTCTAGAAATCAGGCTCGTCCTATTTCACGTGGGTGGATGTTATCCAGAAGAGCTAAGCCCATCCTGGGATCTGTGACAGTTTTGACAGCTTCCTGAAAAGGAGCTAGAACTAAGGGTGGAAAGAACATCTCATAACAGACTGTTGCAGGTTGTGTCTTGAGGAATCCCTTCCCCTGCTGAGATGCCTTCAGCCCCTTTTGAGTCTGCACAAACAGGGTGCTGTTCATGAATAGAAATCTGTGGTGTGGAGGAATGGAATTCCCCCAAGCAGCTCAAACAGTGGCTTCTTAGGAGTCCTCTGGATCAGGTCAGCAACTTGTGCATCTTCAGCAAACCTCTTGCTCCATCTCAACTGTCTTTAATTATCAGCTGCAGTGGCGTTCCCAGAAACACTCATCGGGACCTGGAAATGCCCATTGTGAGATGCTCTGGTCAGTCCTTTATCCCATATCCGATGGTGTCCAGCTGCAATGAACTTTTCCAGAGTGGGATTATGTTAAAATGATCTCTTTCAAAATGGAACGTGTGTTTCTGAATAGGAATGTCTCTTTAAAAAAAAACCAAAAAATTCTACACTGAAGGAGTTTTGGTTTTTTATGTGCTGTCCTGGATAAAAATTTCTAACAGTCATTTTTCATGCCTGCTGGAAAGCCAAGGGATTATTATGGAGAGTGGTGTCCTTTGGAAAACTCCAAATGAAAGACTGGAATAGATGTTGTTTTTGCAGTAAAATCTGGCTTCCCTGCACATGTTGTCAGTACAGAGATAATCCTTAAAAACTTCTGAAGTTTACACAAGGCAAATTTTTTATGTTTCTGGGGGACTGCAGCACAGCTGTGCTCTGGTGTGCAGGCCTGGTGAGCTGGGCTGGGAGGCCGTGTCTTTCACCTTCCTTTTGGGGATATTCCTGTGTGTTCTTGGGCTAGCTCTGCCCTGGAGCCTGTCTGCCCTGCTGCAGGATGCCAGGGTGTGAAGCTCGTGCTTCCCTGCAGGTCTCCGTTCTTGTTCTGCTGGTGGGGTTTGTGTGCTGGGTACCTGTGCAGGTTTGTGCAGTGAGCTGCCACAGCATGACAGCAGCACAGCATTGGTGTGCCCGAGCCTGCTGGCTCTGCTGCCCAGGAGCAGCCTCACGGCAGTGGCACAGTGCTTGGTGTGGGTTTTGCTGTCGAGAGCACTTGGACACAGCCAAGCCAGGGCTGGCATTAACCTGCTCCTGGCTGACAGCCTGGGTCAGCCTGCAGATGTGGCCTGGGACCTGACTGCAGCTTGCTGGTACTCAGTGGTGGTGGCTTTCTTTCAGAAGCAACTGCATTAGTGACTTCTCTGCTGCTAGCTAGTGCAGATGTTTCACCTGAACATCTGTTCTACTCCTCATGCTCCCAGCAGCTGCTGTGAGGGTGTTTAGCACTAAGAGTTCTGTTCGTTTGTGAGGCTTTCTCCAGGGTGAAACTAATGTCTGGTCTCAGTTCTAAATCTCTAAACCCAAAATAACTTTATATACCAAAATAGACTTCTCTTTATACCTCTGCCACTATCAGCTGCCTTTTGCAGCTATGCACAACTGAGCTGAATAAATGGTCCTAAGTCCCCATCTCCAAGCAGAAGCCCTCAGCCTGGACATAGCTCAGCCTCCAAGGCTTGTAGAGAGAGCCGTCTCAGCAGCTGCTTTTCTCTCCTCTCTCCATCTCATATTTCACGAGAGCATCTTTCCACCTGGGACCGTGCAGGGGCTCGGAGTAGCTGAGTTAAGAGGATGTGCTGCTGGAAATCAGGCTGGATCCCATCACCAACAGACCATGTTGCAGTGACTTGGTATGACTCTGAGGAACTGCAGCTCTTCCCATTTCACTTATATGGGACTTTCCTGTCAATTCAGCTGTTTTCTTTAGCCTCTGCATTCAGGTTTTCCTTGGTCTTCCCATCATTTCCCAGTCCAGGGTTGTCAAAAGGATGTCAGAGTATGCAGCATAAACCTCTGTTTTCATCTTCCTACATCACCAACCTCACTTGGCCTTTATTACCTTGTTACAGCTGAACAAGCTGGAGGAGGCAGCAAATGCAGCTCACACCTTCTTCATGGCAAACCCTGAGCACATGGAGATACAGCAGGACCTCGAGAACTACAAGAGCACAGCAGGGAAGGTCAGCTTGGTTGACTGGGAGGCCAGGCAGCACATGGTGAGTCTAAGCTGAAGAGGTGCCCAGCTTGAGTATCAGGCAGTCTGGAGAGGAGAGATTTAGGAGGCCAAGAGAGATTAATTTATGAATGTGGAGATTCTTACCAATACAGCAAAACAACCTCTCCCTTTCAGCTTTCTCCCTTAAGGTGAGCCTGCTCCTGGCTTCTCAAGGCACTCTGTTTTTTGTTTGTTTGCTACGTCCCCAACCTGGTCCCTCTCTTCAGACAGCTCTGGGGTCATCCATGGCTGTGAGCACATGCCAGCAGACAGCTTTGATGGATGCCTCCATGACAGATCTGGCTCCTGTGTTTCTTTTGAGCTGAGTTCTTCCACTTGGATGGGGTACATGCATATGAGTGGCTGTGCTGGTGAGGGTGCAGGGTGGCAGGCAGGAGAGTGTCAGCTTTTTCCACCTCCCCAAAGCAAAAGCCTAAGACAAATGGCAGGGCCACCCCCAACTTCTCAGTTTCACAAGACTCAAGCAAGCAGGAGTAGCTGTTTGGTGTAATTAATGGAGGTGCTCATTAGGGGCCATTCTAAGAAAGATCCTCCTAGGTCAGGACCAATCTTTTCCCTTGGCATTCAGTGTTGTTGCTTGGTGGGAGGGAAAAAACAAACAGACAAACACACAAACCAAAAGAAAAAGATTTTTTAAAAAAATATGATGCATAATCTAGGAGTAGCACTGAGGATTCCGTAAGTATGGAGGAGTTCAGAAGAGCATTTAGGCAGGTTTATTAGGTTCCAGTGGTCCAAAAGTCCACTGATGTTTAAAACATGGTTTTGGTACAAGTGGTTATATCTGGTGGGTGTCTGGGGAGGTTGTCCTGTCCCTGCCCCCTTGTCCCTTCTTTTGAGAAGTCCCTGCAAGTGGCAGGGGCAGGATGCTGAGCTCCAGGCTGCATGGCCTGCTCATGGTTTGTGTTCTGCCTGCCTGCTTTGCAGGAGGACTACAGTGCTGGGGTGAGGCACTATGACAAGGAGGAGTACGAGCTAGCCATTGAATTCTTGGAGCGTGCCTTGAAAGGATACTACTCCGAGGATGAGGATTGCCAGGTCATGTGCGAGGGACCACAGAGATTTGAGGAGCACGAGTACCTGGATTACAAGGCTGGTCTCTACGAAGCTATTGCAGGTGAGATCTTTTTGCATGTTTAGAGTTCTGACCCTTGGCCCTGAAATGTTTGTAATGATTGAGTTTGGGCCTTTGGCTGGCTTTGGTGAAGTGTCTTCCCATCCCTCTCTGCTGCTGGTGAGTAACACTGCAGGAGGCACCTGGAAGCCCAGAAAGTGCAAACTCAGAGGACAGTGAACAAGAGCATCTCATTTTGGTCCTGAATAGAAGCTGAGCTAGAAGAATTGCATTTCCAGATGTGTGGAGCATTTGCAGCTTTCTGTTAGAGCTGGAAGTTTAGATGCTTTATCATAAACTGCTTCCATTTCTCCTGTACACAGTCTCACACACCTTCCTGGAATCTAGACATTGCTGGCCTCTGTTAATGTTTTCTGTTTCTGAGAGCATATGAAGAGAGCAGCAGAGCTCTCTTGGCCATGCTCCAGGTGGCCAGGAAAGTTGCCAAAAAGGCTCGTAACATGGATTTTCTCCCCATCCAAAAGGATGGATTTGTCATTAGTGGAGGCCCACCTAATTATGATCTTGACTGAAATCTCTGGAGAGAATTGAACGTTGCTGTGTAATCTTCAGATTTGCATGTGTGGCTCCGAGCCAGAGGGGATTAAACCAGTTTGTTCTCAGTAGAAATGAGATTACGTTTAATTAGTCGTAAGGGAAGGAAGAGCAATAAATTAAGGTTTGTTTGGTGACAGAAATCTTATTTATCTGCTTACGGTCTTGGAGTTGCATCAAGCCCTGGAATCTTGCTTCTTGTGTGGAAAATACTTCACTCAGATGCAGACTGCTCTTTGGGTTTGCATAATTCTGTTTGTGTCGAGCCAGGAAGTCTAATTGAAACAACCAAGGGGAGAAACCACCAGCATACCGGATGGGAAGCTGCTTTTGCCGGATTTGTTTACCCATGCAAAAAATAGAAGTGTTGGAAGGGCTGACTTGGTACCAGTGTGGCTGTCAGCTGATCAGGCCTGATTTTAGAGCCTTGACCAGGACACTGGGGGCCACATCAAGAGAGCAGCCTTCAGTGGCAAAGGAAACCCCATGTCCTTCTCACTGAAAGCTGCTGCTCTCCAAACAGGATAAACTGTTCCAGTGCTGCACATGTCAAGCACAGCCCCAGCGAGCAGAGATGTTCCTGTGCTGGACCATCCTGAGCACAGACAGGCTCATGGTGTGGTGGTGCTCAAACCAGCACAAACCTGTGAGGGACAACAAGCCAGATGGTCCCTGCAGCTGCTGTGGCTTGGCCAGGGGTGCTTGGCCATAACAACTCCAAACCCCAGGACCATTCAAGTACCCAACAAAACAGGGAACTGAGGGCGTGTGGAAGGGAATAACATATGTGGTGTAACTGCTTTTCTGTAGGGAATTAGGGGGTTTCCTCCAGGACAGCATAATCCAAAGTTCACCCCTGGTCCAAGGCACTCAGGCCCCGATGTTTCAACAGGAAGCGGGAACACTAATATGCCAGGAAAAGAAAGTTTGGGTTTCTTCGAGACTCATTTCTCTTTCCAATCTCAAATAGATTTGCTGTGCTGCTGCTTGGGGTTGAAACACTCTCACCTTTTCCCCCCAGGGACAGATACATTTCAGTGAGTTGATTTCAGTCTATATGGCCTATTTCTAGGGCAATTTGACAGCACCATGAAAACGAAGTGCTTCTCAGTGATGAATTGATTATTTCAAATCTAGGATGCTTAAACAGGTGTAAATTACAGCAATATGTTTTATGTCCTTTCCCTTCTTGCCTTCCTTAATGTAATACCCTGGATGTATATGGTAAGTCACATAACTACTCAGACTATCTGTCAACAGCAAATAGGCACTATTCTGAGTTTCCACTTGATTTCATTGCAAATTCCTCAGGCGGTTTTTATGGCAGCTCTAAGAAATGCTTTGGTAGCTGACCACATGGTTATTTTCAAGCCTGTGTTTGTTTCTTAAGGTTTTTTATGGTGTGCAGAGACAGAGCAAGCAAACTAGATGCGTAAGTACATTGCAGCAAGGGCTCCAAAATGGCATCAGATGTCAGTGTTGGCTTTGAAATTGTACAGCTGGTACAACGCCTATAGTGTGGACTCCCACCAATTAAGAAAGTTTGTTAATGGCAGATGTTTACCATGTGCTTGTGATTCCCTGGGAGATACCCCATGTTTGAGAAGCAGCAAACATGGGGATTTCTGCTGCCCGCATTTTCACCTCTGACCTTTCAGACTGGCGGCACACCAATCCCTCTTAGCTAAACCTGCCCGTGCCCTCACAGGAGTTTTCTTGCTGCAGGAAAGGAGAGGATTAAAGGTGAGCTGAAGGAAGGGAGTGTGGAGATGGATTTCACGTGGCAGCACATATGGCCACCTTGTCTTCACATCTCTGCTTACTTTGTGGGTTTGTCTCTTGGGGTTGAAGTGCCCCCTGCCACCTGCAGTCCCTGCACGCCGCCAGCTTCCCTGGGCAGAAACAGCAGCTCCTGCCACACAAAAGAGATGCTCAAGCTCCCTCTACAGTTGACAGGAGGAAGGCGTTTCTCAAGGAGGGCAAAAATGTTACTGCAACTCTCCATTGGCTCTGGGGAGAAACCTGAGCTTTCTCTCCATGCACTGTCACCTGCTGGACCAGAGCAGTGCAAGCTGCACATCCTTCACCTCAGGAGTTTTAGGCTCTGTCTGTCCTTGTCTCAGCACCATCACCATCCTTCTCAGCTCAGGACACCTTCTCCCTCTTTTCTTGGCAGATCACTACATGCAAGTGCTGGCCTGCAAACACGACTGTGTCCGAGAGCTCGCCACGCGTTCAGGCCGGATCTCACCCATTGAGAATTTCCTTCCCCTCCATTATGACTACTTGCAGTTTGCCTATTACAGAGGTAAAGGCTCTTATACTGTCCCCATAGCACCTGTGGAATTTTGTTCATTTTGTATGAGTTTGAATTGTTCCATGTGGGAGTAAGGCTATTTCCCCCTGGTGTCTGCACTACAGTGATGCAGAAGTGCGGTCTGAAAGGGCTGGGAAGCAAAGGACATTGGAAGTTGTCTCTTCAGAAGTTAGGTTGACTGAAAAACAATTAAGTAGTTTTGTGAAGGTGTTTTAGATGATCGGTCAGGTTTAAAAAGCCCAACCTTTAGCTTAAACATTGCTATTCTTTAAATAAATCATTCTTTTTTAAGGTCTCTTCATTTGCCTTTTGACATTAAAATTCTAGGGATTTATATGTTTCCTATTTTCTGAAATAAATTGATACATTTTCTATATTAATACGTGACAGATATATGATGTAGCTTAAACATATCACAAGATGCCAATTTTTGCTAATTACCACGTTTTTTAAGACTCACAGTAAAGTTGCAGGAGCTGGCAGCATGACAAAATGTCAGGAGTCGGCAGTGCTAAAAAATAATGCCAGTTGTGTGGTTCTGTGTGCTACTTTATTCTGTTCTGTTACATAAAAGAAAATAGAAATCTGCAGAAATCTGCTCTCTCAGGCTTCTGCAAAGAACTCTTTCCTGAGATGGCAGACTGCTTGAGGGTCAAAATTTCTACTCTGACATAAAGATTCTCCATTCGTCAACACAATAGGAAGAAAGCAGGAGTCAGCAGCATTTCATGTGTGGTGTACAGGCTTCTTTATTCCTCTGCCCAACTGGAGGTTTAATGTGGTGGGTAAAACCCCCCTGGGCCCTGAGAGATGCTGCACAGATGAGAAGCAGTTTGATGCCAGACAGTATCCACATCCTGCCCATCCAGTTGGACACTATTTGGATACCATCTGATCTGTGCACGATGGCAGAAAAGCCTTGTCCCTGTGCCTCAGTCTCCTTGCTGGTGAAGGGAGTGATTAGGACAAAGTGGAATCCAATGAGCCCTGTGAAGTACTGAGCTGCCCCTTCAGCTGATGGGCAGCTCAGGCTGTGCCTCCCTCCCTGCAGAGTCCCCTCCTGGGCTCTGTGTGAGCCCCCTGTGCCCCCCTGACCCCTGTTGTGTTGCCCCCCAGTCGGTGACTACATAAAAGCCCTGGAGTGTGCCAAGTCCTACCTGCTCTTCCACCCAGACGATGAGGATGTCCTGGAGAACGCGGGTTATTACGAGGGCCTCTTGGAAGGTACAGTGGATCCAGCCACCATCAGGGTATGACTGGTGAGACTGAGTGACACCTGAGAGCTCCTGGTGGCAGGCTTTAACAAAAGCATCTGCTGGAAATAAAAGCAGCTTGGCAGCTTTCCCCCAGTGGGACCACTTTGAAAAGAGAAGTGGGAGTGCTGAGCTCGCTGGTGATGCTGAGGTGGTGATTTTCAGGGTGCAAGTTCAGAGTCACTGGTGTGGGGGAGAAGCTGGTGGGCAAGATCTGCTTTAAATGGGGACTTCAGCTTAGTAAAGCCTGAGCAAGGGCAGGGAGGGCTGTGACCAACAATGCAAACCCTCCTTTTGTGCAGTGCTCCAGAGCAGGAATGCAGAGAGGCTCTGAGCAAAAGGCAGCATCTCTTCAGGGAGGGCTGAGATCTCAGTGTTGCTCTCAAACATCTTAGCTTGGAGTTCAGGCCTCAGCCTGTTCTGCAGGGAGTAGCTTTGCTGTCCCAGGGTTAGGCTGGGGTTAAATAACTGAACTGTGTGTGTTCCATCACTCAGCAGGACAGGCTTCATCTGGGCAGCCTTTATCTGTGGCCCTGGGGCTGCCTTCCTCACTGTGCAGAACTTCCTCCTATCCCATCACAGCCCTGCTCCTTCCCCTTGCACCATAAGTAGAGTGTTGGCAGGAACTGGTTTTTCCATTCCTTTGGGAATTCCTTGACTTCCAGGCAAATCGAGGTGAATTTGGTAAAGTACTAAAAAATAAAAGTGAAATGATAAAAAGGCAAACAAGAATAATTGTTGTTTTTCCTCACAAAATGAATCTGGGTAAAAAACCTGAAGCTGACAAAAACATTTAATTGTTTACAGTGCTTTGAAGCTTTCTGTAAAAAATGAATTGATTTTTGCTTTGCAAAGTAGTTTTCTAGGAGAAGTCATAGTGTTTTGTTTACAAATTTTTCATTCAAAATAAAGCCCTCTGATGGACAATTTCCAGCTGGCCATGCTTCATGGTCCCCATCTAAGCACTCTGAGTGCATCCCAGGGCCAGGCCATGGGCTCCATGTGGGGAACTGAGGCACAGCCCAGCCATTCTGCAGCTGGGGCTTCTCTGGCCAGCCTTTTGCCCAGATATCTGGGGGCTCCCCAAGGTGCTCTGCAGTTTCTGTCAGCTGTGGACACATGTTTTTGGGATTCAGGCTTCCCAAAGGAGTTGCTGAACAACTTCTACCATGTACTGAGTGGCTCAGCCTCCTGTCTGGGGTTGCTCCAAGCATCCCTCACCTCACAGGAGTCTGAAAACCAAACCCCTCTGAAACAGAGGGGCATTGCCAATGTCTTGCAGAAGCTTGCCATGTGCCACTACTCCCATTTTTGTTCTCTTTTCAGGAAGCAAGAACGCTGCTGCGACGCCACAAGCTGGAATCTCACCTCTTGCAGGTGGCTGCAGCTGGCCTGGGATACGCCTACACGGAGCCGGTAATGCCTGGGTGTCCTGGGACCAGGACCTTTAGGGGTTCACAGCTGTAGGACCAACTTCCCCCTCCCCTCTCCTATAAAGCCAGTCCTGCATAGGTGACTCAGGAGCTGGGTCTTGGCCTGGTTTGTTCCCTATAGGAAAATAGGGACAGCAAAGTAACGGAGGCAGGCATTCCTGGGGTGAAGGAGAGGCACCTAAAGCCCAGTCCAGCTCTTCTGCCATGGTGTCTGAGTCTCAGGCACTGCCATGGTGGTGGGGTGGGACAGAGAAGACTGGGCAAGCTGGGCTTCCTAGGAACTCATCACACTGTGCTGGTTTGGGTTCATGTTTTCAATCTGGTGACCTCAGGCACTGCCCAAAGTTATGTGAGAGGCTGGCTGATGTCCCTGGGACAGAGCAAGTAATGCCCTGGCTTTGGCTGGAGCATTAAATTAAGAAGTTGGACCTCTCTCTTTTCCCACAGAACTACTGGAACAGGTACGGCGCCCGCCAGGACGAGCACAGGTGAGCCACAGTCAGCCCAGCTGAGCTGCAGCTGCTCCTTCCCCGCGGTGGGATCAAGGGGATGTGCTCATGATGGGGTACCAGCCTGCCACTCAGGGGTACTGCCCATCCACCCGTCACACTATCATGGTTGAATTACCTCTTACCATTGGAAATGTTCCCACAAGAACTTTATTTTAGCTGAGTGCCTCAAAACCAGCAATGGTCTAGAGGGAACTTGATTGATGAGGCAAGTGGTGCTCAGATTTATTGGTGTCTGTGCTTTGCTGGTGGACATTACCAGAAAAGCAGTTTTTGCCACATGAGAGGATGAGTGCTAATTTGCTTGGTTTTCTTATGTATTAGTTTCCAAAGAGTGAAAAAGTGCAAGTCCAGGTACTGGAGACCTGTGGCCAAAATCATGATGTTCCTTTTCTCTTCTGCTCTTCAGTGTCCCATCAAGTATCAGCAGTGAGCCAGAGGATGGGCCCCGGCTGTCCCTGACAAAGAAACCCATGACAAAGCCAGATCGAGAGCTCAAGGAGGGTAAGTCTGGTGAAGATGTTTCAACAAAATCAGGGGATTTTTTTTCCTATTGCTAGAGACTGCAGACTGCAAAGGCTGGCCACTGAGCAATGAGAGTCACTCCTTTTTAAGGGAGTTCAAGTTTAGTTTAAGAGACAGAAAAGTCTTCAGTGCTGCCGCAGCATTTCTGGGTCTGTGGATCCCCGGGCACTGCTCTGCACTTGGACTTGTTTTTCCCACCTGCTGAGCTGCTCAGCACAGAGCCCTGAGATATGGAGCTGGGTCTTCCTCACCGTGGGGAAAGTGACACCAGCAAACAGTAATTTCCTCCAGGAACTTCAAAGATCAAGTGTTGTCCAGGCTGCAGAAGGATGGATGCTGGAAGCATCTGGTCCTGATGCTTTGCTAAATGTGCTGGATCACACCATGTTAGCAACCACTTCTCTTTGCAGACTGGCTTATGATTTCATGTCTTAGGTCACATGAAATCACTTGTTTATCAGCCTGTCAGCCGACTTTTCAACTGATTTCAGCACATTTTCGGCAACCACAGAAAATACCATAACATCTTTTACTAAAGACAGGATCTTTCCCCTTAACAATTCTGAAAAACAATATTGTAGCCAAGCACCAAAGCAGAGTCCTTGCTGCAAAACAACAGGGTCTCAAGCCAGGAGGTGTCTTGTGTCTCTAACGAGCCAGCTCCACAGCAGCAGGCAACTAAACCTCCCTGTAATGCAATGGGTGGTAGCATTTTTGGGGAACTTCATAGCTTTCCCCAGCCCAAGTTGTCTCCAGCTGCTCAATGTTGTGTCCAGAGTGTTGTTCTCCCTTCTCTAGCCATATATAAAATAGGCATATATGACAGGAAGATCCCGAAGATCTTGCTTAAGCCTAGAGCTGGTTGAATTATATTCATTGGTCTGTTTGGCATCTATAACCGAGTAATTTCAGAGTCCTTCTCTCTGTTTTTATTTCTTTCTGTGCTCTGATTCTGGTTTACTTGCAGAATGTTTTTGTTTATAAAGAAAACTGAAACCATTCAAAAAGAAAAAGGGATTTTTGTCCATCCAGCTGCTGCCTTTCTCTCTTGTCTTTTCTTCTTTCTCTCTTTTTACTTGGAAAAAGGCTGAAAGAGATAAGTCTATTTTAATTTTGTACTCTTCTGTACTTCTGCCCTTCCCCCCTTCTTCCTATCTGCCAATTCCTCCACTCCCAAAAGTCCAAAGAATTCCTCAGTTTCTTTGGGGTGTTTTTCACAGAGCACAGACATAGGAAACAGGTCTCTCTCTGCTGGTTCATAGAGGAGGCAGAGGCAAGGAAAGCAGGTGGGAGCACAGTGTCAGTGTGGTTCAAGGGTTCAGTGTCCATGGCACAGGGCCACCCCCACTGGGAGAAGCAGAAGAAATGGTGGAAGTGGTGAGTGATGCCTTTCACGTTCATCCCTTGTGTGCCTGTGGCTGGGGAAGGGCAACATCCGAGCTGGAAAACTCAGCACTGAGTTGGAGCCTGCCAGGAGTTTGGATTCGATAGTCCTGTTTCTGTTCTAGCTGCATTTACAGTAAGTGCAGTTATCAAGCAGCAAAATCAGCACACTGAACATCAGAAACATCCCATCTTTTCCATTTCCAAGAAGCCTAACTGTTCCGAAATAAAACTGTGGGCTAATGACAGGGCTCTGTGGGGGTTATGTGTTCTCCATAGGCCAAGGAGACCTTCCAAAAACACAGTGTGCCTCAATAGACAGAAAAAGTAAAAATTATGAAAGCAGTGTCATAGAGAAATTTTCTTGTACCACATGGTGAGAGGAACTCTTTGGCTCTCTTTCCTTTAATTCATCGCCTGTCTGTGACAACAGATAATTTCCCCCACGGTTTCGATGTGTTTCAGTTTTCTCCCGGAGAAACATCTGGTTTAGGCTTTATTGTTACCATTTCTTTCTTTTTCTTTCTTGGAGGAGATGTGAGGAAGAGGCTTCAAAAGATGGTGGTTTAGGGGCCTTGCTCTGGTTTTTTAATCAGTCAGATTTGATGGGAATGGATTGAAACCTCTTGTAAAAAGCTTGGGGGCAGAGGGAGACAGCTCAGAGGCAGGATGTGAGGGTGGCAGGGACAGCCATGGCAGCTCCTTTGCCTCAGTGGAGGAGGATTGTCTTCAGAGTGCTCTGGCTCACCCCCTCCCTGCCCTGTTCTTGGAGGAGAGCAATGCTTGCTGCAAGCTCAGCACCTCGTGAGGCTTTCTGTGTGTGTAAAAGACAAAAACCCACTGATGACACTGCAGAGAGCAGCTTTGCATGCCAGGCCAGCAGGATCCACACAGCACAAATGCAGTGGGAACCTACAGTCTTGATGGTGTTGACAGCTGGGCAGGAGAGCCAAGTCAGCCCTGTCTGTGTCTTTCCCTGTGTCCCATTGGGGTTTGGTGTTTTCAGGCTCTGGTCCCTGCATTTGCAAGGCAGCTGTTGAGAAGGTAGAAAATGCTGATGCTCCTGCAGCAAATTGATTTCATCTCCATGTGTTCCCATTGCTTCTGTTGCTTGTGCTGCTAGTGGGAGGCCAAACTCTGCTCTCTGCTCACCCGGGTGACTTCAGCTGGCCTCCAGCCACTGTACAAGATGTCCACGAGGCCAGGGCACGTTCAGCAGCATGGTTTTGTGTCTCTCCTCAGGGGGTCCTCTCCTCTACAGTGATGTGAAGTTTGTCTACAACTCTCAGCAGCTGAATGGCACCCAGCGAGTGCTGCTGGACAACGTCATCTCGGAGGAGCAGTGCCGGGAGCTGCACAGGGTGGCCAGTGTGAGTGGGCAATGGCCCTGGGCTGAGGGCCTGATCTCTCCCCGCATCAGGCTTGTGACAACTGAGTGTGGGATCAGCCTCTGGAGAGCATCTGTGTTCTTGCCTTGCTCCCGAATGTCACAGCTGATGCCAGGGTGCCTGTGGAGAGCAGGTGGATGCTGATCCCCACGGCACAGCCAGAACTGCAGCACAGGAGCTGCTGCTCCATCCTGGGCTGTGCTTATGAACCCACTGCCAGACAGCTTGTGCAAAAACAGTGCTTTCCCCATGTTACACACAACCCCAAAGGATGCTCATCCATCCACAAGTCTGGTTGAACCTTCTCATTCATCATTAACTGAGCCTGGGAAGGGGCTGAGGGTGCCTGAACATCCCTCAGGAGGATGGGTGGTTGATATTCAGCATCCGTCTTCACAGAGGGCTGCATCACCTTCCCACCCAACTCACCTGGCCCAGTGAATGCGGCCCTGGGGGATGTGGGGAAGAGGGTGCCATGTGCTTCCACTGCAGATCCCTCTCTGCTGATGAACCAGTTCACCCTTCATCTGTATTTGTGTCTTCCAGGGGATCATGTTGGCTGGAGATGGTTACAGGGGCAAAACCTCACCCCACACCCCAAATGAGAGATTTGAAGGAGCCACTGTCCTCAAAGCCCTCAAGGTACAGCTCCATCCCCCTGTCCCATGCCCTCCCTCCCAGTCTGCACATGACACTGACCTTCCTGGCCCTTTCCTTGCCCAGTATGGCTACGAGGGCCGTGTCCCGCTGAAGAGTGCCCGGCTGTTCTACGACATCAGTGAGAAGGCTCGCAGGATTGTCCAGTCCTACTTCCTGCTCAACTCCACACTCTACTTCTCCTACACACACCTGGTGTGCCGCACCGCCCTCTCCGGTGAGGAGTCGGGGCTGGCGGTAGAGCAGGGGCGACAGGAGGGGTTCAGAGTTTATGAGGGGGGGTCCCAAGCTCAGGCTAGGTCTGTTTTACTTTATGCTTAAACTGGTGGCCAAGGGCTGGACAAAGTCAGCATCCCCACAGCAGCAAGGGGTAGGCACTGCTGTCTCAAAGGAACTCATTTCTGGGAAATCTCTTGAGTTTCATGTCTGCAACTCTTCCTGTTTTCTCTTCTCTTGCCTCCTCTCCCTGTCCCTTCTCCTTTCCACCCCACCTCCAGCTCTCCATCTCTCTTCCCTGCAGGCAGAGCTGGGCAGATCTGAGTCCTCAGGCATTGCCTTTTCTCCCCAGCCCTTCCTTTCCTCCTCTCACCTGTGAATATTACCTGAAGTGGGCTCAGGGTATGCTCCCATCCCATGATGAGACCCCACAGAGCATGACATTTCCATCTCATCCACCCCTTCTCCTTCCCCCTTCCTCCACATGGTCCTGCCTAGGCCAGCAGGAGAGAAGGAATGATCTGAGCCATCCCATCCATGCTGACAACTGCCTCTTGGACCCCGAAGCCAATGAGTGCTGGAAGGAGCCTCCAGCCTACACCTTTCGGGATTACAGGTAGGAAAGAAGGGAGGGAGGGGATCTCCCTAGGGACTTTTCTCCCTCTGGCTGTCCCTCACCCATGTCTTAGTGGAGCAATGTGGGGTCTGTCCAGGAGGTGGGGTCAGCCCTGAGACCTCGCCAGTGCTCCCCTCACAGGGCTCTCCCGCTTCCTCCCCCAGTGCCCTCCTGTACATGAATGCAGATTTCGAAGGTGGCGAGTTCATTTTCACCGAGATGGATGCCAAAACTGTCACGGTGAGTCAGTGCTGGGGCCAAAAGCTGTTCCTCGTCGTCCATTCTCAGGGCTCTGAGCTTCCCTGGGCAGCCTGTGGCTCCTGCCTTGCAAACAGCCCGCACAAAATCCTGCTGCAGAGGTGCACAGACTCTGTTCCCTTCCTAGAGGCTGTGCCAAGCAGGAAATCTGCAGATCAGGGGTTCTCCCCATGCCCAGTGCAGGCAGAGGGATGGCTGGCAGTTGTCCCTGCCTGAAGGACTGCTGAGCTGCCACCCCATCTCGTGGACAAACATGAACTGGTGCCTCCAGAGAGATGCAGTGCCTGATGCAGGTCTCTTGTTCCTGAGTGGGTCACAGTGGTGGACATCAGACCCTGAGAGGGATGTGGCTCGGGCATGAGCCCTCACCTCTGTTTGGGGCCCTTAGGGAAGCTGAGAACCCACTCTGTGGTTGGACAGAGGTCTGGGCACCATGCTGGGGTCTCTGGAGGTGCTGGTGATGCCGGTAATTTTGTCTTTTCTTTTTATAC
>VZTX01022295.1:0-20076 GCA_013400915.1 Pardalotus punctatus | reverse complement strand
AGGGGCACGGCGGGAGGGTTGCGGTGTCCGTGCAGGGGAAGGAATCGGACGCAGCGATCGCTGTGGGTCCCTTCTAGCTCAGCATTCCGTGGCTGTGATTCATTACAGGGAGCTTGAGCTCACTCCATCACCACCCCCACCCCACCGCGTGGGCTCGGAAGCCGCAAAGGCCCGGTGCAGAGCCCCCTGCACACTCCGAAAAGCAAGAACGCAGCCCTTCCCTCCCCCCGACACCGCTCTCTCCATTGGAATCAACAGCTGCAGCAGGTGATCCAGTAGAATCCAGTGCATTTATTTCTTGCGATATCTGAATGGGTGTTTTTCAGCTTTGGATTTTAACACATACAAATTAATTTTTGCAAGTTTAATGACAATCAGTACTGAAGCAAATCATTGTATAAAGCTCATAGAAAAAAAAAAACCAACAAAACAAAACAAACCAAACATATCCATCAGTTCTTGGTTTTCCTGGAAAAAAAGAAACCAAAACAAAAAACCAAGCATTCCAAATGAAGGCCTCGTGGAAGCAAGCATACCCCTGCCAGAAAAAGTTAGGAACAAGTCAGAATCAACTATCAGCATAGGCAGCTGAAATACAAGTATTCACTCTTTCTACAAGCAGCTAATTTAACTAGAGACAAAGAGTTTAGAGGGCCTAATTAGCTGGGGAGTTTGTGAGAAACCCATTCCCATGTCCAGGAGCACATTCTGAGTCTGATCTGCAGTCTGGGCTAAGGAATAAAGGTGCTGATGAACCACCCCCTGCTCTGCAAACCTCCTGTAACCATCAATTGTTCCAGTGCAAATCAGAGTGAGTCCAGAGCAGGCATTAACACTAACCCAAGGGCAATGGAAGACTGTGCCTTGGCTCTCCCCTGCCCTCCCTGCAGTGCCAGTGCTGCAATCCGCAGGGAAACGGAAGAGCAGTGTGCACATCAGACTTCAGATGGTGCTGTCTCCCTCCTTCAAGGGAGCATTGACTCAGCCTGGACATTAAAAATGGAGAAGCAGCTTATGGCTGTTCCTAGAGGTCTAGTTAGACTACCAAAACTTCTAAATACAATCAATAAAGGCAAACACTGCTGAACCGAGCGAGTTCTTCGCCACCTCCGTGTTCCGACTTGCTGCCCTGCCCAAACCTCTCCAAGAGTTACACCAAGAGCGCTGTGGGATTCACTTGCTTCAGGTTGTATTCAGAACATACAAAGTTGACAACTTAAAGCTTTATTGTAGTTTGCAATAATATAAACAAGTGCTGAAATTCAGTCAATGTCCATTTCTGGAAGCTTCTTGTCGGTGGCTGTGGGGGCAGAGCCCTGCTCGGGGGGCTGGGTCCCGCTCCCGGCGTCTCCCTGCCCGTCCAATGGTCCGTTGGGTTCCGTCGGCTTCTGCTCCTCCTTCGGCAGCTCCACCTTGGGTTTGGGTTTGTTCACTATGGGGTTACAAATACTTGCCAGTTCCTAGAAAACACAGAAATAACACATCCTTAGGAACGGTTTTATTTCCCATGGTTGTACTTTAACTTTTGAAGTCACTGCTGGGAATAGTCAAGTTGAGGGTTGATGTTCCCTGGTACTTCTGAGATTTCTCACCTCAGAGTTTTCTGATAGAGCAGTAAACACAAAAATTCATGGAAATACAGCAAATTATGTAGAAAAGCTTACTTTAGCTTTAGCCTGTATGTCTTTTGCTTTTATAACCGGGTCCAAAGTAAGACTCCTCTTGTTCTGAAGGTTGAGGTTGTTGTTCATCCACTCCATGGCTTCATTGGCGCTCTTCTCCACCTTTGCCACATCCGTTTCATCGAGATGCTCGTACAGTTCATCCTGCAACACCCACACAGGAGCAGCTGGGTCAGTGTTGGAGCACAAACTACATCCTCATTTCTTGAAAATTTAGCTTCAAAATACTGAAGACTGAGCTGATCACCCACAGCTCGGTAACCAGAGACTGAAGTTCTCCTGCTGCTGACATTTTGCCTCCATGAGGAAATCAACACCTGATTAAAGGGAGACTAAGATGTGCAAGGCCCAAAATCCTTCTGAAAATCTATTGAACATCAAGAACTCATGAGTTGCACCAGATTTTTGTCTGAAGCAGATTACCTAAAATTCAGAAAATGTTTGTACCATTTCCGGAAATTAAGTATGGAAATACCTTTGCTTTGAATGCATGAACAGCTTTCATGTACTGCTGGATTTGCTTCCCCAACTCCTCAAATGCTTTTGGTCTTTCCTCTGATTCTTGGAATCTTGCTTGAATAGGCTGACCTAGAGCCTGAAACAAAGCACAAAAGGTATCAAAACTCACGAAGCATCACTGAGTGATCCTCAAGGTCTGACAGGACACACCAGCCTTCCCGAACTGCTCGGAACTCCGACTCTTCCCTCCACTTACAGGAAAGACTGAGCCTCCCTCAGCCCTGTTGTTCCAGGTCTGTTGGAGACTGCTCCTCACACACAAAATCTAAACCAGGCTGTTGGTTTCCTCAGAATCAGCAGACCCCAGACAGCTCCTCACTGGAACAAAGTTCTCCAGCTTCAGTAAATTCTCATGGGAATGTAAGAACCACTTACCTTCAATTCTGTCAATTTATCAATGTATATTTGTTTGGGCTGGTCTTCACCATCTTCATAAAGCCAAATTTCCGTGTCTTCCAGCTTCAGTGTGAAGCTATTCCGATCCTGCAGCAATGCACACAAAACAGGCACGTGGCATCACTTATTAGGTGACAGATGGCATTAAATGGTACTTGGAACCCTTCTGGAAGGGTTGTATTTTTAGAATATAATGAACTCTCTGAAACTCTTTATCCTATTTTAGTGGAAATAAAATAGTCTTCTGTACAGCTCTGTGGTGGGTTCCAGGCCCAAGGAAGAACCGTCTGTGACAGCCACAGCTTGGATCAAATACTGTCACATAAAAGGCTTTTTTGTCCCCTGCACATTTTCATCATCAATACATAAGCAAGCCTGAGAACAGAGGGGAATTTTCTTTAGCAAAGGTGCCATAAATGCACCTGGCATGTCCCAGTTTGTGCTCTGCTGACACCTGGCTGGCAAAGCTCCATTGCAATCCATGGAGATGCAGTCAGGTGCTCAGAGATTCATCCCAGAAGCAGAGTTAAATCCATCACACACCAAACTCCTTCAGTACAACGGGGAAAGCTGATTAATAACGCCAGGAGAATTTTAGGCAACCAGTTTAGGTACAGGTGCCCACTTTTAGTCAGACTGATCCTACCTATTATGTTCTTGGGTAGGGCTGCTTTTGATGAATTTTTATTAATGTGAAAACTATTCCTAAATATTGACAAAGAGCCAAAATAGAACAGGTTGCCTTAAAGTATTATGCAAATTCTCTTAGGCTGAAAACATGTTCTGATACAAACTAAGTTGCTATAAATGTTTTGGAAGAGAACCAGCTCCTTCTACCTGAGGCACATTTAGCAGATGATCATCAGAGCCAGAAAGGTTACAATTATTGCTTCAAATTTCAAGTCTGAATATGTAATTTATGTCAACACAGTACGTGATACAAGTCTGGAGTTATTAAACCCCACTGTTGATTGTACCACGATGTATCAGAGGGCATAGAAACAATACTCACATCTTCACTGACGAATTTCTCATAAACACCGCACAGTTTATCTCTCATTTCATACACATACTCCTCCACTGCATTCTTGGCATCATTCCTCTCCTTCTCCAGCTTATCCTGCATTATCATTTTCCCCTGTGAACAAGGTGTCAAATTAGTTGGCTAAAAACATCATTATTTAACATTTCTTTCCAAGATACTTTGTTATCCAAGGCTCAAACCAAATGAAGATTTTGCAAAACTGTGATTTAGAGAACTATTCTAACACAGCACACGACGAAAAACTCATTTCAGTTTTGGTGTGATGTCCAACAGAGCACGGAACAATCTTCCTCCGGATGTGAAACCTCCACCCTGAAGGGTCACCTGCACCTTGAACTGCAGGTGATTCTGGAGTTTTCCTGCAGAACAGCCCTATGAGACTTACAGCTCCACTGACCAGGAGGAATAAATATATTCTGCCTCCACAGGGCACTGCCAGTCACCTCAGACTTTCAACTGCTTGTTTTATTCCTTTTCATCTTCCCCTGATCGTCCTTAACCATGTTTAATGAACAACATTATTTCTGGAGACAGACCAGGACATTTTTATCTTGGGCAAAGAAGAGTTTACCTCATTCTCAATGAATAAGTTGAGCATGTCCTTCCCTATCTGCCACACCAACTGGTTCTCGATGGGAAGGTCCACTGTGGTCGTCTTCACTTTGGCCTTCTTGGCCTGAGGTGGCTGATCCACTTTCTTGTCCTTTGAGTCAGCCTGACAAGTCTGCATTAAAGAAATATATAAATATATTCACAGTAAAAACAGCATCACCAGTCAGTTCAAGGGGAGCAGTCAAGGTTTACACCAGAAAAACTATTACTGACTTACAGCCTCAATAAGAGCCAAGCCCTCCCTGCCATTCTGACACCTCAGCTGCTGAAGCATGAGATAATTAATACAACCACTGACCTTTTCTGGGCTCTCCGTGCATTCGTGGGGGAGGGTGCTCATGGTAGAGCACTGTTCTAGTATTCAAGTTATTGAAAACTAGATGATTATTTCTTCCCTGAACAGGAGAGTTCCCCCATTTTATCAGTACCAGGTCACCTGACAGGTCTGCAGTTATTAGTGCCGTTTGTGTCCTTTCTAAAGCTCTAATCACAATAGACCACCGGTGCACTGAAATAAAAGTTCAGCTTCCAGAACTATGACAAAGGCAGCAGATGTGCTCACACTCTTCATATGCTCAGGAATCTCATGAAAATAAAGTCTCAAATGCTCCTGTTACCTCCATCTCTTCAGATTCTGCCTTATTTTCAGGCTGAGTTTGCTGTTGCTCTTCAGCCTTTTGCTGCTCCTCGTCTACTTGCATCTTCTGAAATTCAGAGAGATCCAATTTCAGACATTAAACAAATACAGATCACTGCTTCAGTTCCTAGGTTGATTCCTTAACACCTCTAATGCTCTTTAGGCAAAAGAAACAGAATGGAAACTGAAGGAATAAATTTTAAGCTCCCAGTCTTTGCTCCAGCAAGCCTCAGCTCCATCATTAAGAATTCGATCTGTACCTCAAGTCCTGGTTTCAAGAGTTCTGTCACTGGTGCAGCATACTACAATTAGCAGTCAATCCCATATTTTAGTGGCAGGCATGTCTAGTAAATCCTTACCCAAGCCTTAGGCCCTTCCCACACCTTGACCAGCTGTGCTTTGAGAGGATTCTAGCAGCTGAGAGCAGCGAGTCTCTTACCTCTTCCTCCTTCGCGTGCTGATCCGTCTCCATCGGCTCTTCGTTCTCATCAGATTTATGAACCTCCACCAAAGATGCACTGGAAACACTGAAGATGCCATGGATATTTACTCTGACTTTGACTTTCACTTTGGAACTGGAGCCATCTGTTTGAGGAGTGACCTTCTGAACCAAGAAGTGAGCTAAACAATCCCAGAGAGAAAAAACCAAACACATTTGATTAACCTAACTGCTGAACGCAAAGCAAAGCCCAACTGCAGCTGACACAGTCCACTGCAATGTGCTCAGGGAATGTTAAAACCTACTCAAGATGGACAATCCAGTTTTTTTACTCAGCAATGCTGGGGCACAGCTATTGGGAATTCTCTATGTAAAACCTGGTATTGCTTCTATCAGAGCAAAAGACTGAACTCAGGTTTGCTCCAGCATTAGGATGCTCTTTTTGCCCATACACTTCATGTTACTCCACCTATGTTACTGAAAATCCATTTGAAATGTTGTCCTGAGAGCATCTGCAGCAGGCTGCATGTCCAGACTATGTAACTAGACAGAAAAGGCTTGAAACACAGAGAAGAGTCTTAGTTAAAGGCACAGAATGGTGCTAACCTATAGCAGGGTCTGGGTAAGGCAGCTCCTTGGGGGAACTGTAGTAGGCCTCCAGAGTAAAGGGCTCCTTCCTGTAGAAAGTGAGGACCTTGGAAAAGGGAGCAGCATGGTTCTTGGGAAAGACCTCACAGTCACTGCAAGAGAAAACACAGCCAGTGCTCAGTAAGTGGGACAACACAGCTGGTAAGGTAACAACACATTTCTAGGTACTTTTATACCTTTAAGGAAAAGCTTCCTTAAGAAGTGACAAGATGATCCTGATTTTTCAGCTTAAATAACACCAACAGCCATGCAGGAAGTGCCACACTGCCACTCAACCTTGCTTTTGTTTTCTACTGCCATTAACTTCAGAAGCATCAAAATCTGAAGTGTTAAGTGGGCATTTAACCCTGTAAAAACCCTGTTCTACTGGTATTTACTCATGTTTGTTATTTACTCTGATCATCACCAGTGATTTTAAGCTGTAACATGCAAGAAGACTAAACTCTTTTTACCTTAGGCCTTCCTCTGCTGGCGATGGCGAATTCCATCGCAAAGAGATGGGGTACGGTATCAAATCTGTGATAGAAAACTCTCTCACTTTGAAAGCCGGGGACAAAATTGCACACTGCAAGAGCACAAAAGCCACATTACAAATGTTCAGACTTCAGGGGAACAGGCATTTCATTCAGCAAGTAGCTACTGAGGCTGCTCAATATGTAGGTTTACTCTCGGTTAGGGGAGACTGATACTGATGGGCTTGGGACCTGCATAACAAGCACTGGAATCTCTATGTATCCTTCCTTTTCAGGCAGCTGTTACAATCTGCTCACTCTGAAAATGAAAATACACAAGTTTTACTTTGGAGTCATCGTGTTTGGTTTGCTATCATTGGGCTACTGAATTTTCAGTGCCAAGATAAGAAATTAGAAATTAAATTTATTTAAGAGTTCCTTTTTTAGAGTGACACAGTACCAGGATTTTTCTTTACTAGAACACAAACGTCTTCTTTTAAGCAGGTTCCAAGAGCCCAGATGGAACAGAGCTGTGAGCACATATCAGAGGTGAGCACAGCAAAATCCAGGTGCATTCAAGAGATGGCAGCAATAATAACTACAGAGAATTTACCATACTAGTAACAGAGTACTGCTGCTTAAGCCATGCCACGGTGACTGAGTCCAACCCCAGACACAGATTCCCATTAGCAAGAACCTAAGTTTTCATTTTCATTCTGTCATTAAGCAATTGCCCTATCACAAGTTTATCAATAGTGCTGTAAAATGAATTTCCCCTGTTCAACTCAGGCCCACAAAGGACTCTGGAAGACAAAACCTTGGATAAGTTTTATCAGACTCTATGTTCCTAGCCAGAGAAGGAGCCAAGGACACATTCCATCAAGTTTCACTGATTTGGCTCAAACAGCACAAAGGAATCACTTAAAGCTGCTGTTCTCATCCTCCCAACTGCTCTCCTGAAGCTTAGTCGCATCCATTCCACGACACCCATGATGTCTCTTCTGTGTTTCCTGGGAACTCTGGCCCAAATATTTCCATTAAAATACTCACAGCTAAAACAACACTTTTTACCTGCAGTGCACAGCCTCGTGCCACAGCCTCATCTGCATTCAGGGTCGTACTGACTTCTTTGCCAAAAAATTTACTGATCTTTTCTTTCACAGCAGGGATTCTTGTAGTACCACCAACTATCTCTACTGCATAAATATCCTCCTTCTTTAACTCTAGAAAGGAGTCAGACAACAGATGAAATGTTTCTCTTTCACATGAATACACTGACATCACAAACCAGAAGTTTTAATAGAGAGCACGCTTAAAGTTGGTCTAAGTTTCTAAGCAGTAAAAAATTCAGCTCTTAGCTCTTGTGAGAAAGTTTTTTAATACGTAACTACTAAGGAAGAAATTGTTGTTTGTGGTAAATCCTTGTGTCCAACATGCACAGGCAGCCTGCATCCTGCCTGTGTCCCTGCATGCAGAACACACACACACACACACACACACACACACACACACACACACACCCCCACTTACTGGCTTGCCCCAGCACGCCGCGGAGGGGTGNCTGCATGCAGAACACACACACACACACACACACACTTACTGGCTTGCTCCAGCACGCTGCGAAGGGGCGGCTCCACTCTTGCCAGGAGTCCTTCACACATCTCTAAAAATTTGCTCCTGTTGGAAGGAGCATAAATAGGACACCATAACCAACATTGCAAACAAAAAAGGAGGCCCAAATTTAAGGAATGCCACTTTCACTGTGTACTGCAGTGTTTTCTCTCCCCCAATCCTAGCTTTATACTTTACATATTCTCCCAGACAAAACTTGGTTCCAGGAATTCTGGCACCCTTGCAACATCCACAGCCCTCCCTCCTAACTCAAGGCCACTGCCCAGGCTCTAAACACTTTCATTTCCAGCAGCACTCCTGCACATGTTGTTCTTTGATTTCTCACCTCCCCGCAGTCCTAAGAGCTGATACTTAGTACCAACTATTCAAAGGCCTGAAGGGCACTCTGAAGTTTCGGCAGAGGAGCCAAGGTTACCTGTTCATGGTTCCAGACACATCGATATCGTTCATGAAGCACTCGATGTTCATGGGCAGGTCAGAGGCATTGGCACTCATCAGCTTCTTCAGCCTCTCACACTCCTGGTACAGCCTCAGCAGCGCGCGGATCTTGGACTTGATGTCAAGTTTGTATTTCTTCCCAAACTCTTCACAAAAGTATTCCACCAACACCTCATCAAACTTCCTGCCTCCAAGGGTTGTATCAAACGCTGTAGCAAGAACCTTAAAGGAAGGGAACCCTTCAGTAACAGTACAATGTGCCATTACTCAATGAAAGCAATTAGCAGTTAACATCAAAGCAGTGCTTGGTTTCAGAGTTCAATTCTAAGTCAAAGAAATTGGCCTTCCTGGAATGAGGTGACAACTGCTTTAAAAAGAATTCAGGGAGATTGGGCAGGATTTAGCAACAGGATCTGTTCCACAGCTTGTGCTGGGAGCAGACCTCTGTTTCCAAATTCTGCTTAGCCACTGTCAGTTTGAGTCATATCCCAGTCTAATATTTGATGCCTCCTAAGGGTGCAACATGCTTACACCAAGCTAAAAATAAAACAGGAAGAGAATAAATGATATTAACTCTTGAAACAGGTGCTAGTTTTTGATGAAGGAATTATCTGCAGAGAGCACCTACAGCCCACCCACCTCAGCTCATTGGGCTCTGTAAACACAGCAGGAACTTCTTTTGTTGGGAACAGACATCAGTGAAGCATCACATTACGCTCAATACCCCTTCACACTGGCTGTGCTCTCCACACTGCCTAACAGCCCTCCACTCTAGACCCCCAAGCATCCCTTCCACACTGCCATGGCTCCCAAGTTTAACAAATACTAGAGAAACACAGGTTACATTTCCTCGCTACACAAAACTATGAGAAAATTAATGTTTTCAGAACATTTCTCTGCATTTCACTACCTCATGCTTTAAATTTTGCATCTGTTCCTCCAGCCAATCATGAGAAAGCCATTGGAACTGCAAAGTCCAGACTGCAATAATAAATTGTAATAATAAAAAAGCCACTAAGAAATGTTAGTATTCACTGGAAAACGGCAATACTTTGGCAATGTACACTCCAAAGCACGGTGTCATTTGCTGAGCTTCCACTGGCACCTCAAAGCAATCTGGAATGCTTCTACTCCTGTACATGAGCACCACAGAGCAGGTTCAGAAACAATGTCTGTCACTTACACCACTGTAGGAACTCCTGGTTTAACACCAGATCTCATGACTGAACTAGAGTATTTTTTTGAAAGCAGCACACAGTGAGATATGATAATTTCTGAATAAACCATTTAATCCAGGCTTTTTATTCTTTGCCAGAGTCTGCTGATTAAGGCATGTTTGCTTCCTCCACACACTGCTCAAAAGCTCTCTAGCTCCCTGCCCTACTTTCTGCTCCAGACAAAGTGCACTTTTAAGACCATGGATTGAGCAGTGGGGATGCCCCTCTGAAGTCAGGCAGGCTTGCCTGCCACAGTCCATGGATATGCTGAAGAATGTTCTACAGATAATTAAAATGGATGTGTAACAGGTTGTTTACTTTCAGTTTGCCTTTGTTGAATGCACAAACAGACACTTGATATGCAGAATGCCCCATGTCCACAAAAACAACGTTCCGTGGCTTTTCTTCCAAGGTAGGCAGGTCTTGCTTATAGATTCCATATGCAAGGGCAACTACAGAAATAAAAGTATAGTTAGGACATTCAGGTTTGTAATTATCAAGAAAAAAGTGGTAATCAGGAATCAGCATTAGCATTTCATCATACTTCTCAAGCTACAGACACTGATCTCTCATGAAAGAAAATTCCCAATGCTAAAGAAACATGGAATAACATTAAACAGTACCAACCCCTCCCTCAGCTGCATTGAAACAGATATTCGAGACCTATCTTTATGCTTTTGCAAAACAATGAAAACCCAGAGCAGAATATAAGAAACTTCCTGATCAGCTCATCTATTTCAAGTGTATAAAACCTGCTGTAATTCCAGAAAGCAAAGCTCACTGGCAGAATAAAAGCCCTTTGATGCAGTAAAAGTACAAAACTGCGTGAGGGGGAGGAAGGAATCACCTGCAGTTGTTTCGTTGATCAGCCTCAGACAGTTGAGACCAGCAATCTGGGTAGCGTCCATCACCGACCTCCTTTCTGCATCTGTGTAGAAAGAAGGAACCTGCAAGGAGGTCAGAGAGCCAATATTAACATTTACAGGAGCCACCTTCAGTAACCAGTTACAAGTGTGGACAGTGAGCTCGTAGAGCACAGCTGAGGCCTCCTTCAAATGCAGTGTTCATTTCAGTTGCAACAGAGAAAAAGCAAAAAAAAAATTACACTAAGACAGTTACTTTTCCCATTCCATACCACAAGCCACTTATTTCTGGAGCACATAATCAGAAACAGGTATCAAGTATTATTTATGCTGATGATTAGCAGCAATTTAAGACCATTAATGAAATAAGTCTAGTTTTCAAGAGATGTAAGATTCAGTTAAAACAGAAAAGAAATATACCTGCATATCCAAGTTTACTAGGCAATTTAATCAGATTTAATGCTGCAGCCATTTCAGTTCAGACAGTAACTAAGTTTTGTGTATTTCACCGTATTCCATACTTACAGAAACAACACAGTCAACCACAGGCTTCTTAAGCGCATTCTCAGCGGTCTCCTTTAATTTGGTAAGAAGCATTCCTGTCACCTGCTCAATTGTAAAGTTTCTTTCTTCTTCCATATACATGGCCTTCAAATAAAAATTGCACA
This sequence comes from Pardalotus punctatus, assembly GCA_013400915.1. Lineage (NCBI taxonomy): Eukaryota > Metazoa > Chordata > Aves > Passeriformes > Pardalotidae > Pardalotus > Pardalotus punctatus. Next base: position 8,828 of record VZTX01022295.1, on the reverse strand, counting down.
CACTCATTACACTGCGGTGGAACCCATGCACCATCCCCATTATCAGCCTTTTATTCCCTTCCCTATTAAGGGTTTCCATTCAAAAGAGAACACAAGCTGCAGCAAGCGGATTCAAAACACAGAAATAAAAGGAGACTTTATCAGTTTCCTCCTCTGGCTCTTTCTCAAACATGCCAGACTTACCTTGATGCCAGTTGAGCCTGTTGGCAGCTGGACAAGTTCATAGGCAAGGCTTGCTTTTTCAGCTTGAACAAAGGGATCTGAGAATGCACGACCATGAAATCTTTTAAAACTTTGTACTGTATTCTTTGCATTTGAAATAACCTAGAGGAAAAGAAATCTTTAATACAACGTGGCAGGGAAACATGTGAATTTCAAACAGAAGACAGTTTTGTTCTCATGCTTCTCTCGCCAGAATATTTTTGTCATTTGTATCTTAACAGTATCTGGGCAGGTGCTGGGAGGCAACTTCTCTCTGGTTGCTCAGGGAACCTACAGAAATTCGAGATGGAAAATAAAATGTATGCTAAAAACTGAGCCGAGTCTATAAAATATTGATTAAAAAAGCACTCAAATTTCATAGTGTACGTGTAGGACACTCTTTAGAACTGTTAGCAAAACCTCTTTCCCACGTACCTGTTTTCTCCCCTCCCCTTTTCTACAATCAGTGACTTCCCAAACACAACAAGCACACAGATGTAAACTCCAGCTCAGGTTCATCACATGCACATGACACTCAACACACAGATATTCACACAGAACAGCTCAAGGACCTGCTCATGAGGCTTTACAAAGTCAGGAGGTCCCCTAAGACGATACTGTCACCTTGATTTAACTGACAAAAGGTAGACTGACTTTCATTAACAGCAGAGATCAGCACAGAAAAGTGAAAAATCATCCCAGCTTGTTTCACGTAGCACAAGTGAAGGGAATTCTGTCACTGACAGCGGAGCAAGGCACGCACTGAAAACCACAGGAACTGAGAGAGCAGACAGGCACTGTTCCACAGAGCATTTACCTGGGATTTGGGCTCAGGCAGGTGTCTATTTCCTAAGTAACTTGGGTTGGATGTTCTCTAAGTTTAGTCTGTGCAGGACATACCTCATCTCTACAGGGCTCTGCACCAATGGATTTCATTAAGCTAAGCAGACACTCAATTCCAGAAAAAACAGCTGGGTTTGGTTCTAGTACAGTTGTGCTGTTCTTGAATAACACGGCTGTGTCCAGGGATTTTAGTATTTTAGATAATGAATCTTCACACATCTCTAGGCTTTTTAGGCTAAGAAAAACCAACTGTTTGACTAGTCACTTCCTGTAGAAGACTTGAAAAAAATAAATAATCTTTTACAGGGGTTACTTACACAGCAACAGAAAATCTGATACAGCAGGACCCAAATATCACAAGCAGAACAAATCAGCTTACCTTCTTCTCAGTCCTTAAATCACATTTACCTGCCTACAGCAACAGAAACTCAGACTGTGGGCAAGAATGCCCAAGAGAGATATTTAGGTTGTAACTCAGCCACAAAGGCTCAAGAAAGCTCTATCTATTTACACTGAAGTATGTCCCCTTTCTGCCAAAATCATGCACTTAATGAAATTCTATAGAATGGTCACATAATTAAAAGCCATCATAAAGCACAGGAATTGGAACAAGCTAAAGCAGGGTCAAACACCACTGCTTAGCTTTAGAATTTACATTTGCAACCTGAAAAACCTGAAAAAAAAATCAGAATTTCTTCGGAGGCACAGCTTTATTTTGTACAATTCATTATGTGCAAGGATCAGCCCTGAGATTTCTCTGCCAGATGACAAAGCAGCAGTCCATGGTGAACAGCTGAGGGAAACTCAGCTGTTCATCAGCTATGGAGACACCAGGGCAGCAGCTCAGAGACATCTGCTATCTGTGGTGATAAACCTCACTCTCTGCTGCTCTGAAGCTGTTTTTACCCAAACCACAGGCTCACCTGGCTTTTAGCTGCAGCACCAATCGAGCGGTTCTTGGGCCCAAAGGATATACAGGCTCTGCAAGGAAAAGAACGAGTTCAGTCGGGGATTGTACAGCCACACTGCACATCTTTGGGTAAAAAGTATTGCTCCTGTTTAGAAGATCACAGCTCTGACTAATATGATTTGGTCTATTGAGAAAGTTGGTCACCTGCTGCAATCTATACATGGAACATTCTGTGGATTCTGGGAAAAACAGGCACTATAATTCCATTTAAAACAGCAACGGTCCTCCCGGCAGAACAGCACTAACGCCAAAGGTATCCACGTTCCTTCGAGTTTCCCATCTCAGCAGTGGCTGGGCAGACAGCCTTTATCTTAGAAATCACCCGTGTACATGACACACTCAAAGATAAGTTGGTTGCTAATAACACAGGAAACATTGGACTGCTAGCAGACAAACAGGAGGTAAATCAGATATTAAGGAAATCATTCCTACACGTCTGTAGCAGACGCTAACTAAGCTTTCCAGTTTTCAGGCAAACCCTCCAAGGGCAGGAGGAAACCACCTGCAGAGAAAGATTGGTCTTTCAGAGTTTCATCTGCACCCACTGAAAGAACACGGAGCACAGAAAGAGAAATCAGGTTTTACTCCCCACTGCTTTGTGACAGCCTTCAGTTCAGAATAAAGATATCCTCCTTTTTGGAGAAATTCCTAGGCTGATTAGGCCTCTTGATTTACATATTTAACAAACTGCAGGAGCCCTACCAAAATGAAATCCAGCCCTCTAATCCAAGTTCCTCATACCACTGAGGTAAACTTAGTCAGGGGAACCCTGCCATTAGGCAAGCAGATCTTTACTGCTCACACAACAACCCAACAGTCTAATTAAGCTGCTTTCCATGCAGCACGTCAAGAATCTGCTTTACAGCAGGGTGATACCATGGGGCTGCTACAGGAAACATTCCAGCTCAGCCTGAGGTTTGGAATTGGATGTTCGAAGCAGAAATTGTCAAAACCAGACCTGAAGGCTGGGGTGATATAATTGCACTGGGTTTATATTTTCCTTCCAATTTATTAATAACAAATGCAACAAGGCCTACCCTAAAGCATGTGCTGCAACAGAATTAACAGTTCTAAATAAATCTGCACTTGTTTGTAACACGTATTTCAAGAGATTAGTTTAAAAAAATTATAAGTTTGTGCTCTGCAGACCCTCAGACCCACACTAACCGAACAGGAGGTAAAAATCTAACAAGCCCAGAGCGGGAAGCTGGTTATTAATTTACTCTGGTCTCCTGAAAAGAATTAAGACATGAATTGTTGCCTTTCTCTTAGACAAAAAAAAAAAAAATCCAGCTACTTCACTGCTGAATTCACAAACCAAGACCCCCTCACTAACACAAATGCAGTAATTTAGGTGAGGGCCTTGGGGAGCCACGCAGGGACCCAGCACAGAGGCGAGTGCAATTGGGAAGAGAGAGGCAGAGAAGAAAGAATTTCCAACCAGTCTCATTCCCCAAATCCGTTCACAGGAACCATTAAACTCATGAAATACAAATTACACTATTACACAATTTCTGGAAGCTGAATACTAACCAGTGCATTTTAAGTAGAAACATTCACAGTGAAGGTCATCAGAGGTCTAATGAAACAACTTCAGAAAGTTAAAATCTCTGCTTCACATACCTGGAGGCACCACCTCAGCCTCCCACCCACTGCCATGTCCTGGGAAGAGGCCCCTGTTCGAGACAGCTCATGTCCTCTGCACTGTTGATCAGCACCAGCTCCATAATGTCAATCACAATGATTTCATTGACCTGAAGTCCCTTCATCCTTATAGAAATCATTACCTTATTTTTGCCTCTCAGTTTCCACTAATTTTCTCTCTACCACTTTTCCATGTTCAAATACAAACATGGCTTGCACAGCTTTGGAATGTACAAGTTCAAATTTTACAGGATTCCAGAAGAATCCAAGGACCAGAGCTGAAAGCAGATTCTGTGGGAGCGTCATCTGTGCCACTGAACTCCGTACAATGCACTCAGTGGGGTTTATTTTAATAATACAAATTATTACAATAACACACAGAAAACAGTGTTTAACCCTGACCACGAGCCAGTTCCTAAGGAAACCTGTCACAGCACCTTGAATGACTGCCCCACTGTAAGAACTGCTCAGCACTGACTTTTTGAACCAGGCTTCTGCTTCCAAAATGCTTAAAAACCATTCAGAATTTTTTTTAATAGAAGGGTCTGCTTGCAGAATGGTTTTCTGCCTTCCCTCAGAACAGCACCTGGAGACCAAGTCCTGTCAAAACCCTCTCATTTTCATTACACTCATTTCTTCCAATTTCACTTCAGGCTCCCATAACTGAATTATTTCCCAAGAGATGCACTGTGTCAGATATTTCATTTAGCTCATCTCCTTCAACAAGGGAGATTTCCGCTCACATCTCAAATACACAGATATATTTATCAGCGGAACTTCAACTCCCTGAGGGCCAAATATCTACAGCTATTAGAGCACAACTCTGATATTCTCTATGTTCAATACGTTCCCAGCACACCTAACACCTTTAAACTTCAACATTATTGAGAAGACTTAAGAGATCTCCAGATACTTGAGCACATGTGCTGAATTCAAAATTTCCTTCTCAATTTATTCAGTGCTTAGAGACAGGGACAAGCAAACAGTGATGTATAGTCTCATGAGAAGCAAGGTCACTCTGGGCTTTCTGAAGTGATGAGAGTGATCTAAAAAACCCCAAACACTGAAGATTATGCAAATGACTCACCAAGACAGCTACTTCAGTATCTGCTTAAATTAAGGTATAAAGGTATTAAATAATACTACAACACAGGGTAAGCTGCAGAAACACTTTCAGGACAGCTTTCCCCACAGTTCCCCTCCAGGACTGATGCCCAATTCTTGATGCAAATTCTTTTCCCGCTTTCATTTTGCAATTCATTCATGAGTTTTATCCCAGTTCTATCTCTCCTTCTTAGGAAGTTCCTTATTAAACAGAGGCAATACACACTCCTGTTGGGAATGTGTTGGAAGAGATCACTGTATGAGCAGGGCTAGAATATACTGATCACATTGTATCATGGAATCATGGAATGATTTGTGTTGGCAGGGACTCTAAAGCTCATCCAGTGCCATCCCCTGCCATGGCAGGGACACCTCCCACTGTCCCAGGTTGCTCCAAGCCCCATCCAACCTGGCTTTGGACACTTCCAGGGATGGGGCAGCCACAGTTTCTTTGGCACCCTGTGTCAGGGCCTCAGCACCCTCACAGGGAAGAATTTTTTCTCAATATCCAATCCAAACCTCCTCTCTGTCAGTTTGAAGCCATGCCACTTGTCCTGGCACTCCAGGCTGCTGAACAGCTTTTCCAAACTCTGATTCCAGGACAGGCCATGGGGCCCACACCGAGCCTGGAACCAGCTCAGCCCTTCCCTCCCTGGTCCTGCTGTGCTGGAGGGCACAGTGCTGGAACTGCAGGGGAATGACAGCTGTGCTACCAGAACACACAGGGAATTACGGTTTGGCACTTCCAGCAGCCAGGGATGCTTTTCCCTACACTCACAGCCCCTGTCCTTTTAATCCCAAGAGCACAGCCCCGCCTCGGGGGGGACAAACCGGCCGTACTGCACCGAAAGGCTGAGAGAGCTGGGGCTGCTCAGCCAGGAAATGAGAAGGTTGTGTGGACACCCCAGAGCATCTTCCAGCGTCTGAAGGGGCTGCAGGGAAGCTGGAAAGGGACTCTGCACCAGGAACTGGACTGACAGCAAAAGGGAGAATGCCTTCAGACTGAAAGAGGGGAAATTTAGGTTAGATGTACGATAGAAATTCTTCCCTGCGAGGGTAATGAGACGCTGGCACAGGGTGCCCACAGAAACTGTGGCTGCTTCATCCCTGAAAGTGTTCGAGGCCAGGCTGGAAGGGGCTTGGAGCAACCTGGGACAGTGGAAGGTGTCCCTGCCATGGCAGGGGGAGAACCAGTTTAGCTTTAATGTCCCTTCCAACCCCTTAACATCCTGTGAATCTGCGAAAGGCAGCTCAGCGAGTCTCCCGGGCCCCCCTCCGTGTCCGCCGCACTTTACCGTTTCTCTCTAAGCACGTTATACCTCCGCTCCTCCCGGCCCCGCCGCTTCCCTCCCTCCCCGGCCCCGCCACGCCGCGCTCCGCGGGGGCCTCGCCACGGCCTCAGCGCGGCTCCCGGGCTCACTCACGGCGTGCTGCGGTCGCTGTACTCATTGGCGACGGTCTCGATGCCGCCGGCGCGGGCCACGGCCACGTAGCAGCTCTGGAAGCCCAGGTCGATGCCCACCACGGACATGGCGGCGGCGCTGAGGGGGGAGCGCGGCACCGGCAATTCTCGAAAGATCCCGTCGGGCCGCGGCCGCGCCGGCGCCGAGGGCGGCCGAGATCTCGCGAGAGCGCGGGGCGCGCGGCGGGGCTGAGGGGCGGGGGCGCTGAGGGGGCTCCGCGTTCGGCGCCTGTCCCTGTGGAAACGCTATTTCCTTGCGTAATCTTCGAGGAATGGGAGAAAAAGGCCATAAAGGCACAACTTGGGGGTGCTGCAAAGGTCACCGAGGTGTTTCCCTCAGTCCGCGGCTGTCGGTGCCGCAGAAAAGCGGCTTAGTGAAACTTTTTCGTGTCCATGATGTAACGATCTGAGGGTGGCAGGTGGTGTGGATGGAAACAGCACAGTACGAGATTTAATGACAATGAAATTACAGTTTCTGGAAACACATTTTTTTCAGAAAAGTACTTAAATGCCTCCTTGTAATTTTTCTTTTGCGGTTCAGAACCCTTGGAAATGTCCGAGGCCAGGTTGGATGGGACTTGGAGCAGCCCGGGATAGTGGAAGGTGTCCCTGCCATGGCAGGGGGTGAAGTGAGATGATCTTAACCCAAACCATTCTGGAATTGGATGTTCTGATTGTTCCTGAATTACGGCAGAAAGTCGAAAGTCTGGTTTTGTGATCCCAGGTTGAAAATCCAAGGTGTCATAATTTAAGAACATGGTTAAAAGGTAAGTTGGTACCAACCATGCTCCCAATAAAATTCAGCATATGATTACTTTATATCCAGTAGGATTTACAGTACACTTGGTCTATAATCATCACATAATATTTTAATACGATTATATCTCATTGGGCTCCTCGTGCTGCAGTTTGGATGAGTATAGATACATGGTGTTTTCCATGGCAGTATTCGGCCAACATGTACTTTGTGAACGTGTGGGAGAAAAGTCCTTTTAGGGATCAGGAATCCCTAAAAAGCTAAATAATTTTTTATTTAAATCCCTAAAAGTTCCAGCACGTTCCATGGTCTCAGTAGTGGAGGGGGCAGTGGACACTGGAGCTGTGTGAAAGGTTCTGCCAAGGGGGAGCATTTTGGGGATGAAAGCATGAGGGATTGGGGGATTCATCCTAACACAAACCTAATCCTGATACTTAGATCTGTGAGTTTCATGCAACTGAATGTTTGGGAATGCTTTTAATTCCATGATAAAACAGGCCAAAAATGTGGCAGTGCAATGTGTTATAAACAGTGCGTTACCAAGTCCCCAGCGCTGTATTTACATTGCTGCTCCTTGTTTTGGTGGCACACAAAACGCACGGCAGAGAAAGTCAATATTGCAGCAGGAAGGACTCCTGCCCCAGAGCTGTGTGGCTCAGCCATTCCTGGCAGCTGCCGGTGGGCTGGGAATCGCACTGAGAATTGCATTATGGTGCTAATGACAGAATATTAATGAAGTGTTTGACCTCGGATGTCCTTGAGTGTAGGACAAGGTGCCAAGGAATGGCTCCCGGCTGCTGCTCCACGTGGGGAATATTGTACAACCCACAGCCCTATGAACCCAGTTTCCTTTTATATTTTTCATTTTGCTTTTCCGAAGAGGCATGGGGAGCAGAGCCTGGCGTCAGAGGGGATTGGAGTGCCCTGGAGTGACCCTGGGCTGGGACGTGGTCCTGGGACTTTGCCAGGGCTGCTGCCCTGGGCACGGGAGGGAGGTGGGAGAGAGGGGCCCTGCCAGCCCCAGCAGACACACACTGTGTTTTCTGCTCACACGCTGTGTTCTCAGAGTATCCACGCTGTGCTTCATTCAGTGCTTTACTCACTCTGTGCCTGGGTCACTCCTGATCTCTGTCTGCAGCCCCCAGACGTTCCCAAAACTTAATCCTCCGGGGAGCTTCACACAGAAATCCTTGTCTGGCACGTTTCATACCATCCTTTTCCTGTGATCTGCATAAGGAACAGATGCTTGATTTCAGTGGAAATCCGCCACCGTGGTGTGGGAGTCCCAGAGTTCTCCCAGAAGCTCCAGCCTAAGTTTACAGTTCATTGCAATTCCAGTTCAGTCTCAGAATTCATTAATGTCGGCCAAACACGACCACAAATGTGGGCTTAAAATAATCACTGGCTGGTGTCTGTCACAGGCTCTTCCTTGGGCTGCTGTAAATAGCCCTCACACGTCACCTGACGTAAGGTGCATTGGGCTATTCTGGGATATTCAAACAGGAAAGGGCTTTGTGATCCCCTCAGCTGAGGGATCTGGGAATCGGGTTTCCTCAAGCTCCGATATGAATCACACTACAGATAACCCACTTCTCCAAAATCCCACCTCCCTGTGCCGCCAAAGTTACCCAGGAGCCATTTCCACAAGTTCTGTTATCTCAAAAAATTACGGGGAAATTAATATTAAAATGATACTTTTCTTTTTATTCTGGTTTCCATAGTTTTCCATCAAACCTGAAAGATAATTGGATTTCACGTGTTTAAAAACTAAGCCATCAGAGCTGGATGAGAGCCCACCAAACAAACTGCAAAGTAACCAAGACAGGAACAGAGACTGGGACCGGGAC
>VZTX01022292.1:0-17323 GCA_013400915.1 Pardalotus punctatus | reverse complement strand
GGTCCCAAAGAGTCTGGACCAGGCTGCTGCTCCCAGAGCCTGAGCCACGGGCACAGGGCAGGGCTCAGTCTGTGGGTCTTGTGCACCCCAGTTCTGCCCCTGGGGTCACTGAACCCCCTCCCCTGCAGTGGCTACGAGGAGGCTGCAGTGCCACACAGGCGGCATCGCCACCTTTCCCCCGGGCACGGGGCACCGGCACCTGTGGCGAGCTCTCCCCAGTGACCTCCCGCACTCCCGGCTCCTCGGGGTATTTTTAGCCACCATTTCTCGCAGCCGTAACTCTTCTCCTCCTGCAGAAACAAACCTGCTCCTTCCCTGCCTTCTATGGAGAGATGTGGCTGCGGGCAGCTCTCCTTCCCTGCCTCGGGCATCCGCTGCCCACGCTGCCGCTCCTCCGGCCTCCCAGCCACGGCTGCTCTGCTTTGTGTCTGAGGGCACTGCTGGCACTTCCCTTCTCCCGCGGCTCTGGGGCAGGGAGGGGATCTCGAGGGATGTGGGAGCAGGATTGTGGCTGCTGGGAGCAAAGACCGGGCTCTTGAGGGCACATCGGGGCGGGTGGGATGGGTCTGACCTGGCACCCAGCAGCACAACCTGGCTCCTCATGCTTTGACTGCGAGCGATGAGATCCTGAAGGAGATACAAGCACTAGGGTTTTCAGCAAAGCTCAAACTGCTACCCAAAGGTTTTCCAAAATCCTGCCGCCCCTTTATGCTCCTAAACACCACCTGGGACCTGCTCTGACCTCGCTGGTGACAGAAATAGCTTCCTGATTCTCCAGCATATCAACAGGACCCTGCTCATCGCAGAACGGTTTGGGTTGGGAGGGACCTGGAAGCCCCACCAGTCCCACCCCTCCGTGGGCAGGGACACCTTCTATTGGAGCTTCCCTGGTCTCTTCACCTTTGAAACACAAAGATTTTAATCTTTCACCTTCTTTCTTCCTCCTGGGAGACTTTGGTCAGTCATCTTAATTAGCCAGGATTGCCTCACTTCCTCAGGTCTGGAAATGTCTCTTTGTTAAACAGGGCAGTGTCTCTTATCTCCTCCCGGCCTTTGAACAGCTCCGCTTTTGGCAGTTCCTGCCTGTCCTTACACCTAACGTGCAAATGATGCAAAGATCCAACTGGGCAAAAGTTTGTAGCTCGTTATAGGGACCTGGAGCAGGGGTGACCCTGTCCTGGGTGCTCTGTCCTGCGTGGCTGCTGGCCAAGCTGCCTCCTCAGCACATCTTGCCATTGAATTTTCTCTTAGATCTTTCCCTGTGATCTTTATTTTGTCTTTTTTTTTTCTTTCTTTTTTTTTTTTTCCCTGTTTCAGGATATCAGGTTCTTTTATCTGAGAACAGTGTCATAAAAATCCCGTTAACAAATCCTTTCACACATGGGACTTCTCCAGGACTGGCATCACTCAGCTTTTAGAAGCGGGAGAAGGACGACCATGCTCCTTTTCCACTGCCATTGGCATTAAAGGATAATTAGTGCTTGGGCTGGAAATCACCAGGACAGGTTGACGGTGGCTCTCCAGTTCCAGAGTGGGGCAGGGAGCCCAGCGCCTCTCTCGGGAGGGTTTCATGCTCTCTGCACAAAGCAGAGCAGCCTCAGAGGAAGAGGTGGAGTCCATCCCTTTGGAAGGCTCCTGGGAGGCTCCTCCTGGCTGCTGGAGATTTTCCTTCCCTCGGACAGGGGCAAAACCTGAAGCCAGTCCCACGTTAGGCCAGCTGCTGTTGTTGGATGGGGCTTGGGTGAGGCAGAAAGAGCATCACGGTCCCCTCCTGAGCTGAACCCTGAAGGTTCTTCAGAAAGGTGAAGGCCACAACCTTGGGAAGGTTTTGGGGGTGGGAATTCCAGGTGGAAGGAGCCACCTCCTGGAAAGGCTCAGGCTTGCAAGCACTGAAGGACGGCCCCTCAGTTTCTCCCCCTCTCCCGCTTTCCTTCTTGCACTCATCATCCTCACGAGCTCTTCCAGGTTGTGCTCCCACCGTGAGAGCAAAGCTCAGAGCTCCAGAACTGCTGTGCTGTGGCTCCAGTTCCCGTCAGATCCAGTGGACAATGCCATGTCCCTCCCTCAGCATTTCTGCAGATCCAGAGCAGACGCTGCTGGAAAACCCCGCAGAAGCTGGAAATCGTTGTCTTGGGTGGAAGTTCCCATCTCGGGCCATCCCTGAGGACTGTCGTGATGAGACAACAGCGATTTTCTGACCCCTAAATCCCAAAGCTTGTGTCCGGGAAGTTGTGCTTCAGGAGCTGAGGTCTGTCCCTGGGATGGGGCATGGAGGAACCTGGGATCATGGAAGGTGTCCCTGCTCATGGCAGGGGTGGAACGAGATGAGATTTAAGGTCCCTTCCAACCCAAACCATTCCGCGATTCTGTGTCTGTACAGTTTGATTTCTCTCTGGCCCTCATGTCCCACCTGCTCTCTCAGACTGCCCCGTTTCCCTTCGTTCCTCACTAAACAGCACAATTTCCCCTTCCACCGGGACCGGGAGCGCTGGGTTAATGCCACCGTCATCGGGTGTCAGCGCTGCACAACCGCTTAACCCTCTCCGGGATGGGAAAAACAAAAGGAAGAAGAGGAAGGACCGAATTCTGTGCCGGTGACACTTTCTCCCGGCCAACAAACAAAAGTTTTATGAGCTGAACCCTCTGGATGCTGCATTCCAGCTTGGTAACATTTCGGTAACACATTGCAAACGTTTGACTCATAGAAACTTGGACGGCTGGAGCCGGGGGAGGGGGAAGAGCGTCACATTCCCATTCCCGGGCAGGGTTTGGTTGTCGGATTTTTTTTTTTTTTTTTAAAGAACTGAAACTTCTCTCTGTTTAATGAAAAAAAAAAGAAAGTGTTTGAGCCTGACGACTTCCACCGGCGCTCGCATTGTGTTTGGGAGTGAGGGGCTGGGGGGGAGGGCTCCGCTGCCAAGGGAGGGACCCGGGGCAGCTGAACTCGCTTTTCTTCTGCAAGTTTTTTCTTTTCTTTTTTTTTTTTTTTCCCCCCTCTGTGTTCCCAGGGCAGGGTTGGCTTTCTAGGTTTGATAAAGCATTTCCTTCCATTGTCATTCTATACGGCCTCTGGGCCCTGCGCTCAGTCCCTCCCCTCTGCCGTCCCCTCTCTTTCTCTCTCTCTCTCTCTTCCTGAACTTTAGTGAATCTTGAGATATAAAGAAAGCAGCTGCCTCCCTTAAGCACAGCCTGAACAATGAGACCTCCTCTCCAAGGGCTTTAATTCCTCTGGATGCAAGGACAAAGCCAGGGTGAGTAGCCCGCTGGTGGCTCTGCCGTCCCCGCGCTGGCGGCGCGGCCGTTCCCGGTGTCCGCTCGCGGCCGCTCCCGCAGCGCCGGCTCCCCTCCGTGTCCCCGGCTCCGGAGGGATCAGGTAGCACAGGAGCAGATGCTGAGAGTGTAAAATCCCCCCAGACCCAGCCACCACCCTCTCTGGGAGCGCCGGCTCTGACCCCGCGGACGCTGCCCCCGCGGATGCTGCTCCCATCAAAGTCGTGCTGGAGAAGGCTTTGCCACCCAGCCGTGTCCCGGGGTTTGGGTCAGCGCAGGCTCCCTGCCGTGTGAGACCGGGCAAAACCTGGCTCTGGGCAAGGCGGGAGGAATCCTGACCTCAAAGGCAAAGAAAAACAAACATGATGCAATCAGGCGTGACTGAGCGGGGATGCGGGAGGATTTTCCCCGCGGCTTCGGGGCTGAGCGGTCCAGGGGATGCTAAAGTGGAATTTGGGAAGGCACTGGGTGGGACACACCGCGGGCTGCGTGGTGCGGGTGCTGGGGGGGGCAGAAGGAGGGCAGAGGCGCGGCGTGGGCCGTGTGAGCGTTGTCCGGGCTCCGGCTTTGCCCCAGGGATCTCCTTAGATCCACCTCGGGCACAAAAAACAGGAGGTGAAATCCGGGACGCCTCGGCAGCAGCAGCTCGCTGTGTGATGATGAAGGGCATTCGGGATGAAGCTGCTGCATCTCCCGGGACGGGATTTGGTGTGCTGGTGGATCAAACAGCCCGAGTGGGATGAGCCCCAGGCTGAGCCGTGGATTCCACGTGGCCAAACACAGCCCAGATGTTGTTATCTGGTGGCCCCCGCATCTCGGTGTCCCCCCGCCTTTGAGTTTCTCCTCTTCATCCCGTGCGTCTCCAGTGTCTGCTGTCTGTGATAAAACATGATTCGCAGGATCCTGGGCCTCGTAAACAGGGAATGATCAAACAAGGCATAAAAGAAAACTTTTATTGCTCGTTAGGGCTTTACTCAGACCGTCTGGGGCTCTGGCGGTTCAGGTAGCTGCTGGAGCACGGCATGTTCTTTTTCACAAATGTAAAAATTCTCCTGTGTTCTGCAGCACAAAAACTGCTCAAAACATGCCTGGAAGTTCTTCAGGAGACCTGTGGAACTCACGGTTTGTGCAAAGTCACTTAGAGAGCCTGCACAGTCTGTTGTAGGCTTGACAGAGTTTGAGTTTTTCTCCCCATAAAATCCCATTTCTGGTCTGTTTGGGGTGTTTTCCTTCTGGCTGTGTTTGTTTGTGTCACTTGCTCTTGCTCTTTACTAAATCCAACAATTTTGGTCATTTTCTGGTATCTCTGACAATGGACAAGGAGTTGAAGGATTTAAGGTTGACCTTAAATCCCACGGACTAAACTGAAGGACGTGGATAAAATTGGGCTTTAAAGCAGCAGAATGAGGTGAAATGAGCATTTCCAGGTTTGACATTGAACAGAGCTCAGGCCCACGGCTGGAGGAACCCCCCAAAACTGCTGTGCCTCTGCTGGGGTGGGCATTTCTCCAGCAGGAGCTGACTCGTGGTAAATGTAGAGGAAAACTTCAGATTTAAGGGAGTTTTTCAGAGGCAGAATTGCATTCCCTCGGTTTTCAGGAGGGGATGAGACCTTCACCACTGAAAGTCCCCCCAGCTCTGTGCCCTGGTCCCCTCCTGGCAGCCTCCAGGAGCTCATCCATGCTCCTGGCACTCGCACAATGAGGAAATGGGCCAGCATTTCCATATTAGCAATCAACTTTCCAGGGATGTTGCATGGATTTTCCAGCAAGGGGTGGAACAGCACCAGCCACGCTTGGATCCGCCAGGCCGGGGCTGAGGTGCTGCAGGAGGAAGCACCAGACATTGCTTGAAAAGCCTCACATGAGAACGTTCAGAGGCCGTTCCCCAGCGCAGGAACTCTGAGTTCCAACCACATCCCGGTGCTTGGACCTTGGGTGCTGTCCCTGCCGGGCTCCCCATTCCTGGGAACACTCAAGGCTCCCACTCGACGGAATTTCTGGGCACCTTGACGGACCATGGAGATTTTGTCATTCATTGTCCTGGCTTTACATTCCCGTGGTGAAGCTGAGCTTGCGGTTGGCACATGCAGATGGGAAACCGGGACAAAGAGCTCAGAAATGGCCACCTGGAACGGGTGGCAAATTGGGGTTGAGATGACCGGAACTGTCTGACCACCCTCATGGTGCACAGGGATAGGAAGAACAGCTGCCCAGCTGTGACATCAACAGCTGGACTCGATGGTCTTGGAGGCCGTTTCCAACCTAAATGATTCCACATCCCTGGAGCGGCATCGCAGCCCGGAGGCGCCCGGTCGCTCCCGCTTCCTGCGCGCAGCGAGGGGAAGGGGATGAAGGGCCTTTTCAAGGTTACAAGCCTCTTATTTTTGGACGCGTTTCCCTGCGGCTGGAGCCGACCCAGGCTGGAGCTGTTGAAGTTTTCGGTCCTTTGTTTGTTTAATTGAAGTGCTGTTTGTTTTTGATCACGGGCATGAGATAGGCGCTTCCTCTGCAGGCAGGAAGCAGTGATTTCCTGTTCTGTCCCCGGCCAACTCTCACTGCGCAGGAAACCTCGCTCTGCTGAGTGGTCACTTTTTGTGCAGCATTTTTGGAAGGTTTTACGTGGTGTTGTTTTGGTTTTTTTCTCTCTTTTTTTTTTTTTTTTTTTCCCTTTTTTCTTTTCCTTCCCCTGTGAGCGGCGCTGGTGGGAAGGATGTGTGGAGAGGCCGGAGTCAGCACTCAGCAGGTGGGGGGATGCTGTTTGCTGGAAATGGGTCCATTTAGCCTCAAAACCTTTTGGTTCTGTTGAAGTGCGCCTTAAAATGAACATTTTTTATTGGGTTTTTTTGGGGGGACGCTGTGTCCTGCCCAGGAAGGGGTGTTTGTCCTAGGAGTGTTTGTCCCAGGTCATTCCAACCATTTCCCTGATGTCACATGGGGACTCAGGGCAGGAGAAAGAGTTAAACCAGACCTGGGTCGCCCCTGCCAGCTTTACCTGCTTGTGTCCTCGCTCTGCTGGGAGGACCTTGGGGCAGAACTGGGATTGTTCATCCTGGAGAAGAGAAAATTTTGGGGTGACCTAATTGTGCCTTCTAGTGCCTGAAGGAGCTGCAGGAAAGATGGAGAGAGACCTGGAGTGTCACAACACAGGGGAACGGATTCAAACTGGCAGAGGGCAGGGTTAGATGGGATATCAGGAAGAAATTCCACCCTGAGAGGGTGGGGAGAGCCTGGCACAGGTGCTGGAGAAGCCATGGCTGCTCCTGGATCCCTGGAAGTGCCCAAGGCCAGGCTGGACAGGGCTTGGAGCAGCCTGGGACAGTGGGGGTGGCACTGGGTGAACTTTAAGGTTCCTTCCACCCACATGCCCAGATCAGTCCCACAAACCATCAGAGCCAGGGATGGGATTCGGGCCGAGGTTTCACACCTGTGCTGCTGTTCCTGGGGTGGCAAAGAGACGCTCAGGTTTTCCCCGTGAATCCCAAGCAGGCGGGGCCGCAGCTCCTTGGCAGCTCCCAGCACACGGGGATGTTGTTCCTCAGCGTGTTTATCCTCCAGGGCAAACCCCGACCGGCTCTCGCTCAGCACCGTGCTCAGGGCTGAAGCTCTGTAGCCACAGGAAGCCCGGACAGACAGACGGACACGAGAGCCGTGGGAGCCCCAGGGCAGCAGATGTGACCGTGAGCAGAAAGAGCTCCTCTGCCCGAGGTTTTAATTATCTGGCTGCTGTAAAGGGGCTCCCCTGTGGGGAGGGAGTTCGTAACGGGAGGAAGAAGCGGCTGCAGGAACAAAGCAGGGAGGGGAAAGGCCGGGAAGGGGGAGCTGAGCCGCTCACAGACCCCGAATCCTGCAAACGCCCCAGCACGGAGAGGGGACGGTCAGGAGAGGAGATGGTCGGAGGTTTTCTCCAGAGTTGTGCAAGAGCAGCTGGCCGGGGCCTTTTGGCTGCAGGGGGATGGAGCGGCTGGGGATGCGCAGAGGGAGGGCTGGAGCTGGAGGAGGACCAGGGAGAGGGCAGGACACTCTCGGCTGCAGCTGCTCCAGCCCCGGAGCAGTTGGGCCACGACTTGTGCTCGGAGCCATCCAAGGAAAACTTTGCTTGGGCTGCTCTCATGCAGCCCCAGCCCTGAGCGAGCGCGTCCCCCACCACCTCAGCCCCCTCTCCTGCCTCATTCCTGGAGAGCTCTCCGTTCCCCAGGCCCCTCCGGATCATTGCACGTCGGTGACATCACCGCTGGTTGCCATGGAAAAGCCAGGTTGTCCAAAACACGACCCCTTGGCCTCATCCCATGTGTGCCAGGAAATGAAGGTTTTATAGCACATCTCTGCAATGGAGCAGAAACAGCCGGAGCAGGAACCGCAGCCCCGGGACAGGCAGGACCCCCCCGTCCTGGTGTGAGACTCCCCGGTGGGGAAGCGGGGACCTGTTTCTGGGGGTTACGAGGCTGATTTATGAATCCGGAGTTATTTCTGCTCTCTGAGCTTTCTGCTGTGGGTTGGAACACCCTGAGGAGAGGCAACCTCCTCCTTTAAATTCCTCCCTGGGAGGGTGGGGAGAGCCTGGCACAGGTTGTTGGAGAAGCTGTGGCTGCCCCTGCATCCCTGGAAGTGTCCAAGGCCAGGTTGGACAGGGCTTGGAGCAACCTGGGACAGTGGAAAGTGTCCTTGCCATGGCGGGGGGTGGAACAGGAGCTTTAAGGTCCCTTCCAACCCAACCCATTCTGCAATTCTGTGGACAGGGTTGATAACTTGGGAATGCCACAGCCGGATCAGCCTGGGGAGCAGCACCAGGAGCCAGCTCGGGCTCCAAAGCGGGGCTGGCAGTGCCACCATCCCCTCCCTGAAGTGCCAACCGACCCCTCGCCCCTCTGCAGCCTCACCCCGCCAGCAGTGGGTGTTTTGGGGTTAAAAATAGACTCCAGATTTCGGTTGGTAAAGGCAGAGGCAGGAGCAGGAGCTGTTTATCAGTGCCAGGGTTTCCCCCGAGACGCTGAAATGACTCAGATAAGAGATGGGCACAACGTGCACGTTCCCCCCCTGCTCTGATGCCGGGGCTGCTGCCCCCTCCCAGCCCCTCCCAGGAGCTTTCGCTGTGTGCTGGGGTGTCCTGGAGGTCTCGATCCCTGTGGATGCTCCACGGAACTCAAGTTCCTACCAGATTTTGATGCTTTGCAGCATCCTACCCTCGGCCCCTTTTGGAAACGCTGCTCTCTGCTGTCAATCCATCCTGTCCCGGCTGTAGAACCTTGGAATGGTTTGGGTTCGGAGGTGCCTTAAAACCCATCCTGTCACCCATGGACAGGGACACCTTCCACTGTCCCAGGTTGCTCCGAGCCCTGTCCAACCTGGGCTGGAGCTTTCCAACCCTTTGGAGTCCTTTTCCCACAGTGACAACACGTTCAAAAGCAGCAGCTGTGGCCTCGAAATCGGCCAAACCTCATCTTTCAGAGGGGGCAGAGGCACTGCTGAGCCTTGAAGGAAACCTGGCCAAGGAGGACGTGCAGAGCCAAACCCCAGCATGGGCAGCATCCCCTGGGCAGCATCCTGAGCACCCCAGCCAGGTAAACGCCTCGGGCAGGGCAGGGCTGTGGGGCCGGGTGCTGCCAGTTAATCCAGGGCACTTTTCCACGGTTGAACCCCGCTCTCCTGCACAGCAGCAGCAGCAGTTTCCTGTTTGACTCACACCTGACACGAGCCGGGGCCTCTCGCGCTCGCGAGCGACTGAATGGGGCTGTTTACAATTAGAGAACGTGGGATTCCCAGAAAGAGGCTCAGACCGGACGTCCTGAAGCGAAATACCCCGGGCGTCACCAGCTAAAAATAACCGTGGCAGAACAGTCACCAAACAAACAGCGCGGCAACGCCGGGCTCCGGCTCCGGCCGCTCGGACCCCGCAGCACGGTGGGAGCGGCAGCCGAGGACACCCGAATTCTGGCTTTCCCTGCCTCACCCCGGGGCCTTTTTTGGCATAACTTGGTGCTTCCCAGGCTGGTGTCTGCTCCTCACAGTGATTTCTCTCGGTTTCTGTTTTATTCATGGAAGGGGGGGAGTAAGGCGAGGGTTAAAATGTGAATAATGCGAGTTTCAGCCAGAAGTGGCTGGTGGGAATTGGCTGAGCTCGTTGATGGGCTGGGGGAGGATGGGAAGTGAGGCAGGAACAGCTGCTCAAGGACAGGGACTTTGCTGGGCAGCTCTGGATCTGGAGCTGGTGTCCAGTGGCCGGGTGGACACGTGTGGTCATGGCCGGCACCAGGGAGGCTGAACAGGTCAGATGCTGAAATTTTCCAGGACCTGAGTCAGGGCTGGGGAAGGGGAAGGTGCTAAAGTCAGAGAATCGTAGAACCACAGAGCAGTTTGGGTTGGGAGGGACCTTAAAACTCACCCAATGCCACCCCTGCCATGGGCAGGGACACCTTCCACTGACCCAGGGTGCTCCAAGCCCTGTCCAACCTCACCTTGGACACTCCCAGGGATCCAGGGGCAGCCACAGCTGCTCTGGGCACCCTGTGCCAGGCGCTCCCCACCCTCCCAGTGAGGAATTGCTTCCCAATATCAACCCCAAATTTCCTATTTCAGTTTGGTCCCCGATCCTCAGTGCAGGGCTTGGAAAGGGCCCCACCTTGGCCGGAGCCAAGCGTGTCCATAACCCCAGCCCAGAGCCGGCACCTGCTGCCTTTGTGCCTCCCCCGGTGCTCCTGGGCTGGAGGAGGAAGAGACAACGAGATGGAGCAGAGCAAAAGGGCACAGAAAGGATCCTCCAGGCCCTGCAGCCCAGTGACCCCTTCCTAACAGAGATTTCGGAAAGCAGGAGCTCCCGTTAAAGGCGCTTATGCAATAGGTTGTTACCAGAGGAAGTTTCTCTTTAACCCCAGGCAGTTGGTGGTTGATTTATGTCCTGCAGTTTTCAATTTTCTGAGTTGCAGCGGTGTTGCATAAGAAGATAATTTGACCCTACATTTCTTAAAACCCTTTTTCTGTTGGGGAATGTCTCTTTTATCTCACGTACCTGGTACCTTGAGGCTGGAAAGTGAAGGACAATTACACAGATCAGGTTTTCTTACCTACAACATGAATCCCTGAGTTTCCTCAGGGCCTGGACACTTTTCCTCGTGAGTTTTATCCCCAGAATAACAGCGGCTCCATCGCTGTTTGTGCCTTTAATTTCTGCTGCTCTCTTCCTGCCCCAGGTCACAGCCGGTGGCTTTTGCTCTTTAGCAATAAAAGCAACAGTGGGGAATCCTCCAGGAATGGGATGCAGGGATGGACTGCTGGGGACAATTTGGCTCCATCTCAGTTCATGTAGAGATCAGCCCTGGACCTGATGGCCCTGGGAGCACTTCCAGAGCAGGTCCTTCCTAGGTAAGAGCCGTCCCTGAGTGGGAGTCAATTCACTTCATGGCAGGGGAGGCAGACGAATCCTGTGCCTCATGACAGCTTCTGCTGGGGTCTCTCCTGATTTGCCTTTAACCTAAAATGAAAGTTATTTAGACTAAAAGCCCACATTAGTGTTTGTGAACAGAAGGGCAATTACGGGGAGAAAAACCAATTTCCACCATCGTGGTGGGGGACAGACACGGCCCCATTGTCTGAACCACGGGGTCTTTCCAGCAGAAGGACCAGCCCAGGTTCTCCCGCTTCAGCAAGGAGAGTTGGGGCAATTCCTGCTCTTTTCCAGCCTCCCCTGGTGCCTCGAGGAAGCCCTTTACCCTTGTCCTTGCAGAACTGGGGAGGACAGTCAC
The DNA here is from genome assembly GCA_013400915.1 of Pardalotus punctatus. Taxonomy (NCBI): domain Eukaryota; kingdom Metazoa; phylum Chordata; class Aves; order Passeriformes; family Pardalotidae; genus Pardalotus; species Pardalotus punctatus. The sequence continues at coordinate 6,315 of VZTX01022292.1, read as the reverse complement.
CCTTTTCTCCTTCAGTGTCTCAGGAATCGGAACCATTCCTTGGTCTGGGTGGTGTCTGTGGGAAATCTGAGCTGAACTTCTCGAATGCAGGGATTTTTCCCGTCCTGGGTGAGCGTGGGTGGCTCCAAGGCTGCTCCAGTTTTAGCCTCCCTGCACCACCCAGATGTTAAACTGGGCATCTCCTGCATCTGCTCCCGGGATATTCATTGTCTGGGAATCCCCGGGTGAGCAATTATGCCAGCGGGAGCTTTCATGGAAACAGCCCATTTTTTTTTTTCTGTGGCAGCTCCAAGTGTTTGCAAAAGGCTGGTAGAGCCCCAAGAGCTTCTGGCAGCTTCATTTTGTTTTGAACCCGGCCGGTCCCCAGCTGGGTGTGAGAGTAAAACGAAAGGATGCGAGATAAAGCCGCCGGTGCAGCGAGCGAGGGCAGCCGCGCCAGGGCCCGTCATTCTGAAACCGGGCATGGAAACTGTGCCGAGAAGAAAAGCTCGAGAGCGGGGCTCGGGCTCCTCGCCACGCACGGCACAGACCGCAGCAGAGAGCGGCTCTGCCCGGGGATTGTCACGTGCACCGGGGTGGCCACGGGGCAGTGACGGGAGCCTCGAGGGCAGCGGCGGCTCTGACCAGGCAGATGAGCGGCGACAACAAAGGTACCGACAGCGACCTGTCCTGTCCAGGCTCCCCTCGTCCAGCCCATCTTTTGTGTTCAGATGTCTCTGGGGGGGTTTGTTTGTCCTCTGCTCTCTGCTGGATATCTCTGTCCTCTCATTGCCACTGCCCAGGGGGTTTTGGCATCCCCAGGTTTGAGCTGCTCCGGAGGTCGAGGAGATGTGGAGGGGAGCGAATGGAGAGATTTGGAGGAGAGGAGGCTCTGGTGGGTTGCTGGGGTGGTGTTTGCTCTGTTTGCTGCCTGCTCGAGGGTCTGGGTGGGGTTTGTCAGGGGACACAGGAGCTGTGCCTGTGGCTCCCACACCGGGGGATCCAGACCGTGCCCTGCCCAGAGGGATTTAGGGACCTTTGTCATTGAATGGTTTGGTTTGGAAGGAACCTCACCGATCGCCCAGTTCCACCCGTCATGGACCCGTTTTTGTCTGGTCTCTACTGTGGTGTTCCTGAGGGCTCTCACCTGCACAGCCCAAGGTCCCCATCCCGTCCCCTCAGCTGGTCCAGCCTCTGGTGTGGTGTTCCTGAGGGCTCTCACCCGCACAGCCCAAGGTCCCCATCCCGTTCCCTCAGCTGGTCCAGCCTCTGGTGTTTGAAGCCCCTGTGAGATGGACAGTAAAGGGCTAGGTATGGAGATGTCCTGGTGGACATCAGCCAGGAAGGGGATGGATGACAGGGCAGGTGGCTGTTGCTCATTGTCACCATTGGTTTCTCACCACACAGCCCGTGAGAGCCTCCTCACCCAGAGGAACCCACTGGAGCCGGGCCATGGGGGGCATCTCTCCGCTTCCTTCATCCCAAGGCAGGTGTTCCGGCTTTTCTCCCTTCTCTTGCCACCCCCTGGCACTTCCTGGCTCTTTCTGTCCATGGGTTGAGAAATTGCGTCAACACGGAGAAGTGCGGCTCATGACACCACGGCCGGGGGAGGGACGCTGTGATGGAAGAATTTGTTGAGTTTTGTCCCATCTCAAAAGTGCTGAAACTGGTGAAATGCTCCCGCACCCCCTCCTGGGAATTTCCGACTAAACCCGACTGGTTTTGGTTCTCTGAACTGCGGGAAAAGCTGAGCTTGTGCTGGGGGGTCTGGCTCAGAACCTGGAAGGGTCAGCACTGGTAAAGTGTCAGGACCCTCAGAGCTGAATCCCGTGACCTGCAGACATCTGATGTGAGTTTGGGAGGGCTGGCCTTGGCAGCAAAGCTCTGCTTCGAGCACCTCATACCTGGGTTTGAGGGAGAGAGAAAGGGAGGACAGGGAGAGGACACGGCGTGAGGAGAGCTGGGTCCGACCCAGGATGCTGTTGGAAGCGGGGGGGAAAGGAGAGGCGCTTTCTACACCTCGTTGGCAGGAAGACTTTCAGTCCCAGGGTTCCTACAGCTGCTTCCAGGCCAAGAAAACACCCCCAGGGCCGTTCTCAGCAGCCGGGAACAGCAGCAGATGGGAACCTGAGGGTGGCCAGCAATTAGTGCAGATTAGGGTCAATCGCAGTCGGTTGGGGAGGAGCAGAGCAGAGATGCAGCCGAATCTCTGCTCTCTCATCCCCTCCTTCCTCCTTATCAAAGTGCAGGATGAACCTGGGGTGGGCTCTGGGGGTGGCCGAGGAGGTTGTGTCACACCTGGGGGGTGACAGCTTCTGATGCCAGCATGCCCAGCAGCTCAGAGCAGTGCCCAGAGCGTGCCAGATGCTTTTGTTCATTCTCCCGGTGCTCAGAAAAAACACAGTTTTGCCGGTTATTCTCTCCTTCTCTGGCTACAAACCCTCTGGGCTTTAAATAAAGGGAAATAAACAATTCCCAGTGACATTTGCAAACCACTGTAGATTTCTACAGCCCCTTTCAATGAAACGCTTTGGTCTGAGCGTCTCTAAAGAAAAAGGTGAGGAAGAGGAGGGAGAGGTCCGTGTGCAGGTGCAACGGACTTCCCTGGCTTTGCCGCATGGGAGTTGCTTTTAGGTTATATTAGAAAGGCAGAAATCTATAGAAACCTTTTATTAAAGGCTCTTTAGAGGCCACCGAGTCCCAGCTGGGGCCGGGAGGGGGCGCGGGGCCACCCGGGCTCGGTGCAGAAACTTTGAGTCACTCGCCGGGTGTTTTGGAGCGAAATTCGGAGCTGCCGCGGCCCCTTCCCGGCCCATTGTTGTGGTTTGACAATCACATTTTCCTGTTTTTAAAGCAAATGTTTTTCTCTCCCCTGCGGCCGTAACTGAAGCCCCACGAGTGCAGCAGGGGAAGGTGCCCGGGGGCTCTGGACTGGAGAGACCCCCGGGAACTGCAGACCCCGGCCGAGCCCCCCACCCCCGGCATCGCCCCTTCCCCTTCATCTCCACTCGCTTTGCGCAAGGGCAGCGGGAGGGTGAAGGACGCAGAAGCGTGTTTATTTTTATTTTTTACTCTTTTTTTTTTAAATTTTTTTTTTTAAGTCGACGGTTCCTCTTTGCCGCGCTGTGGTTTCACGCCCGGCAGCAGGACATGGGGGTATTTTTGTAGGTTTTATTCAAGGAGCGTCTATTTAAAACAAACTTTTGGGCTGCCGAGCACATGTTACCCTCCAGTTCAGAGCAGAGGACTGGGTTCATGGGGAAATTGGGGGGGCTGCTGGCAGCCCCTGGAGCCACTTGGGCTGTCTGAGGGTGCTCTGAGGTCTCCAAGCCCCCACAGAGGCTGGACCCACCATGGTGTGGACAGAGGTGGGGCAAGAGAAGGGATTGCATGGAGAAAACCCATTTATTATTCAAGTTCCTCTATGCAGAATGTCTGCACCCTCCCAGATTTGCATTGAAATAGGAATAATTTGACTTTTACTGAATGAAAGTCAAGACGTTTAAGCTCTGAGTGGTGGCTCTGCCGCCGTGTCGGTGTTTCCAGCAAGATGCAACCGGGGCTAGGACCACCAGGAGTGGGCTAATGCTTGCCCTGCGTGGCCAGGAGCTGCTCAGCCCTGCTTTGGCCCCATTTCCTTCACTCAGAGCGGTGCTGAGCCCCCGGGGTGTGACACAAACCCCTCGGTGCTGAGGACACGGCGCAGGACCCCGCGCTCGGTGCTGTTCCCCGCAGCGGCTCCTCCCGTGCGTTGCCCAACGCAGGGTGTGAGCTGCTGCTCCCGTTTCGCGCATCAGCAAATTAAAAAAAAGGCACCAAGCGCTCTTGTGCCCCAGTCAGCAACTCGCCCAGCTGCCTGCAGCGCCAGCCCGGCCCGCTGCCGCTCCTGGCAGCATCAGCAGCTTGGCCTCCAACCCTCCCAAGCATCCCCAAATTCCATCCCCAGCAGGGGAAAAAGCGGAGAGAAAAAGGAGAAAGTCGGGGATAGGAAGGTAGAGATTGGGAGGAGCTGTTAATCCCTGCCTGGGCACCAGGTGGGCTCTCTTGATGACATCTTTTGGCGGGGGATGCCGGGCAGGGCCGTGCAGGTGTAGCCAGCAGGACGCTGGAGTTGAGGGCAGTTACACATCCAGATGTTCTCCCTGCCTGCTGTGGAGATCCCGGGCACCTTTCTGCTCCCAGGGCTCCGGGCAGGACAGCCCCGTGCCGGGAGAGCGCTGGCTGTGGCCCAGCTTCCCAGCCCCATAAAGCAGGGCGGGCCGGGGACGCCGCGCTCCGGGAACATCGCTCCCGTCTGATCGAAACCGAGTCACTCCTCACCTGCCACAGCCACCACCTACGTGGCCTCTCCTGCTCCAGGTGTTCCTGCTGGCAGCGGGAAGGGCAGTGATCCTGGATCAGTGCTGAGCTCAGGGGGTCGGGGGGTGTGCGGGGGTCTCTGAGAGACCCCTGGATGGGAATGGATGTCGGGAGAGCTGCTGAGTTTGGGGCTGCCCGTGCCCCCTCTTCCCCTGGCATATCCTTGTGTCTCCTGCCCTTTGGGAGGCCAGGCCAGCCCTGGAGACATCACCACCCTTCTCCTCGTATTTTCCAGCTCCCTGGCTCGTTGTGTGGCTCGGGAGCACGGGTGAGAACCAGCAAAGCAGCCAGGGCTTTGGTGGGGAACCACCACCATTTCCCACCCATTTTCCCCCTCCCAGGCAGCCTGAGACTTTCTCCTGGCTCTCATCCCCCCTTTCCATCAGGGCTGAGCCCTTGGGGTGCTGCAGGAGCCTCCCCACTTGCCCTGGGCCAGCTCTGGGAGCCCGGACGAGCCCGGGCAGCCTCGAGCACCTTCGTCTCCCGCGCTGACAGCCTGAGGTTGCACAACGTGTGGGGGTGAAGCACATCCATCTCCAGGATCAAAATAACCCCTTTCTTTCCCAACCGGCAGCGGGTTCTGCAATGTCCCCTGCCTGGCACAGCACAGCCCAGCCCAGCCTGGCCGGCCACGGGAGGAGGGACTCCAGAAAGGGAAGCAGTGCCTCGATTTCCAGGCTAAAAATACCGAGTGCGCTTCCAAAATAATCTCGGTTCAATGATCTCCATTGCCCCCAGAACTGCTGGCTGCTGAAATTCCCCAATAATTTGGTCTGAGCCTTTGGAATGATGAATTTAAGGGAATTTAGGGTGCTGGACAGCAGAAAGAGCTCAACAGGAAGGATGAATTCGCTTTTCCTGCCGCTGTTCAGTGTAAATCATAGAATGGTCCTCATCACTCTCATCTTTGGTTGGTTCCACTCAGTAATATGCAAATTTATGCTGAGTGGGGCCCGCTGGGACTTAGTTGTGAAGTTATTGACTGTTCTCAGAATGAGCTGTTAGTCACAAAAACCTTGTCAGGGCAATTCGGGTGTTGTTGGGGCTCTGAAAGGACCAGGGCTGGTACTTCTGTTTTGGTATTATTTTCCAAATCAGGGAGGCATAAAGTGTAACCCCTGTAATTCTGAATTACTAAAAATGCCCCTGTCACTGCTCTGGGCTGAACTGTCAGGTGCTGTTTGAGGGCTGTGCCTCTCCTCAGGTGAATTTTTGCCAAGTTTCATTGTGGATCAACAGGGTTTGGGAAATGAAAGGGAAGGAAAGGCTGGTCTTGAAGAAAAGGGGCATAAATGAAAGGGAAAGAGAAAGCCCCAGAGGTGAGTGAGATGCACCATGAAACCTCCCAGCTTCAGAGGGTGCCAAAAATAACTGCTCTGTAAGATGGGTTACAAATGTGCTGGCCCCTGGGCTCGATGTGTAACTTCCCAGAGCTGTTTCGGTATCATAAAAGCGAGCAAAATAACCCAGCAACAGCACATCCCTGCCCACCCGTGTTTTGGTGTTTGCTTCACTGCGCCCACTGACCCCAGAGACGCCGGGGCTGCAGCTGAGCAGCGGCTCCTCCAGGGCTCCTCACCCCGGGACTGGGCAGGGCTTTGCTCTGAGTCTGAAATGATTTCTTCCTTGGAAAAGAGAAGTGTAATTCAGTGGTTGGAGAATCCCCCCGCGCTTTGGATTTCCTGGAAAAGCAGCTGTTCCGTCGCCGAGGAGCCGCGGCCAGGCAGCCGCTGGCAGTGAGGGAACCTCGGGGTATCGCTGTGCTTTTGGACAGGATTCGAAGCCCCTGAGCCCGGGCACCGCCTTCGCTCTGAACTTGGTTCCGTTTCTTTCTTTGTGGTGCTCGGTTCCCCCGCCCCCTCTGTGGGGATGTTCCCTCTGTCCTCACCTCATCCCGCGGGATGTTCCCTCTGTCCTGTGCTCATCCCGTGGGATGTTCCTTCTGTTCTGTGCCCATCCCGTGGGATGTTCCTGCTG
>VZTX01022279.1:0-10132 GCA_013400915.1 Pardalotus punctatus | reverse complement strand
AAAAAAAAAAAAAAAAAAAGTTGCATTATTCATAACAACCACAGAATCACAGAATGTTTTGTTAAAGCCCATCTCATTCCACCCCATGCCATGGGCAGGGATACCTTCCACTAGACCAGGTTGCTCCAAGGCCTGTCCAGCCTGGTCTTGGACACTTCCAGGAATGGGGCAGCCACAGCTTCTCTGAGCAGCCACAAAGCTTTAAAGTTCTGTACTTAGGGTAAGCAGTCATTATCCTTTCTAATCAGACTGACTCTTAAAAAAAGCCGGAATTAACACAGAAGAACTGAACCAGGTGAAAGAGCTTTCTTAGTACCTGACCCACAATTTGTAGATTGTTAGATTCATTAGTTTATAATGGAGCTTTTCAGGTAAGTGCAATATTAGAAAAACAAACAAACAAACAAAAAAAACAAGTACAAGAGGGAGAAGTAGAACTAGAAAAATGCATACTGAAGTTCTGCCAACAATGGCTGCAGCACAGGGGAAAGCTTTTTCAAGGTTAAGTTTAAACTCTGAAGCAGGCAAGCAATTATTACAAGTCAAACCCAAGCAAGGACCATGGTAACTGGCATGATTTCAAGCTAGTGACTGAATTTTCAGGAAACAGTTAGCTTGCTAGTCTAGCCACATTTTCCATTTCATTTCCTTAGCTCTTCCCATTGTCTTTTGGGCTGCTTTCAGAAATCTGCTGAAAGCTGTCTGAATGTGTATAAAATATACAGCAGTGAAGCCAAGTGTGATAGGCAAATTCTCACATTGCCTTTGAACAAAAATTCCATGAAAGTGTCTAAAAATACAACAGCAGAAAAATAGATCTGAATTATGACTTACTTTCAGTATGGGGAATATAAGGCTGAAATTTTACTAAAGATACATGGCTGAGGGAAACTTCAATAATTTTATTATTTAAAAGAATTATTTTATTATTAAAGGGATTTTTTTGTTTGGTTGGTTTTTCTTTCCAAAATGCAGGAATTAGCAAACTGAAATATCTGAACTACAACTAACCCAGAGCACAATTATTACTTTCAAATTGAGAATGCATGGAATACTCTTCAGTAGTGAAATATTTACAGTGTAAACTTCTTAAAAATAAATTCCAACTTTGGTTAAAGACTGAGATTACATGATTTCATACTGCTTTTAATAAACACAAGGGAGTGCCCTAAAAAACCCAAGCTGTAATTAATCAGGAGATCCTTGTCCCCCATTCCATTTAGTTATTCTTGCAACTTTGTGTTCTGAAAGTCTGACTATAGTTTAAAAGCTTATTAAGACACTTCATTTAAATCTAGTGTAGCTCTCTATGGAACTATCAAACTTTGAAAATTACATTTTTCATCTTGTCCATAGGCAGTTACAGGACCTTGGATTCAGCTCTTTGCTATGTGCTGTACAGATATTGTTAGATACCGACAACCAACATTTTGGCAGGCATTTTTACAAGGTGATAACAGAAAGCAAATATTCCCTGTTGCTGCCCTGCAAATCAAGACTAATGTAATCTTCCAGACGTGCAGCATATCGTTTGCTGTTTGTATTTCTGAGCAGTGTTGTAGGCAGGGAAAAGACTCAGATTTACTCTTTTTCATAACCTTGTTACACTAATCCATATAGAAGACACATGAAGAGATAATGAGAATTGCTTCCTCAAGACTGCTTGCTAGTAGCCCTTTTCCCAGTTAGAGGAAATTAACCCCAAAAGTCTGAGTAGAAGAATTCCATCCTTGAGGAATACTCAATCACCTCTGAGATATTTGCTTTCTAAAGGGAAGTCTGACAGAAGCACAAAGCAACACAGCAAGATAGCAGTAACTGCAGAACAAAAGACAACTGGCAGGCAGCTTCCTTCTCCAGTATTTCACTGCATCCTGCAGCTTTTCCAAGTCCGCACGTACAGCAGCACACCTTGACATCTCTGCTACATGAATCTGGAAACAAGACTGGACACCACTGCTCCCCTGCACCCAAACACATCCTGATCAGAAAGCACAGTTTGTCACTTGTACAGCCTCAGTGATGTGCTTTGCCACCCCTCCCTGGGGCAGATGTGTTTCCGAGCTGGAATTAAACACTCCATTTAGCATTAGAAAGCAACCAGCTCATCTTGTGCACAGAGTGTTTTGGAGCACACGGATGCATAGAGTGATGATCCCTTCCAGCAGAGTACACAGAGCTTGATGGATTGCTTTAATGCGGTTAAACACAGTTCGATTTCGGTGATGTGCCCTGGGCACTGTGTACAGCACAGGCTAGGCACCAGGATAAAATCCCTGATAATGTTCTATTATGAGTATAGCAAGTGTGCTATCAAATTATTAGCTGCTTCCTGATGGGTTTTTTGATATGCTTTTAGGACAAAGTCTAGAAACGTCTCAATTTCCCAAGTAACTGATAAAGACCTGATATCAGAGCACTTTACAGGGCAAATACTTTTAGGCACTTAGATGATTTCTCTTGGGTTATCACCACTGCATATGAAGCACAGTCACAGACAGTTTGTGTTTTCATTCTTAGGAACATACTATCACCTTCTTGAACAGTCTTTAACTGTAATTAATTTGTTGTGCATCTTACTATAGTCTAAAGTTCAGACACATTCAGACACATGGCAGTTCTTCGCTGCTGGGCAGGTGTCAGTAGCTTAAACGTAGGAGAATGTGCATGCCATAGAATCATGGAATGGTTTGGGTTAGAAGAGACCTTAAAGATCACCTAATTCCACCCCCCTGCCATGGGCAGGGACACCTTCCACTATTCCAGGTTGCTCTAAGCTCTGTCCAACCTGGCCTTGAGCACTTCCAGGGATGGGGCATCCACTTTTCTGTGAAACCTGTGCCAGTACCCCACCCACCCTCTGCATAAAGAATTTCTTCCTAATATCTAATCTAAATATATCTCATAGCTGCAAGCACTTCAATATATAGCATCCTCTGCTTCCCATCCCCGGGATGGGATGACACAAGCACTTACGATGTCCAATCCCTGTGGACACTGTGAGCTGCACTGAGCAGTAAGATACCACAAAGGCACAAAATAAACTCACAAAACCAAACATGAGAAAAGTCTTGGGAAAAACGTAACACGTTTTTGTTGAGAAAATGGAAGAGGAAAGAAATGGTTAATTGCTCCACAAAGGGTCAAAAAGGCTAAAGAGCAGAGCACTGTAAGAGGATACTGGAGGTAATGTTATCAAACCCATAGATCAGTGGCTTTCCCTCCTGCCTACATCATAAAAACACACAAGGAACAAATAGTAAAATTAAAGAGAGGATAATTCCTACCTTTTTCCCCTCCAGACCAAAAGAAAACTGCACTTAACCAGCAAAACTATTTTACATGATGCATTAAAAGTGATCCATTAAAAAAAGGTACCTGTCAAAGTACTGCAAAAAATGAATACAATTTTCCTACTACATTGTCTGTGTTTTCCTTCTGGTCCTTCCAAACCATAAGCCTGAAAAAATCCTTCATGTTATGCTAATTATTATTCTTCCCTTTGTTTCAAAAATGGAAACGTCTCCTTTCATCAGCAAACTCTGACTCTGAACATGCAATCTGCAGTCTTATTATTTTAACTTCCTCATAACACCTCAGTTTATATCTTTCTCTGTTTAGAAATACAGTCAACTACATAGAAACAAAGACAGTGTTGACTGTCAGTGAAAAACCTGACATGGTATCAAATCCATATGCAATAATCCAATCTCTTTTTCCTCTTTGTTGCATTGGATGCTGTCAGTTTGACATCTATGACATTGAGATCTCTTTCTACTACATTTACTGGCAGAAAAACATATTTAAATATCTGTGCGTTGAAATGTTTTCCTCTTAGACAGTGGGTCTGCATTGGTTTATGTTGAACACTGATTTATTTATTTTCCTCTTATCTAAGCCAGAAGGTGCAGGAACATGTACTCTGCAGGTACATACAGCCATGTTTTACTTCTTATACATTTAGAGTTTCTTCAGGTCCAGAACAGCAGCTGACAGCACGAATGGAAACACAGGTAGATTTTTACAAGCAGAAGACACAATCTGAGACACCAGGAAAAGTCATCCATAGGAAAGACGTTTGCCAAGAAGCTTTTTCCGGTCCATGGCAATGTTCGATGGCTTCATTAGCATGACAAAGCCATTCAGGGCGACAGAGTACATACCTCCTACACTGCTCCTCCCACTGCCTAAGCAGTTCCCCCAGTACATGATTATCCCTTTTCCACAGTTTTTGTGACCAAGTGTCCCACCAGAGTGCCCGGGAGTTTTCTCTGTGGATTATTCGGTTTCTACCCTGGGCCAAGCTGACTGAACACTTCAAAGTGCAGCAGGCGCAGGTCCCAAAGCCATCACAGCCTGACTACAAGCTCAGCCCCTCGGCTCAGAGGCATCCTGGGCTCAGGCTGCCATGGCCAGTCCTGCACTGGGAAAGAGTGGGGGAGCTGCTCTGTGGAGAGGGACCCACCTTGTCACAGAGCCCCCCACACTCTTCAATGGACAGCCCCAGCACTGTCCATGTCATGACCGACACCATACTGCAGCTGTGGTTTTTGTATCCCCCTGTTCCATAAAATAGTAGCCTTTTCCATGTAGCATTTAACAATGTATCTGGTATGCCACGCCAGGTAGAACCAGCAGTCCTGCCTGCAGGCTCCAGGGAAGTCTCTGCTTCCCTGGAGCGATGCACAAGCAGAACAAGTTCATCACAGTCTCAGCAGTAACTTGCCAATGCAAATACATTTTCCACTCAAATATATATACACACACCCACAAAACATACATCACACTGTGCATATTATATATATACAACATAACAGATATATATCCCATTTTTAAAAACTAATGCTCAAATTATTTTCCCTCACAATATTCATATTTATCAAAAATACACCCGACACAGATGAATGCTGGACATTTTCTCTTGTGAAAGGTTCAAAATACGAATGATGCCATTTAAAGTCTGCTAAGGAAACCAGCCAATGTGCTAATTCCCCTTATCTTCTTTAAAACAAAAGACAATTTGATCAAGTATCAGTGTGGCTACTTATGCCAGTTTAATTATTCTGTAAAATTAACTGATAAGATGTTTATAGTGATTCAAGACCCATCAGTGCAATACATGAATATAGAAAGCCTTAACAGACAGTGCTGGAGAGCTTAAGGTGTACCTACATTGGGAAATGGGTGGATGAAGCCTTAACCCTGGTGTAATAGAGCACACAAGTCCTTAATCTTTGCTGAGCCTATGGAAATCACTGCACTTGCCTCTGTAGTAAGCAAATGGAGACGTACACTTTATTCAAGCCAGAAGTTATCCCTACAGCTTGTTTACTCCATGCTACCTCTGTGCTCCCATAATTTCAGCCAGCAGCTAAAAACAGGGTAGGAAAATCTTATGATCTCAGACTATTTCATTATTGTCTACACTAAGTGTAAGGGCACAACATTTTTCTCCTGGAAAGCAAGAGTCAATTTACAGTAAGATGAGCATATAAAAATTAAAGCTGTCATTTTACTCAGAATTTATTTTCTTTCAGCTCTGCAAACCTACAGAGTTTGCTCCTTTCTTCTGACATTGCTCAGGAGAAAAGCTGCAATAATCTGGTGTGCCTAGTAATGGATTACCCTTTCCTGAAATTAAGTGCAGATTACCCTACACAGGGGAGATATTCAGACACCAACACCAAGCCAGTTCCAACTACACTTTACAAGTAAAGGAGAACATAAGCTCAGCCAACAGCTCCATTTCAGGGAACAGGAACAACACTTTGCTCTATTCTGGTACTTATTTCTGTCATCTTTCTAAACTTCTGCTATATTAAAAGAGTAGCAACAAAAACTCCTGTGCAACAGCAAATGTACAGAAACAGCATCTCATATTGAAGAACTGAGCAGTGTTGGAATCCCAAACTACTCCTGCATTATTTTGATTGTGATTTTAAAATCAAAGGGCATTTATAACAACAGATTGGCTGCCAAGTTTATAATATTACATTAGTGTACATTGCTAATCTTCTAGTCTTACTAGGGGGAGAACTTTGGGGGGACTGGCCCTATTATAGAGTTCAGAGTCCAGAGCACAGGATTTACAAGAAACTTTGCTGTTGAGGGTGCTCTGTACCTATGTGCTTGCTCTGAGCAAATCTGAAGGGGTTTAACACACTCACTCTTCTCTCCAGTGGCACTGCACTGGCCAATGGATTTGAGCTCTCTCACCTGGAGGACACAGGCATACTGAAATATAAAGCAGAAGCAGGAATCCTGTCTCACATGGGACCCGATTAGAAAACAAATATCTTCTGTATAGAATGAAGATATTAAAACCCAGAAATATTAAACAAAAAGAAACCCAAAACTCCTCCATCACCCAGACTGAAGTGCTTTTATTAATCCTTACCTTAGAACTTGTCCTTGTATAGATATTCTTATAACTTACTCCCTTCTGCTGGACTGGTTTGTGAGGGGGAAAAAACAATTTGTAAAAAATTAGACTGTTTTTTAAACAATGCACTGGGCAACACTGATGTGCATCAGGTGCACCAGTGACCTCTGTATCTTATAAAAAAAAAAGGTGTTTGCATGCACAGCTTCCAACCTTCATACTTGAAATTGTGCTATAGAAAACAAGGTGACAAATATCTTCACAGCAGGGAAGAACAGCTAACTAGTGCTTGCAGCATAAACAACTCATGTCTCTAAAATCACAAGCAGGATTACTGCTTGTGGCAGCTGTGTCACAAATACTTTTGGATGCACAAAGCCTGCATTAAACAGGCAGTCTCTGGGAAGTGTCTCTCTTCCTGGGACCAACAGGTATTTACTGCACAGGTATATGATTTTAGAATTCTAGCTCTGCACTGTTTAGATACCCAGTTCTGAAATGAACCAAACTATACTCTGAAGATATGCAGTGGACTATGGGGTTAGAACAGCTGATTTGCTGAGATTTGGTATCTGGCGTTTGTCCTATTAGGTAGAAAAATTCAAAGTAATCTGAACATTATTTTTCTTTTCAAATGATTAATACTCAGCCTAGCAGATTTGGCAATAACCCAGTACAAGTTTCCTGAAACACAGTCACTACAACAACTTTGTGTACAAGTTATTTCTCCCCTAAATTGTTTTCCCCTTAAAAACAACAAAATAATCTAGCATTGGTACAGCTACACCAAAGTTACATTTATCTGATAACATAATCAGGAGAGGGAGAAAGGGTTTTAAACTGACAGAGACTAAGTTTAGATTAGATATTGGGAAGAAATTCTTTCCTGTGAGGGTGGAGAGGCCCTGCCACTGGCTGCCCAGAGAAGCTGTGGCTGCCCCATCCCTGGAAGTGTTCAAGGCCTTTGAGCAACCTGGGATAGTGGAAGGTGTCCCTGCCCGGCAGGGGGTGGAATGAGATGGGCTTTAAGGGTCCTTCCAACCCAAACCACTGCGTCGTTCTGTGCTGATGTAGCTGTCTACACACCCCAAGCACCATTCAGTGCACTCCTTAACACAGACACTGGCAGTCTACCAGATTTCTCCTGAGTCTCTTTCCCAAAACAGTGGGAATCAACGGCTCATGGTCTTTTGCAACATGTCTGAAAGCTCAGGCAATTGTTCTCTAACTGCAGAAATTCAAGCAGGAGAACAAATGAGTTCTATTTAAAGCCTAAGAGTGTGAACACCACAGATATGAACACTTCCATATATTAATACCAGAGAATTTAAAACATTTGAGTCCAGAACTGGACATCACAAGCACATATTCCCACAAACACATGGGGACTCCAAGCCAGTCAATCATTAATTACAGTGCAATGAGGTCTATTTTTGCATCAGGTGACTGTCTAGTCAAGTACCAAAACAGGAAATGGCTCAAGAACACCATTTCTACACCAAAATCCACTGCACCTGCCAACACCCCCCTACTGCAGACTAGTGCAAATAAACCTGAAAATACAAGCATCCCCAAACAAATTTAAGAGAAATTATAGTTCTTTAGTTCTAGTCCTGATTCAAGGCTGTACAGTTGGACTATAAGGAGCTATTTTTCTTTCAGACCATTAACACAGTTTATCTATTTTGAGTGGTAACATGTATTTATCTGCATCTGAGCATGCACCCACACAGCCCAACAGCAGGAGTTCCAACAGCCTCTCCAACCTAACAGGCAGGGCAGGGGGGGATTCTACAGAGCCAGAAGAACAGCAAGGACCTCAGTTATGGTATATTACCAATAATGTGCTTGTCACTGTATGTGGCTTCAGCACTAAAGCAAAGGCACTTATGACCTAAACAAATGCCAGAGCAGCACTATCAGATTGCAATAACCTTGGTGTTGGAGATGGTGAGACACAAGTGCAATGTGGTTTGCTTTGCTTGCCTTAAATATACAGACAGCTATTTTAGTGCAGGGATAGCTTTCTTTTTCATTTTTCTTTAAAGTCCAAACAACAGGGGGATCAGAGGATAGAGGTCCTTAAAGATTTCAGATTAACAGAACAAATAAGCAAACACAAAAAAGGAGAGAAAACAAAGGTCACAATAAAAGGAGTGAGCTGGGAAGAGCAGAGGTGCTTAAATACATGACAGATCCACAAGCAGCCTGCTAGAAACATTTACTTGGCAGCATTTAATTATTAACAGCAAAAAAACGCAAACCAAACCAACCAACCAAACAAAAACAACAACAAACAAAAACCAAACAGCTAGAAAGCTGTTTTCCTTTGAGTTAAAATTTCTGGCTGCAGGAACACCTGCAAACTTCCAAATATTAATAACAGAAAAGACATTCAGTACAAGGATTCCCAACAGCTAATTATTGCGCAATACTATCCACAGCTGTTTTGAAAATTACAAAGGATACGAGAATCATGTATTGCTTAGAAGGAACAAAGAACTACCATAAAGTGTTGCCGGAGTCCTTGGATTCGAGTTATCAGGGCTGCTCCTGAGTAACTGTCTTGGAGAAAAGTCTTTTGCAACAGTCTAACAGCTAGTGATTACAGAAAGAAGGAAATTCCAACAACAGGGAATTCCCTCTCTGGTAACACAGTGTCCTAGATATAATCCACGTAATTTCTGTGCTGTGGGTATTCCTGGATGCTCTGAAAATCCTACTGGGATTTCCTGTAAGACAGTAAAGCTTTCAGATCTGGCATCTTGTAGGAATTGGACATAAAAATAGAAGGATTTAGATAATACAGTTCAAAGGAGAAGGCCCCACTTTTCCCTCATCACAAGTACACAGCATCTGTAAGGTATCCCTCCTGCTGCCCTGGGACCAGAATCAGTTGAGCATGCTGCATCCACCCAGCTATTGCTCGCTTGTTCACAGGCCCAGAGAGACCGAGGAGCATTTGGGCAGATTCTAGCCAGCACTCTAAATTTAGTGTTTGGTGGGTAACAATTTGCCAGACCCAATATTCCAGCAGCAATTTTCACTGAAGGATGTGCTGGAAAGATGAACGTGAAAAAAAACTCACAAAAAAAATCTACTTCAATTACAGAAATTTCAAAACATAGAAGGCAGAGGCTGCGAAACACAAGTACTGGGTTTAGAGAGCCCTCCCTGTGAGGATCCACTGCCCCTCTGCGGGGGCGGGCTGGCAGAATAGGTGTAAACTGAGCGTGGGGGCGAGCATCACCGGCGATCAGAGGATCCTCTCCCGGCACTGACCTGTACCTGGGGCACGCACAAGCCAACAAAGCACCTGCCAGCCTCTCCACACCCCGAACCGGCCCCCGGGCGCAGCCCAGAGCCCCCACAGCCGCCTCGTCACAGGGACCAAGGGACAGCGCCCAGTCACCGACACCCCCGGAGGTTCCGCCCAGGGCTCTGGAGCCCACGGACAGACAGAGCGGCTGGGACCGCGCCCGAGCCTCCCCCGCAGCTACTGCCCGGTCTCACACGGGCACAGCCAGCGACCCGCGGCCCGGCCACGGGGGCCGATGAAGGCCGGTCTCGGGGTCAGCCCCCTCCGGGTCCCTCCCGGCCGCTCGCCAGGGAGATGCTGCCGAGGTGCCACCGCCCGACAGCGAATCCCACACCCCCGCTGGCTGCCGGAGCCGCGCTCACCCCCGCCCCACCTCACCGCGCTCCGCCGCTCTGGGCCGCGTCCGGCGGGACCGGGGGCGCGAGCGGCCC
>VZTX01022278.1:0-16166 GCA_013400915.1 Pardalotus punctatus | reverse complement strand
GCCGCCGGGGGAGGCGCAGAACGGCCCCGGCCCGCCCCCGCCTCCGCCCCCGGCGCGGGGGGAGAGAGCGCCGTGGAATGGGGAGATGAGGATGGGGATGGAGCGGGCGGCGAGAAGAGGGGGGATGCACCTGCGGAGGGGATGAGGGGTTCCTTGGGATGGAGTCTGGGGGGGTTAGGGGTTCTCAACTGCATGGAGAGACTTGGGGGTTTTGTTGGAGTTGGGAGGTTGGAAAGGATTTAGGTGTTTTGTTGGGAGTTGGGGTTCTCAGCTTCATGGAGGGATTTGGGGATTTCACTGGAGTTGGGAGGCTGGAGAAGATTTAGGTGTTTTGTTGGAGTTGGGGTTCTCAACTTCATGGAGGGATTTGGGGGATTTGTTGTAGCTGGAAGGCTGGAGAGTATTTAGGGGGTTCATTAGGATGGGGATCTGGAGGGATTAGAGATTCTCAAATGTGTGGAAGGAATTGGGGTTTTGTTGAAGTTGGGATGTTGGAGACGGTTTAGGGAGTTCATTGGGATGGGGTCCATGGGCATTGGGAGTTTTCAACTTCATGGAGGGATTTAGAGGTTTCGTCATAGTTGGGAGGTTGGAGAGGATTTAGGGGGTTCTTTGGGATGGGGGTCTGGGGGGATTAGAGGTTCTCAAATGTGTGGAGGGATTTGGGGGTTTCATTGTAGTTGGGAGGTTGGAGAGTATTGAGGGGTTTTATTGGGATTTGGGGTTCTCAACTACATGGAGAGGTTTGGGGGGTTTCACTGGATTTGGGAGGTTGGAGATTTAGGTGTTTTGTTGGGATTTGGGGTTCTCACCTTCATGGAGGGATTATGCACCTTCTCCATATACACCACCCACTGACCCCTCCTCTTCTCCCCAGAGAATGTACATTTTCACAGGATGTTTCCTAGGAAAGATTTGCACCTGTTTGAGAATGTCTCAAAGGAGACAACGTGCCCAAAGCGCAAAGGACCAAATTATGACCAAATCTTGGGCATCGTTTTGTGTTGAGGCACGGAAAGTTGTTTTGTAGTGTTCAGGCAAGGAGCACTTGCTGCAGCTGGGAGGAGGCTGAAAATAAGCTCAGAGCTTTGCACTGAATCCTCCTCCTGGATCCAGCTAAACCAGGAACCTTCCCAGCCTGGATCCAGAGGCGGTAAAGACAACCTTCACTCCAAAAAAGGACTTTTCAAATATGGTTTTCCTGATGACTTCAGTTAAAGGTGGACTTCATTCTTGTTGCAAAGTCACCTTCAGAAGATGAGGAGATGCTTGTATTTGCTGGCTCAGCCCTCCCTGCTTTGCATGTTGTCCCCAGAAAAGCTTTCTTGTCCTGATTTTAACTTCTGGGTCAGTGCAGAGAGACTTTCCAAGTGCCTCAGCCCAGCCTCACCTCTTCTTGCTACAACTCTGCACTGCATAGCACCCAAAAACTGTGAACCTTAAGTTGTAATAAATGAATGAATGTGTTGGTGCACGTAACAATTCTGTCAATATCAGAGAGGCACTTCCTTCTCTCCTGAGTATTTTCAGTATTGAAAATACTGAGGAGTATTTTCAATAACAGATCCCATTCACACACACACACACTCCCAATTTTTGGTGTGAGCTGCCAAGCCAAGACAGCCCAGGGAAAAACCTGAGCTGCTCCAGTCCAGCAGTGACCCTGAGATGGAGAGGAGGGAGGTGATGCTGAGCTACTCAGACTCTCTGTTTATGGCACCAGTGCCCATAAAACACCACAAAAATATCCTGTGGATCGTTGCTCAGGGGTAGCAGCGCCTGGGACATGGGGGTTTCCCCAAGGTGTGTTGGGTGTCCCCTCTAAGGGAATGATGGGTAAGAACAGAGCCCCCTTGGCAGCAACCTGAGGAAAACAGAATGGCCTGAAATCCACTGAAAAATCAGGCTGGATTTGGTTTTATTGTGTGATGTTTGTTGTGAGAGTCAGGAGAAGAATTACATCTGGTTGGTCCCATCAGCAGATCTGGGCTGGTCCTTTGGCCTCGTGCACAGAGGAGTGAACCTCACCCCCTGAACATAAATCTTCTAGGCTGATAATTTGGGATGTAGGTTTTCTCTTAATTATCACAAAAGGCCCTTGTGTAGGGAGTTTTGTGAGTTCTCAGCAGACTTGTTGGATGTAATGCCCTTTTTGTTTCCTCAAGCCTTGGGTGCTGGGAATGGCCATGGTGGCTGAAACAATGGCATGGCCTCCACATCTAGGAAAAATGGATTCATCCAGAAAAGTGGTGCTAAGCCTCCTTTTCCAGGAGGGCAGCAGAAGGGTCTCCCATCACCCCTGCTGCTTTGCAGGGTACAGGTGCCTTCCCACTCATGCCAGCTCCAAATCTGCCTCTGCCACAAAGGAGATAATTACTGAGGGTGTCAGATCAGGGCTGTGAATCAGGAGCAGCTGATGGGAAAAAGAAAGGGATATTTAGTATGACTGCTCCAAAAGCTGGGTGCCTGTTAAAGCACATCCTGCCCCAGTGCCCAACCATCAGCTGGAGGTAAGGCTGGGAAAAAACCCTAACTGGGAAACTGGGCACTTCTAGGGGTATCAAAAAGGCATTGGTGCTCCCCAGAAAGAGGTTAAGGGTCTTTGACACCCAGACATGCAGCATAGCTAACTGGGAGTTTTATCACGAGTGTCCCAGCTCTGGAGGTTTTCCTAAACACCAGCATCACCGGGTCAGGGAATTAAGTAGAGGCTTTTGCTTTCAACTTGGAACATGAAAGTCATGTCTTAGAGATGTAGGGATACCCTTTGGAGAATGGCCTGCACATCTGTCTGAGAAGCGGGAGCCAAAAATAAGAATTTACTTTAAAATTTATTACTGACATTATGATTATTTAAAATCTCATGGGTTTAAGTCAGTCAAGTGTGTTTTTTAATCCTGACATTGATGTGGTTGCACACAGGTTCACATGTACCTGTGTGTTCCAGCTAAATATTTATGTAAGGCCATGAAAGAGCAGCACAGGGAGTCAGTGGTTTCAAGGTATGCAAGTCAGCTGGGCTGAAACCCTCACAGGAGGAGGGAGACTCCACATGACACAAGATTTCCTCATTGGGGAAACCCCAAAATGTGTTTGTGATTTCCCAAAGGCTACAGACATCCCATTTTTTCTGCAATTTAAAAGTAAACTGGACAAAGGAGAAGAAAACATAAAGTAGGAGTTGCTCTTGTGCTTCACAGTGCTGGGATAAATTCCCCAAGACAGTTTTATCTTCTCTGCACCTTGTAATTCCTCCTCGGGTGTGTTCAGATTTGTCACAACATTTGACTGACGTCTCCAGGCAGCCTGGCAATATTTACTTCTTCTCACAGAAAATGACCGAGGGAAGCCTGCACAGCTTTGAAAATCCTTGGGCTGAGATCCAGCTTAGGATCATGTAACTTGCCAGTAATCCGATTTTATTGAATGTCGTCACCTATCTCCCTGTGCGACCGGGCACAAAGTAATAATGTTTGGAATGCAAATTTGGGGTTAAGATGGGGAAGGTGAAGGGCTGATAGCTCTGACGTGAGCAACAGTGTGAGCCACAGCCTCTGGGCTGCTGGGTGGAGGATCACTAGTGGTTATTTCAGGAAGGAAACAAAAAAAACCCAAACTCAAACTACCCTCCTTTCATCAAGGGACAAAAATACCTGAGGTCTGATGTTTATATTTGTATTTCAGAAGATGGGGAGTCAGAAGTGTCACATGGGAGTCTGTTCCTTAGCCTGGACATGACCTAGGAGAAGGAAACAAAATGCAGCTTGCCTCAGGAGCAGGAATTGTCTTGAGAAAGCCAAGAACAGCCTGGGATGCTGCTCACAATGCCAGCTGTCTGTTCCCAAACTTCTGTGAGTGAAGAGGCAAAAATCCTATTGGTATTAGACAAAGGTTTATAAAATCCAGGTTCAGCCCTCAGTTCTGAAATAATCTGATCTCAGCTATGATCCCATTTTTGAAGAACTTCTGTTCTTCCACTTCTCTCTGCACTTGACCACTCAGGTGTAATTTTTGATTCTCTTGGGTTTAACTTTTTCAGAGAAAAAGCGAGGAACTCCATTTTCAGCAAGCTGCCAACCTCCCTGCAGTGCACACGCACCACTGTTGCAGAGTTTGACTGCCCTCTTGGTAAAGAAATGCTTCCTCACGTGCAGCCTGAACCTCCCCTGACACAGCTTTGGACCATTCCCACATGTCCTGCAACTGGATATGAGGGAGCAGAGCTCAGCACTCCCTCTTCATTTCCCCTCCTCAGGAAGATGCAGAGAGAAATACAGACAACTTTTTGTCCAAAGCCACAGTGAGTGGATCACTCCTGCTCCCAAATCCCTTGGGTTCATCCTCCCCACAAACTCCTGCATAGGTCTGGGGGATGTGAAGAACCGGTAGGAAACCTCTGAAAGAAATTTGGGATGGATTGCTGCATTTTGCTGGACAAGAGACCAGCAATATTTCCTTTGAGATGGAGCAGGGAAACTCCTTGAAGTCCCACCCTGGATTCAGTGGGAATTTCCCAAGATGATCCTTGGGTGAAGCACATCTCTCCAACCTAAATATTTTCTGCCACATCTTAGGAACACGCTGCTCTCCAAACACCAACTCCACATCTCTTCAGAGCGGCTTTACCACCACGTCTTCCCTCTGAAAAGGATCTGCCCCAAAAACGCCTGGAAGTTACCAGGGCAACCTGCAAAGGTCCAGCAGCTCTGGATCATTGTTTGGGGCTGCAGCAGCCCTGAGGAATTCACTATTTGTTTTAGAGATAAAAGCTGCAACTTCCACACATTCTTCTTCAATTTCACTCTCCATTAAGTGCATTGCCCTGTCATAACAAAGCTCGTTGAATTATTAGAGATGAGGGGAATTGTTTGGAGCCTGGAGTGGGGAAGGGGATGGGGTGTGGAGCTGGTTGTACGTGGTTTGTCTTTGTGGAGCCCCTCCATGGAGCATTTAGGGTGTGGTTGGGGCTTTGTGAGGGCCAGGGGTTGTTGGTTGGGTTGGGTCAAGTAGCCTTGGGCAAATCCCGGTTTGTTTGTCTCCCTCTCCCTGTCCTGGACTGTGTTTCAGTTGGGGTCCTTCTGCTTTCCCTTGAGCTTTTTAGACATGGATAAAAAATAAAGAGGGAATGGGATCAAATGGAAGCCTCATGTCCCAGAGTTATGGTTGAGTTCAGTCCCTCCAGTTCCTCCAGCACTACTAAAGATTTCATCCTCTTCCCCAGTCCAGTGTCCACCATGGGGTTGGCGCTCCCAGTTAGCCTGTGAGCAGTTTCCCTTATGCCTGGTGCAAATTATGGGATGCTGAGACATGAATCACCACAGATGGCCTCCTTCCAACCCCAAAACTCCTCTCTGGGGTATCAGCATGGCAGAGCTGGCATAAATCCTGTGTCACCCCAGCACTCCTGATCCTTATGCTGGTGTTTGTTTGTGGTGGATTAAGGTGAGAAATGTGGTTTTGGAAAGGGGAATTCACTTTACAGTGGGAACCCAAGCCTGGCCAGATGAGTCACTTCTTACAGTCAGATGAGGTGAACCCCACTCCTAAGTCTCAGTTCTAATGCTGATGTTGGTTTGGTTTTTAAAATGTGATTTTCCCTTCCAGGTCCTCAGTTTTCCAACACAAGCTCTAAGTTATATCCTGCATCTCAACAAGGTTAACAAGACAGTCATGGGCTGGGTCTGTGAAAGGTTTTGACATTTACAGAAAGAACATGCAGTTGAAATAATAAATGCTATTACTTCCATGAAATAAAGCTTTGTACAGACAAACACATTTGCTCTTTTTCTTCCTCAGTAGTGAGGGGTTTTTAAACACTTTATGTGGAGCTCTCCTATTTAAAGACAAGACTGAAAACAAACTGGGAGCTAATTGAAACACTGCCTCCCTTTTATTTCCCTGCTCCCACGTTTCAGTGAAGACCAATTTAAGGGACATTCACCCAGTTAGTGGAAATGCGTCACTCTCATCAGCAGTAATGGGAATTGCAGAAGGACATTGCTTGCACAAAGAGCCCCCTGAAATCCCTGGAGCCTCAGAAAGGTGAGAACAACTCACAGCATGTTTCAGTTTGATTTGGTGTGGTTAATGGACAGCAAGGCTAAACTGCATCACTAGGACAGCATTGGCCCCTCCTTGGCACGGATCTTAACTGTAGCTGGTGACTCCTGGCCGGGAGAGGAGAATTAATTTAGTCTGGCTTAGATGGATGCAGCACCACCAAAAGATTGGCAAGAATGGAGATGCAAGGAGAATTCTTGCTTGCACCAAAATATGTGGCCAAAGTACTCTTCAGGAGAAGACAACTGAAGCTCTCTCCCTCTCCAGTTGTGAAAGAACCCACCCCAATAAATAGCCAGGGGAAAAGGGGAAATGAGGCGAGGATAGCAGGGGAAATCTCCATCCAGCCAGTTCCTCACCATTCCTGCAGTCCTGTGCAGGTGCCCACACCAGCAACACCCCCAGCATGACAATTTTCAAGTGGTGTTTGGAAAGAAAAGACTTGTCAGAGCTCTCCAAGCAGCTGGGAAAGGAAAGACTTTGAAGGTGTGAGATCCTGTCATCATGTCCCCTCTGCTGGTGCTGGGACTCCCTGCAAAGTGCTGACCTTGTGAAAGGTTTATGAGGTGTTCCCCTGTGGCAGATGGGTACTGGTGATCGGTGAAGGCTTTAACTTCTCTGGCACTCAGATCTAGGACAAGTTAGGCAGGACTTATTAACCCAAATCACCCCAAATGTGGAGTCACTGTTGGTTCAGCTTGAGCCAAACCTACTGCCCAGACACTGGGAAATTGTTGCCAGGAGACCTTGTGCAAACACTTCACCCCCTTGAGATCAACCCAGCCTGGAGGCAGAATGCCTGCAGCCTTTACCAGTGAAATGAAATTATCCTTTCAGCCTGGGACACTGGCAACGAGATGGGATTTATCAGCGCTAAGGAATATTTCTGTTCATTCTTGTGGTTCAGATTGATCTGAGCAAGCTCAGATGGATTCAGAGCTGCCTTTTCTTGATGCTGTGCAAACAGGCATGGAGAGCATCCCTGTCCCAGCACAGAGCAAAGCCGCATCCTCCTGGCTGGGCTGAGGATGTTAATGAGGTACCTGGGGAGCTGGCATTTCGTGAAGGACAATTAGCAGCATTCACATCCCTCCACCTTGGTATTTTGCATCAGATACAGCCCTGCCTCATGCCTCAGCTCTCTGCTACCTGCGAGAGGAGGGATTCAGCTCACAGCTGCAGGAGGTGATGGCAGGGGAGCTGCTTTGTCCTAAAAATCAGAGTTTTGGCTCTGAGGTTGGGCAGCCTGAAGGAGGGAGCTCTGCAAGGGCACCCCTACACTTGCACTGGTCAGATGCACAGCCCCACTCCCCCCCTGCTCTGCAGCTCTACTAAGATAATAAAAAGAGGAGAATTAAAATCCAGAGTGGAGAGAAAAAGGAGAAAATTAACAAATAGGGCAATAAGTGAACAGCAATCTGTGGTGTGTTCCCTGGTCTCCTCTCTCCGGGAATCCCTGCAGTTACACAAGGATTGCAGGGTGGATCTAGGAACCTGGAAAGGTGCCCATCACATCCAATTGCCCTGTGCTGAAATGTGGCCACTTCTGGGGCACAAGTCAAGGGTGGAATGGGATCCAAATTTGTCTGGTTTTTGGAGATTCACCCACAGTGGCAGATGTGTCCCAGTAACTGGAAGAGGCACATGTCCTTTTGGGGTGGCAGCTGGAAGCCATGGGAGATTCTCTGGGACATCTCAGATGGACACTGCAGTTACTGAAGGGTCCAGAGAGGCATCCTGTGCTCCTGGAGATGAAAGATGTGGCCGCTTTGTTGGTGATTCTGCATTTAAGGGATGTATTTATACCAAGCAAGCTGTGCACAGAGAAGGGCAAAAGATCTGAACACATTGCAGAGAGACACGGAGAGTTTTTCAGGATTCAGGTCTGTGCCAAGTACACTGCAGGACACAGCAAAGCAGAGAAATTCCTCAGGAGTCAATTAAAATAACAGTTAACCAAGGAGGCAGCTTGAATCTCTCCTTCCAGAGAAGGGAATAAACATCACGAGAAAGGGTGGCTGGTGGGAAAGTTGAACATCCAGGAGAACACTCCAGATGTGGTCTGTGTTTCACTCAGCTGAGATTAACAATAAAAGGAAATTCTGGGAAGAACAGGGGCTGGGCTGGACCTGCTCCTGTAAGAAACATGGTGGGAAGGCCTCCATTGTGGGGAGAGCTTTGCTGAAATTTCTGGGACCGAAGGAAGCTGTCAATTTGTCACTGCATCCTGTGTGTGAGAGAGCCATGGCCCGCTGAGGAGAACATCTGCAAAAGATGCAAAAAGACACACGAGACTTTGACCTCTCTCTCCAGGTTGAACCTGATTGGTTTTCCTGCTAGCAAATGGTAAATCCACTCAAAGAAAACCTGCAATTCCTTTCCTACAGGCTTGCAAACAGCTCAGCAGAACACCAGCAGTGACCATGCATGGCTCTGATGATGGATCAATCAGATGGTTTTGGAAAATCAAGGAGCAAGGGATTAAAAGGGTGTGATTTTTATGCTTTGCCTGATCCACCTTCTCCAGGATCAGAGGTGGATCCCAAACCTGCCAAGAGCAAGGTGGAACTGGAATCTATACTATTGATCTCTATCTGTAATCTTGGGCTCTATATATCTTGGTCTCAGTCAAAGGGAAGGTTTAGTCTCAATCCAATTAGTAAATGCTCCATGTCCACTGTAAAGTTCCTGTGGCCCCTGATTCACCAGCAGCTGGACATTTTCCAGCGTGTCTCTCCATTTGGGGTCTCTCCAATCACTAAAGAGGACAGAGATGTTTCCCTCCATTGTCCTGGGTGGGATGAACAGAGAGAGTTTACCATGGATGTTCACTTTTTCCTCATTCTGGGAAGAACAGAGGCACAGCTTCCCCCGCATGCCCCAGAAGGCGGTGCCATGCTAACTTCCTTCATACTTGGAACCATTTAGGATCCTAAATCAACAAGGAGAATGTGAAGTCTGTAATATTTCTGTACTTCTGAGCCTCTGGACAGTGGGCTCAAGCGTTGGGATGACCAGTGAAGGAAGGGTTGCCCACGCTGTGTAGCAGCCATGCTGATGATATCCCACAGCACCCAGGAGAGAGGGGGAAGGAGCAGGATGGGCTCACAAGGGTGATAGGGATGCTGCAGCACTGGGAAGAGTCAGGTAACCTTGGAAGAGCTCCCAGACCTTTTGTTTCCAGGATCTTGAGAACAAAATTAATTCTTACCCAGACTTAAGGAATTTGGTTTGTTAATGTATAAGGCTTCATCTGGATTAATGCAAACTTCCTGTTTTATAAGATGGAAAAATCTCTCTGAAACAGGAACTGTGAGTACAACTGCTGTCCCATGAGAATCTTCCCTGCAGGAAGAGCCTCACCCCCTTCAAAGCAACTGAATTCACAGGGTAGATGACAAACCCAGATGTAGACTTTATGCTGCTTTTCAAGATGCTGGATTAAAGAACAGGTTGATGTTGTAACACAGTTTTTCACACACTGAATCACAAAAAAAACCCCATTTTTGCCAAAAAGTCTATTTGTCCCCTTCAAACTCTGCTTTCTTTGCCTCTGTAGTCTGCATGGGTGGCAGTACAGAACAGCATTTAGTAGTGCAAATAGGAGAGCAAACACGGAAAACAGGAATACTATGGCCATTTTCTACAGATAACAATCCAAAATACAGTAGGCCTGACCTCACCCTCAAAAGTGAGTGAGTAGTTTCCCAATTTAGTTTTCCATTTTGAGGTCTGAACCTCAGATGAATGAGAACCAGAGAGCCAGACTTCAGTGACCAGCCCAGGCTGGGATCTCTCTTTTCCTCTTTTAATGTGACATCACTGAGTTTGCCTCACCTGCTTCCCCAGTTCCTACAGCACCCGGCAGGGTTGGACCACTCATTCCTCATAAAATAGCATGGGCAATAATCACAGGAAATAGTGAGAAAGAAAATGGAAGCCTGAAGCCTTCAGTGGTGTATTAGTCATGGAGAGTTTCCGTGGGTTTGATATGAGACATTTATTTGTCAATGAACGAGAGAGATTCTCCCTGCAGGGTGCACCTTGTGAGAATGGCAAGCAGAGGAATCCAAAGCAGAAAGAGGAGCAGGGAAGGAGAGGAGCAGGAGGTGGTGAAGAATTCCCTGTTTCCCTGAGGTCTCTCCTGGCAGGACACAGAGGCACAGGACAGCACATATTCCGGAATAAATGAAGTCCTTCCTGCTTGGGCTGTTGTCATCTCTTATTTACTGGTCAAAAGCTGCTCTGGCACGGCACAGGTCCCACCACACCTCTCTGTGCTAGAGAACAGCTCTCCCTATTTTTAGCATTCCCATCTCCCATTGTGTAGCTGCAAACTCACATCCCACCGGTGCTCCATGGGTGTTCCAAGGTGGGGCTTGGCGATTCCTGATGGACACTCCCTATTTTTAGCTATCAGATGGCATGTGGATGTGTCAGCTCCAAGTAATTCTTTCCATGCAACAGATCCGGGCACAGTTTATAGCTCCCCATGATGTAAAATCCTGCATGTTTTCTTTTCCTGGTGCCAGTGGGAAGGAGGAGGGGGCAAGGACTGGAGATGTGTCTTGCAGGTAGGTTGGGTGGGATAAGGTGAGATGATTCCCCCAGTGAAAATCAATCCAGGCAGAGCTCTGGGGACTCAGTGAGAAGAGAAGGCTCTGGGGACCCCTTGTTGCGGCCTTTCAATACTGAAAGAAAGAGGGGGACAATTTTTTAGCAGGACCTGTTGCAATAAGATGAGGGGTGATGGTTTTAACTAAAAGGTCAATTCAGATTAGCTGTAAGGAAGAATTTTTTTCCAATAAGGGTGGAAAAATACTGGCACAGGTTGCCCTGAGAGGTGGTAGATGCCCCATCCCTGGAAACATTCAAGGTCAGGCTTGGAGCAACGTGGTCCAGTGGAAGGTGTCCCTGCTCCATGCAGAGGGTCTTTAAAGGTACATTCCAACCCAAACTATTCTCTGATTCTATGACCTAATGCTTGAGCCTCATTCTATGAGGCACATTCATCTTCTCCTGGGATGATGTGGATGACAGGAAAGCCTCTTGTGGGAATTCTTCCTGACAGCCACCAAAAAGCAGCAGTCTGGACATCACGAGTGAGGCCGTCCTGCCACTGTGGACTTTCTGGCCTCTTTTGCTGGACTCTGTCAAATATATGGGTGAGTTTGCACATGGAGAGAATCCAATCTTATGGGACTGATCCAATTCCTGGAGAGACTATCGTGCTGTCCTTATTCAGAAGCTGCAGTGGATTAATTAAATGTTTAAAGCTGGGGAACAAAGGACAGGAATGCGTGGCTGATTTTCCCAGAAGAGTCGTGATGCTGGTCTTGTTCTGCTCAGACTGTTCTGGGGTGATCTGGCAAAGAAGGTGAATAATGAAACCATCAGGGATTTATGCAACTGAAAACTCACCAGGAAAACCTGCTGAAGGATATTCTTCCTAGTCTGCAGGAAGTGGGCAGGAAAAGGGACAGCTTACATTTGATGTTGAAAAGTGAAAAAGATTGCACATGGAAAAAAAAGCAGCCTGAGCCTACACAGGCCCCAAATTAACCATTCCCAGGGTGTCATCTTTGAGTCCCTGGAAAGAGCTGAGTGAAATGTCATCACTGCACTCAGCCAGAGTAAAAAAGGTCAAATAGGAGTTTAGAGTTTGTATGGGAAAAAAATTGTTAAAAAAACCCCTCACCTTGACATTGAATGAACCCCCTGGGCATTGACCCCTTGCGTGGTGTGTACAATGCTGATCCCCACCTCAGGAGGACACAATAGTGCTGGAAAAGGTAAAAGCAGCACAATTCTAGACCCTGAATGGCTTCTGTGTCAGCACTGCCCAGGGAATAGACTGGGACCCCATTGTGTGCAGCAGAAAATCTGAGCAGGAGAGCAGCCCCTGGGTCACCGCATCCGGAGTGCGAGGGGGAGGAGGCGTTTGCTCCTTCCCCTGACTCCAGCAGCTTCCCTCAGCCAAGCAAAAGCCAGCAAAACTCAGGTGTGGCTCTTGCTGCCTCAGCATGCTGCGGAGATTAGAAGCATGAATAAAGCAGAAAAAGAATTAGAAAAAATCATGGAGGACAAATCTACTGGTGGTGGATGAGCATGATTCTCTGGACCACCATCGTCGTGCTGGAGCTCCTGGGGAGATCACCTATTGCTGCAATTCTCATTCTACTCTCTAGGAAAATTCCTCCGTTCCCACTCTCCCCCTTTATCCACCCCTAGTTATTTTGGGGACATGGTGGTGGCTCAGACCAGGCCTTGCTGAGCTCCACGGTGGTGGCTGTTATTCCCTGAGGAATGTGACCAGCTGGGATCTGACAGTAAAAAGAAGCACTATAGCATCTTGTCAAAAGAGGAGCCAGGGGAGCCCCATCAAACAGCAATTGTGAAGTGAAGCCAGCCAAAAAAATGAAGGGCTTGAGCCCCCGGGGATGTATGGAGAAGATCTGCCTTCCTACTGGGATCAAAAAGAGTCAGTGTTACCAAGTGGGATGGCAGGGAGAACTCAGAGTTCCCCTGAGAGCTTTGTCTCCCTCAAAACCCCACCAAATTTGTAGGTTTTTTTCTCGGAAGCTGCCTAAGGAAGGGATAAAAGGGCTCTCAGTTCTGGAAGTGCAATCCTTTCTCTGCTGGAGGGGGCAGGAGGCTTAAGGCAGCCTGGCATCCCTCCCTTTCAGTTCAGCCCCCAGACACAAAGGCAGAAAAATGCCAGGAATTTCCCAGCACCCTCCCCAGACCTGCTCCCATCTCCCTTTCCCCCCTCACCGCCTCCTCCGGCTGGGAGGGAGGAATACTAATAACAAAATAGGGATCTTTAATAGGCCCCTTGCCTGGTCGCTTTGGGACTGAATGCTGAAAGGGATGGACGTGACCAACCATAAGGAATGAAGCTTCTTCAAGTCCCATTTTTTGGTTTTGCTGCTTTGTTTTGTTTTCCCTTCCCCAATTTCTCCCCCCTTTCTACTCAGCGTTGAAAAAATTCCTCTCAGCCCTTGCCTCTGTTTCTTTCCCTTGGAGTCAGGCTGCAGCTCTAATCACTGCTGGGTGATTAGCATGTGAAGGGAGAGAGGAAAACAAAATCTTTATTGCTGGCTGGTGGAGCAGGAGCAGCTGTCTGGATGGATGCTGGCTCCTGTGTGATACTCCCCACTGCCTCTGATCCCTTCCATTGTGGATGTTTTCCTGTAAGAACAGGCAATGCACCAAGGAAGGGCAGAAAACGGGGTGGGGACGAGAGTCGGAGCAGGTGGACTGTGTTTTGTGGGGAAAAACAGAATATAATTTTTGTTTTCAGCTTTGAACTTGGAGAAGTAGAGGGGGACAGGGACTTCAGTGCTGTGCCGAGGGGATGACAGCAGGAATGAAAGGATAATTTGTAGTGCAGACCTCAATGGGAGCAGGAGGCACAACACAGAGCCCTTTGATGAGTTGAGGCCGGGGATGGAGGAGGTGGATTGAACTGGAGGCTGGGAAGCGAGAAAAGACAAATGCTGTGAGTTAGGTGCTGGTGGGGACAGTGGGATGGGGATCCAACCTCTGCAAGACATCACTGTCCCCTGTGAGGACAATCCTGGCCAGCAGAAGATGAAGGGCTGGCAGGTGGACAGATGTGTTCTGCTCATCCTCCCCCGTCCCTCAATGAGCGATGGATCTGCAGAGCTCCATGAGGAGCCTGCAGCAGCCTGGAGCGGTAATTACAGCCCGAGGTTGGACAGTGACTCCGAAGGGACGTGCCACGGGCGTGGAAAACAGTATCTGTTTGTCATTTGTGAGAAGGCTGTGATGGGAACGCCGGTGCCTCTGGGGCGGGTATTCCCTGCAAGCTCCAGAGCTGGCTGTGCTCAGCACCCCCTCCCCTCGCTCCAGGTGTTTCCTCTTCGGAGCTCGATAATGAAATCTGTGAGCCCGAGCCAGTTTATATTTAGTTTCCACCGTTGCTGGCAGGGGTCTGCTGGTGCCTAACAAACAGCAGCAAAACACCACGGACACGCTCCTGGTCCCCAAGGCTTGGGAGCTGCCTGTGTGGAGGGAAGAGGTGGGGTTTGAGGGATGGGGACAGCCATGAGCCACTGCTTTGGACCAGCCCCCCACAAAGCCATGAGATCCAGAGCAGTTTTGTTTTGGGAACTGTCTCTGGCTGTGCAAACTAATCCCATATAATGTCTGGTATTCCTGACCTGTCTCTGCTCCCTTAGTGGAGAAGCTTTTAGCCAGTGCAGGTGTCTTCCACCTTCCATGCCATGTGTTCCTCAAGCTGAGCCTCACCTGGACTCCAGTCCATGCCATGCACAGAGGGTGGGATTCAGCTGCCTGACCATGGGTTTATTGGATCATCTGAGTTGTCTCTGTAATCTCTCTACATCCCACAAGAAGGACTCAGGCACAGGGTTGGATCCTTCGGATGTCCTGTGCAGGGCCAGGAGTTGGACTTTGATGATCCAAGGGGATGCCTTGGATACTCCATGATATCCTAGAGCATCTCAGCTGGTGCCAGAGCTCAGCTGAGTCGGGCCCTCAGTCTCTGCTGACCATCATGGGAGTTTAAATACCCAGCTCACAAGGATGGAATCACAGAATAAATCACAGAGGGGTTTGGATTTAGAAGGGACACTAAACAGCACCCAGTGCCACCCTTGCCATGGGCAGGGACACCTTCTCCTATCCCAGGGTGCTCCAAGCCCTGTCCAACCTGGCCTTGGACACTGCCAGGGGCAGCCACAGCTTCTCTGGGCAACCAGCGCTGGGGCCTCACTGCCCTCACAGGGAAGAATTTCTTCTTAATATCCAGTCTAAACCTGCCCTCTGTCGTTTAAAGACATCACCCCAAACATATTTTGTGTCTTGGGCAGAATTTTAGGGCATATTTTGATTCCAGCCACAGGAAGCAGTTATCTACTGGCATCCTGTAGGATATCTTGAACTCACCAGCCAGGCAGACAGAGAGGAAACTTCTGAGAACTCAATGGTTGCATCTGCTCTTAAATCATCTTCTTGTGGTTGGGTAACACACTGTCATTGAGGACTCTCTCTCTCTTGGCTTAAATTAGAAACATCACTAAAATTAATGGACACCAGACAAGGAAATCTTGATATTCCCGGAGTATTTGTGGCACTGAAAGACATCTTGAACGATGGAGATGAACTATGGCAAATAAGGTTATTTTTCAAACCCTCCTCCTGAGGAAAGCTAATGCCTCACAGTCAGAGCTTTGCCATTGTGGATTCTAAACCACAAGGCTGTTGGGTCAGGAAGTTGGACACTACTGATTAGGTCAGAACAGCAATGTGCTTCAAAACTCATCCAGTGGGGTGTGATACCTGTTATTGATGTGATGTCTGTTTATCACCAGAAGGAAAATTCCAGTCATGGAGGCAAAAATTCCATGGGTTTAACTATGGGTATAACTATGCACTTGCACTGGGCACTGATTTTAATAATCAGAAAATCCCAGAATGGTTTGGGTTAGAAGAGACTTTAAAGCCCATCCAGTGCCACCCCCTGCCATAGGTAGGGACACCTTCCACTGTCCAAGGTTGCTCCAACCCCTGCCCAACCCAGTCTTGGACACTGCCAGGGATCCAGGCGCAGCCACAGCTTCTCTGGGCACCCTGTTCTGGTGTCTCACCACCCTCAGTAAAGATTTTCTTCCTAATATGTAATATAAACCCACTCTCCTTCAGTTTGAATCTGTTTCCTCTTCTCCTGTCACTCCATGCTCTTGTAAATGTCCCTTTCCATCTTTTTTGTAGGCTGCTTTCAGCAACTTAAGGGTCATGTTCTGGTCCATGTGAGCACCTAAATGACACCATGTGGCTTTCATGGCCAAACAGACCATCACATTTTGAATTCTGAACCGCTTGCAAGCAAAACTACCACCCCCAAAATTTCAAACCCATCAAAACTCATCCAACTGACTTTGGGAATTATAAACCAAAGGGTTTGGGTAGTAAATTCCATTTTCCTGGCTAGGAAGCATTGCCCAGGTTAGAGCTGAGGCTGCACCAGTGTTCAACAGGACTGCAAGGATCATCTGAGCCACCAGAGAAACCTCCCAGAGCGTTCCTCCTCCAAAGATCTTGCTGTGCACACAGAACTC
>VZTX01022269.1:0-13006 GCA_013400915.1 Pardalotus punctatus | reverse complement strand
ATAATAAAAAATAAAAATAGCAATAATAATTAATAACAACAACAATGAGGGTGTAAATAATAACAACAACAATAATAATAATAATAATAATAATAATAGGGTGTAAATAATAAAACACAGAGGGTGGTCACAACCTGTAATTTTTCTGCCCTGTGCCATCTCACCCTCAGGAGTCCCCAGTGTCCCCACACCGGAGCCTGTGGCTGCCAGCGTGGCACAAACCCATTAAAAACCCATTAAAACTGGGATTCCTCCCTCTGCCTTTGCTCTCTGCCAGCTCCACTCTCTGAGAGAGGAGAAGAAACTCCTTTGCATCGATTATTATCATTTCTAAACGGCTGCTTTACAGTCTGAGCCTGGGCAGTGAATTATTCAGGAGGTCTCTTCAGCCCTGGCTGCAGCCACGTTCTTTTTCACGTTTAAATCCAGAGTCTCTGGATCTGGGAGCTCTGCAGAGAGGGAGCCCGGCCCGCTGAGGAAAAACGGTTCTGTTGTGCTGCAGAACAGGCATAAATGGGTTTTCATCTGCGATAAATCAGATGAGTCACGAGTGGAGCCCTTCTTGCTGCTGGAATGGCCCCATCAGGGTGACTTGATGCAATTGTGCTTTTTTTTGCCCCCAGTGAGTGTCGTGTCGTGTTTGTTTTGGGATGGGATTCAAATTGCTTTGCGTTTATGGGTGAAAACCGAGTTTATATCTTGTGTCCTTTGGTTCTATTCGCTTAACGCAACACTAGACATGAATATCCCGTGAAACAAATAGGATTTTTGTGACTGGGGGGTATTTATCTATGCTTAGTTATCAAAAATGTGCTATAATAGAAGTTGTCAGTGTAGCATGGGGTCCAGGCCTCCTTAAATGAAAGAACCACACTTGTTTATTAATTTTTTTTATTATGTAAGGTGCCCAGAACTACTTTTACGCCCCAGATCTGATTTAAATGTCACCTGAGTTGCTCTTGCAGGCGCTGAGACTCGATTTCCATCCTGTGATGTTGAAAGCACTGCTTCACCCAGATGAAAGCCCGATAGGCCTCCCTTCAGAAACCTTCCCTGCTGATAAAAAGCTCTCATTTTCCAGGCAGATCATTTCCTTTGAACAGCCAAGGAGGCTGGATTTAGTCTGGATTTTTTTTTTTTTTTTATGCTTTTCGTGCCTCCTTTCTTGGCTCGTGCAAGAAGGCACACGCCAAAGCCAAACAAAGCAGCAGCTGCAAAATCACCCCCTTTGATTCCAGATCTGTTGTGAGAGCCACCCTCGCTCGGGCACCTCCTGCCCTGCTTTCCTGGCACGGGAAATTTCCCCGAGTGCTTTTCCTGGCTCAGGGATTTCACACCAACAAGGTCCCTGTCCCTGCAGGTGATGAAAACCTACCACATGTACAACGCCGACAGCATCAGCGCCCAGAGCAAGCTGAAGGAGGCCGAGAAGCAGGAGGAGAAGCAGATCGGGAAATCGGTGAAACAAGAGGACAAGCAGACCCCGCGCTCCCCCGACTCCACGGCCAACGTCAAGTTCGAGGAGAAACACGTCCGGAGGAGCTCTGTCAAAAAAATCGAGAAGATGAAGGAGAAGGTATTGGCAGGGCACTGAGTTTGCCCCTCTGAACCAAATATCATTCTTTGTGCAGGTTTTGTTCAATACTCGGGTTAAGGAAAGGCAAAATCCAGCCCTGCTTTTCCTTCAGGACGGTCAGGTGTGCAGTTTGTGTTATCCCAGGGAATACAGGCACAGCACAAAAAGCCAAAATGAGGTTGAAGTGGGAGAGCAGCAGTTGCCTGCTTGGAATTCGTGGTTAACAGGATTATTTTTGTTGTCCAAAGCAGGAGGTCTGTGCTGCAGGGAGCGCAGCAATCCCAGGCTGGTTCCATGTGCAGAACCTGTCACCTCAGCAAGTGCTCCCTTCGGTAGTTCAGCTCTGAGATTGCAGCCAGTAGAAGGGAAGGAGTTGTTTTTGGATGGATTTAGGCTCTGGAAGGAGCGGGGTCAGGCTCTGGAAGGGGTGGGGTGCCTCCAGCAG
This sequence comes from Pardalotus punctatus, assembly GCA_013400915.1. NCBI lineage: Eukaryota > Metazoa > Chordata > Aves > Passeriformes > Pardalotidae > Pardalotus > Pardalotus punctatus. The sequence goes on along the minus strand of VZTX01022269.1, from coordinate 10,985 downwards.
CCCTCTGACTACCCATGGGCTTCTGTGGTGGTGCTGGAGCTGGGCCAGAACCCCCTAAACCACCCTGGTCCTTCATTCCTCCCTCAGTCTTCCCCATCCCACTGTCTTAAGACTTTTAATGCAATGTAGTAATGCTTTAAAAACATCTAAGTAATAAATCTGCATTTCAAGTCTTGGGGTCTTGGCAAAAATGGAATTCAAATGGGCGAAATCGGTGTGAGCAGAGCGCGATTTGTTCCGTGTTCTCTGCTGTTACTCAGAGTGCTGCTCACCTCTTTCAATGCTAAATTCTGGTTTTTCTTCTCTTCCAGCGCCAAGCAAAGTACACAGAAAACAGACTGAAGGCAATTAAGGCAAGAAATGAGTATCTGCTGGCCCTGGAAGCCACCAACGCCTCGGTGTTCAAGTATTACATCCATGACCTGTCTGATCTCATTGATGTAAGTGCTGCTGCTCGGGGGCCTCCAGCACCCTCTGCTCCTTCTGCATCCCCTGCCCCAGCACAGCTGGAAACATCTGCACAGCTGGGCTGGGCTGGGCAGCCTGGGGGGTGGCAGTGGCCTGGGAATTGGGCACTGAGCTGTGACAGGAGCTTTTCTGAGATGGCCAATGCTGTTACCCGGACAGGAAACCTGGTGTTGAGGGAGAAAAGGAGGAGCTGCTGAGTTAAAATGAAACCCAGCCTTGGCATCACACTGGTGCCTGACATTTTCATTTGACTATTTTAAGCAAACCCACAGCATTTATACTCAGAAGCACGTTTGGAAAGAGATTTTTAACTGTAGAAACAGTGAGAGAAATCTGGTAGAAGAAAGAGAGTTCAGAAGCATTTCCTAAAGCTGCTTTTAACTGGTTTTGAAGAAGTCATAGAATTATAAAATGTCCTGAGTTGGAAGGGACCTGCAGGGATCATCCAGTCCAAGCCCTGGCCCTGCACAGACACCCCAAAATCCCACCCTGAGCATCCCTGGGGGTGTTGTCCCAATGCTCCTGGAGCTCTGGAAGGTTTGGAGCCAGGACCATTCCCTGGTCAGTGCCCAGCACCTCTGGGGGAAGAACCTTCCCCTGATCTCCATCCCAAACCTCCCTGACCCAGCTCCAGCCCTTCCCTCAGCTCCTTTCCTTGCTCACCAGGAGTGATTTCAACCTCCCCACCATTCATGGGGCAGCAATTCTGCTTTTGCTAAAACACACAGCGAAGCAAACCCGAAAATCTCCAAAAAGCCAGCCAGGAATGGCGAGGTTATTCCCACGGACAGAGCCACCCCTGCAGCCTGGACAGGGTCAGGGGCTCTGGTGGATCCCGATCCCCTCTCCAAGGCCATCCCTGCTGGAAGCTCTCGGCTGCAGAGCCTGGAGGAGCGGGGAGTAATGAACACAAGAGTCTCTAGACACAGGCAATGAAGAGCACTCAGATCTCTATTAATTAATTACTCAGCTATTAGAATAACCAACAGTCTATAGAATACATTATCCAGTGACGATAAACTCGCCTGGAGTGCTCTTCTGCCAGGTGTTGATTTAAACCTGTCCTTCGGAGGTCAGGGCTGTCACCGAGAGCAGGCTTGAAAAATGCTGTTATTTCCAAAAGTCCTGCTTTGCAGCGCTGGAGAGGCCTGGCTTGTTTATTCCTGCTGCCTTTTTAGGAGCCCTGTTTGGGTTAACATTTGCTCAGCCTTAATTGCGTGGCCCTGGGTTTTTAACGAATGAGAACTTTGTGTTTATATTTTTATTGAAGCGACGAGATTGAGATTAATTTCACCGACATCAGCCTGCCTTAATTGTTTTAATTTTTTGCTTTTAAAGCCCTGTCTCTTAAGCCTTCCCCCAAATGCTGCACGTGTGCCTGGCTCCGTGGTCTGTTCTTGGTGTGTTTTCGTGAATCACAGGTAGCAAAGAATCCGTTCAGGTTTCACAAGCCCAGAACAATTTCTGAGCACAGAGCTGAGGTGTTTTCAGCAGGACCTGATGATTCTGGGCTGCTCTCCCTGCCTGGTCCCAGCTGTGTCTGGGCCATGGCAGGACAAGAAACCAAACTTGTGCATTGCAGGGATTTTCGCTGTTCTGGAGAGGAGCCCTCGTGGCTCTGGGTGAGTCCCTGCCCATGGTAACCCCCTTGGAGCTCAATTTAACACTACAGATTCCCATCTTCTTTAAAATAAAGGTGTTATCTGCTCTGTGTTCAGGCATGGAAAAATGTGGGACTTGTCTGGGAGCACAGGAGATGGAAATCGGTTATCTCGTCGTTAAGACACAGGGAAAATAGATTTATTAATGCCTTTGATCCTGAAGGATTGAAAATTAACAATTATAACCAGTGATGGTTATCTGAGCCGGCTGACTTGAATAAAAATGTGATTTTTAAGCCAGGCTGTAATGCCTTCCCTCGATCTAATCATTTGATGATATTGAATTTTGAAATACAATATAAAAGTAATCTTCAAAGTCACTTCCAAGGAGATTGTGTTAGGCCAAACAGCATTAAACTTGTCATGTTTATCCAGCACGTTGTGTTCCCTCTGCAGTGTGCAGGGAAGGATAACAGGGAGTTAATTCTTTGTCGAGACTTAAGAGCAATAAATTGTTTCTGACATAGCCCAGTAGTTTTGAATTTCCTGACTTTGGGGACTGAGGCAGCTCTTTGATGCTAATGAAATATTACAGTAATGGGGAAGTTTGCATTAACTCATATTTATAAAAGGGTCACTAGGACAGGATTGGAAAAAAAAAAAGATAAAAATGTGTGTGTGAGTCCAGGGCTTACTTTGCTCTTCTAGGAATAGGTATTCCATGACTGTTTGCTCCAGGATTTTATCCTTTCCATTCCATATCTGAATTGCATTTTAAAACAAAGGGCTTTTCCGCCTTAAATCTTCTATTTTTGAGGCCTGTTTGAAAGCTAACTGGCGAAGGGTTAATCAGCTGTCATGTTGGGAAGTGAATTTGAATGAGTTATCATTAAATTCTTATAAAAAATTGATTTCCTTCGAGAACGATTCCATCAAACATTTATATAACCCAGAAAAGGGATGGCAGGACTGGGACATTTATAAACATGGAACACTGGACTTGAAAAAAAAAACCTCTTTAAAGTGGGGAGCGGGCTGGGAAATGTTTTCTCTCCATGGCTTCAATAGCAAAAAACTGACACGTTTTGCCTGGGTCAGGTGGGGTGGGATGAATTAACTCCCCTTGGAATTCCCAGTCCTCCCAGTGCACTGGGGGGGACAAACTGGGCACACTGGGAGGGTGCAGAGCCGCCTGTCCTGCAGCAGGAATTGTGTTCAGTTCTGGTCTCTGCAGTTTAGGAATGACAGGGAGAGGGTCCGGCAGAACCCGCAGAGGATTTGGGGTTGGGGGCAGCTCTGGGATGAGGAGGGGCTGGGGGAGCTGGGCCTGGTCAGTCTGGAGAGGAGAAGGCTGAGAGGGAATTCCATGAATCCATGGAAATATCCCCGGGGGGGCAGGATGGTGCCAGGCTCTGCTCAGGGACAGGATGATGAGCAGTTCCATAAATTCAACCACGAGAAATTCCAGCTCAGCACAAGGAAGAGCTTTTGTCCGTGAGGGTGGCGGATTCTGGAACAGCTCCCAGGGAGGGCACGGACTCTCCCTCTCTGGGGACATCCCAAACCCACCTGGACGTGTCCTGTGACCCCTCCAGGTGACCCCAGGTGATCTCCAGAGGTCCCTTCCAGGCCCAGTGATTCTGGGGAAAGGAGTGAGTGCTGCTGTTCAGTCTGAGCTGATCCCGATCCTGACCCTGATCCTGATTCTGACCCCGATCTTGATCTCAGTCCTATCTTGATCCTGATCTTGATCCCGGTCCTGATCTTGATCCTGATCCTGATCCCAGTCCTGATCCTGATCGTGACCCATCATGATCCTGACCCTGATCTTGATCCCAGTCCTGGTCCTGATCCCTATTCNCCCTGATCTTGATCCCAATCCTGATCCTGATCCCGATCCTGATCCTGACCCCGATTCTGACCCTGATCCCGATCCTGATCCCCATCCTGACCCTGACCCCGATCTTGATCCCGTTCCTGATCCTGATCCCTATCCTGATTCTGACCCTGACCCTGATCCTGATCCCAATCCTGATCCCGATCCTGACCTCGATTGTGACCCTGACCCCAATCTTGATCCCGATCCTGATCCTGACCCTGACCCCGATCTTGATCCCGATCCTTACCCCGATCCTGACCCTGGCCCCGATCTTGATCCCGATCCTGATCCTGACCCCAATCTTGATCCCGATTCTTATCCCAATCCTGACCCTGGCCCCGATCTTGATCCCGATCTTGATCCCGATCCTGATCCCCATCCTGACCCTGATCCTGACCCTGATCCTGATCCTGACCCTGACCCCGATCTTGATCCCGATCCTGATCCCTGCCCCAATCCCATCTTTCCCCCAGCCCTGCAGGATGAGCAGGAGCTGTGAGCGCCTCTCGATCCAAGGCTGCCTCCACACGTGCAGATTCTCAATCAAGCCTCTTTTGTTTTGCTTTTTGGGGTTGTTTTTTTTGTTTGTTTTTTTTGTTATTTTCCTTGGCTGGTTTTGTTCTTTCTGATTGAATGTAAAGTCCTTTAATGCTCTGCCTGCAACCCAACCAGCAACTGCAGCTCTTTTTCCAAGGCTCCACACCTGCCACAGCTTGTTGGCACGAGAGCCAGGCTTCCAGCAGCACTGGGTGGCAGGAATTCTGTGAGAGCAGGGAATGGTCCAGCAGTTTCTCTTCCCTCTCCCCCCACCCCTCCTTTTTATTTTTTTTCCCCCTTTTTTTCCCTGCGTTTGCAAACAATGACAGTGATGAGACCCAAATGATGGGCGAGGAGGAGTTTTCATGGGAATTTTGCTTACAGAGCAGCACGGCAATCAAGCAGATGGTCTCTTTCTTTCCTTTTTGGATATTCTCCTCGTGGATGTAATCTTGCTTGTCATTCCAAGAAGGTGGGCTCCTTCTCGCTCACTTTATTCGATGGCTGAAAAATCCAGGCTGTTTCTGATCTAGTGCTAATGAAAAGCTCCTTTTTTTCCTGTCTGAAACATGAAATCTTGGCTCTGCAGCCATGGTGGAAATGAAGCTGCTTGATTGTCTCCCAGTGACATCATCCCAGTGTCAGCCACAGCCAGGAAATTCTTGACCATAACCACTTTCTGCTTCAAAGTTTTTTGCTCTTCTGTTTCACCCCAGCAATGAAATCATCCCAAGCGATGGCTGCTGGGTTTTGGATGGCTCTGTTTTCATGTCCAGGTCATGTTCCTCCTTCCTGAAGTGCACTTTGCTGGAATTACAGAATTATTTAGATGCAATTTTCCCTTTATAGATGATCCAAATCCTGTCTCTTGTCTTTCCAATAGCACTTTGTTGCCTTGCTTTCCTCTTCTTTTGAATAATGTTGATTTATTTATGGATTTTGGAGTGTTTTCATAGGAAGTGGAACCCTAGAAGTCAGGTTAGAATTAAGGGAAATGCACTTCTCTGCTGTTGAACTTTGCCGCTTCTGGGGTGCTTTTTTTGAATGAGTGAAATCAGTCTCCAGAACTCCTTGAAAAACGAGTCTCTAAAGCTCCGTGAAAACTCCACAAACTGTTACAATAGCTTAATGTCGGTAATAAATTATAAAATCTGCACGGATCGGAGGTTGAGGTGCTCTGTGCCATCAGTGAGAGATGTGGGACCTCCCTGCCACCCAGAAGGTGACAAAACACCCCCAACTCCTCACCCCTTTACACACCCCGGCTTTGGAAAGGTTCGAATTCCCATTCCTGTTTTATTCCCTTTATTCACACACCCCGGCTTTGGAAAGGTTCGAATTCCCATTCCCGTTTTATTCCCTTTATTCATATAGACCTGGGTGTGTTTTTCCAGCAGTGCTGTGACCTGGGCTACCACGCCAGCCTCAACCGGGCGCTGAGGACGTTCCTGTCGGCAGAGCTGAACCTGGAGCAGTCCAAGCACGAGGGGCTGGACGCCATCGAGAACGCCGTGGAGAACCTGGACGCCAACAGCGACAAGCAGAGGCTGATGGAGATGTACAACAACGTCTTCTGCCCCCCCATGAAGTTCGAGTTCCAGCCACACATGGGGGACATGGTCAGTCTGGGTCCCTGCCAGCTCTCTGGGTGTTTATCTCGCTCGTTTGTGGCAGATTGACCCATCCAGGGTCACCCCTTTGGGTTTTCGGGGAGCCTGAGAGATGGGGGATGATGTAAAGGTTGAGCAGAGGCTCATGGCGCAGATATTGAAATTTTACTTTTTTGGCTGTCAGAGCTGCTGGAGGTGAAAATGCTTAATTAGATTTAATATTAAATGTGAAGTGAAGAATTTAATATTAAATGTGAACCCTAACGCCTTCCTTCACCCTACAGGTTGCTCCTCAAGACAGCCTCTGGATTTTGAGATTTGGAAGGGTCAATATAAGAAAATACTGTTTTTTTGCAGCATCTTAGAGCACAACTGGTTCATAATGGTGCATTCTGCCTCCTCCTGGTGTGATGGGGGCTGTCAGAGGACCCTTCACTCTTGGCCAGGGAAAACCCCTCTCCTTGTAGGTTTATCAAGACGTGGTTGCTTGGCTGAGAACTGTTCAAAGTCACACAGGCTGGAAGCGTTTCTAAATGGGAGCACATGCACAGTGGGATAATGGAGGTCACTCGGCTGGATTTCCAGCTGATCCCCCGAGCACGGGCCGTGAGGATGCTGTGAGGATGCTGTGAGGATGCTGTGAGGATGCTGTGAGGATGCTGTGAGGGTGCTCTCTTGCAGCCAGCCTCTTGTTTTACTCTGGGAATTGCAGCCACTGCTCCAGGCTCTTCTTTGTCTCTCCCGTTTTAAGTGAAACCTTCAGACTGCAAATGACCTTTCCTGGGTTTTTTCTGTGCTTTGGTGGAATCCTGGAAGGTCGTGGGAAGAAGAGGAAATACCTGCAGAGTCAGGAGCAGCTCCCATTCACTGAATCATTTGTCTTGCTGCTTCTCAAGACCAGGGCAGAGTTTATAAATGCAGCTGATGGGCTCGGGTGCAGCTCACAGCAGGTTGAGTGTAGGATGGGTGGGATAAAACTCCCAGCTGCAATTTCTGTCTCTAAAAAAAAATCACCTCAGCCAGTGAGGTCAGTGTTTTCTTTTTTTAAAAAAACCCCACGCAAGCCAGAGCAAAACAAAAGGGAAAAGCTGCCTCGTGCTGTGGAGTGAGAGTCATTCTGAGCAGCCCAGGGAAACTCGGTGTTCTGGCATCTGGGACAGGTCCCCAGCCTGGGCTTTTTTAATTTCAGCTCCCCAGAATTCGTTCAGGAGTGACCTGAGGTGGTTCAGCTGAGCAGCCCAGCCCTCCTGCCCCTGCCCAGGATGCCCGGCTGAAAGCACTGAACCCAATTCTTGATTTTTGATGTGGTTTATCCAAACACATGGGATAAAAAACACCTTCAGGCTTTCAAAACCCACAACAAGCTGCCATCACTGAAAGTAACTCATATTTTAGCTCCTCTTTGATGTTTCCCTCATCTCTCACTCCCTGTTCAATCCCTCAGGAAGGGAACTGCGCTTGGGCAGAACATGGACCTTTTCCCCTGGTGGAAATCCAGCGCTGCCCACTTTGAAAGCCAAGCACTTTGGAGAATGTTTGTGTCCCATAAATGAAGAAATGACTAATTGCAGTGTCCTGCTGTGCTGTTTCTCTGGCAGGAGTCTCAGCTCTGTGCCCAGCAGCCAGTCCAGAGCGAGCTGGTGCAGAGGTGTCAGCAGCTGCAGTCCCGGCTATCGACGCTGAAGATTGAAAATGAAGAGGTCAGTTCATAATCAAAATTCAGCAACCCCTCTTAACCACTTCCAGTGGTTATTTGGGACTAGTTATGGAATGATCTGGTTGTTGTGATTGCTTTTTATCAACACTTTGGTAAAATTCGAGGCCAAAGCAGCTTGTGTATTAATTAGTGTGGGATCTTGCAGGAAAGTTGGGTGTATGGAGAGAATCCTTTAAAATACACATAAATAAAATACACTCTCTCCACCTCAAAATACACTCTCTCCACATCATCTCTTTTCCCATCCTTCAGTTGATGGGACTGGCTGTGTTGCAAAAGTTGCATTTGGATAGCAAAGGGAAAAAGAGGAATTGAATGTTTTGAAGTGAGTTTGCATAACCTGAGTTAAAGGGATTTTTGTTTACTTGGCCATCTAAGATGAGAAGATGACATGAATGGGGCTCTAATTTCTGCACCTCTGTGTTCAGGGACTTCTGGGCAAAATTTGCAACTCCTTTTATGTTTAGAAAGTTGATTCTGGCCCTCAGTACAAACACACAATGCACAAAGCCCTCTGTCATTAACATTTGACAGCCAGGAGATGCAGAACACAATTAGAGCCCCTTTGTTCCAGCCCTCCTTGCTTTGAGGTTACATTTCTTCACATCTCCTGATCCCAGCCGGTGAGATCACGGCTGTGATCCTGGCACCGAGGCCTGGCAGGTTCTGGGTGCTGCCAGCTCTTTGCTTGCATGGACTGTGCTGTTAATGAGCCAAAATTAATTACAGCGCACAGGGTGTGAAACCAGTAATGTCTGTTTATTAGCAAAGTGCTCCGGGGGACTTTGTTGTTTACTGACAACAAAAAACCTTCAGGTTTTGGGTTCTCTCCTTCTTGCTGGGCAGGTTAAGAAGACGATGGAAGCCACACTGCAGACAATCCAGGACATTGTCACGATAGAGGACTTTGACGTCTCCGACTGCTTCCAGTACAGCAACTCCATGGAGTCGGTGAAATCCACGGTGTCGGAAACGTTCATGAGCAAACCCAGCATTGCCAAGAGACGAGCAAACCAGCAGGAGACTGAGCAGTTCTACTTCACAGTAAGGGGCTGATTCTTAGCGATTTGGGAGTATTTTGGTTTTTTTTTCTTTTTTCCTCGTGAGGGTGGTGAAGCCCTAGGATGGAATTCCCAGAGCAGCTGTGGCTGCTTCTGGATCCTTGGGAGTGTCCAAGGCTGGGTTGGACGGGGTTTGGAGCAGCCTGGGGCAGTGGGAGGTGTCCCTGCCCATACCCTGGATGATCTTTAGGATCCCTTCCAACCCAGCCCATTCCACGATTCCATAATTCCATAATTTTCAGTGTGATCTCTTCAGAATTACACTCGGTTATGCTCCGTGCAAAGTGATGCTCTTGTCTTACAAAAACACTTCTGTCATTGATTTTGGGTGAGCAGAGGAAGCTGTTGGGGTTTAAAAACGTGTGTTCTCAATTCTCTGCAAATATTTTGGGATACCTTTGTTGATGCAAACGTTGTCTGTGGGTAAATAGTGTCAAATTGGATTTCTTCTGCATCTGAAAAGGAATTTTCTGAGAAAGAACTTGATAGCTTGTAAACATCGAATTTCAAAACTAGTGTAAACGAAAAGAATGCTTAGCTCTTTTATTTTTTGTTGTTATAATCATCTTACAATTTCAGCCTGCATAAGCTTTTCATTGAGTCAGTGCTTTTTACAAGATGCTAAGAGCTTTTTGATATTGAATTTCATACCAGGCTGTGTGTCTTTTTCCTAAACCAGACTTATGTTAAACTGTTGAATTTGTTTCCAATTTCAAAATATGCCAGAGTAGCAGATGAAAAATCATGGATCTTACGCTGCTTACTTTGTCATTCCTTTGGCCATCCCTCACCTTCTTCTTCCCAGAGCGGTGTTGCTTATTAAAAATCTGAATTTTCTGTGCAAATGGCACTGACTTGGCAGGCTGGGTCATTAAGCCTTGACTTCCAAAAATCCCAAATCCTTCACTGAAGGTGAATCTGGCTGTTGAGGGAAGTGGGTGGAGAAGCTGCTTCAATTAAGAAGGGATTGACCACCCTGCCCAGGGTTATGGACCTAGAAAAGTGATTTTTAATTGAACTCTGAGCATTCCCTCTCTAGAGAGGGCTGTTTTGAGTTCAAACAGGAGAAGGAGGAATCCAGGGCTTAATTTGGATGGGATATTTTTCTGTTTCACATTATTGGTGTGGTGTTAGAGAGATCCCTTCTTTAACCAGCCTGATCAGATGCTGCATTGATCTGCTCTTGACCAGGCTTATCAATAGCCTTGATAAGGATTTCAAGCTCTGAATCTCCAAGGAGCAGCTTTTCCAGTGGCTGAGAAACCCCTCAGATGGGTATTAATGAGGCTTGAGGGCAGAGCTTTGTGTAGGGGATAAAAAACAAAGTGCAGCGCAGAACTGAGATTTAAATCCCCTTTACTCGTGATGTGCTAAGTGCTGGGGGACAGGAACCGTAAGAAAAACGCTAATTGAGAAGAATATTCCATATTAATGTGACTCAGGGAGGAAATGCCGTGTGCTGCATTCCTAGGCAGAGCTCTTGGGTAAATACAGCGATGGCACCACGGGAATTGAGTGGAAGGATACTCGCTGGAGTATCTCCAGAATGGAATAATCTGAATTTCCACTGGAGGCACATCCCTGCACGCCAGTGCTGTTGGATCCCTCGTCGGGCTCTGAAGGGGGATTTGCATCCAGGATCATTTGAACTTCCCTGTGTGAGTGGAAGGCAGAGGGAAGGATGGGCTGGGCACGGAGCTGCGGCAGGTGGCTGAGGCAGGGAAGCAGCAGCAACTTCAGGGAGCCAAAATCCCGGGAAATGCTGCAGTTGCCATGGCTACAGCCCTGCTTCCCGAGCCAGGCATCCTGGCAGAGCTGCCCAGCAGGGCACAGCTGGCACTCAGCCCCACCTGAGCAGTGGGAAGGGGGGCACTGATTTCATTCTTTCACCTCTAAACCAGCATCATTTAGTTCTTAGGTAAAATGTTCCTTTTTTCCCTCTGGAAAGATGAGTAACCAGAGCAGTGCTCGTGATCTGAACTGCTCTGGGATTCATGGAGGATTATTTTCACCAAGCCTTTAAGACATGGGGAGGTGTGATCTAAAGTGCTCCTGCTCCTGAGTCCTGCAGCGGGGGCAGCTCGGGGTGTCCTGGTGCTGCTGATCCCATGG
>VZTX01022256.1:49651-65581 GCA_013400915.1 Pardalotus punctatus | reverse complement strand
AGTGGTCTCTTTGCTAGCAAGTCTACTGGCTTCTCCAGCCACACCATCAACGAGAGGCTGAGCGGCTCAGACAAAGACCTCTCCTTGCTCAATGAGAAGAGCAAGCATAAGGAGAAGCAGAAGCACCAGCATTGCGAAACTGGGCACAAAGGCTCAAAGAGTAACTTTGAAGTGGATACGCTATCTACGCTATCACTTTCTGATGCCCAGCAGTGGTCACAGAGTAAAGATAAAAGTGACTCAAGCAGTGATCCCATTGACTCTTGCACAAAGAGATACTCTGGTAATACTGAGAGTAATGGAAGGTCAGAGTCCCTGGACATGTTTGGTGAAATGAATTCCTCGAGTGAGAAGCGGGACAATGATGCAAGTGGGAATAAAAGAAGAAGTTTTGAAGGCTTTGGAACTTACAGGGAAAAGGACATTCAGCCCTTCAAGACAAATAGGAAGGACAGAAGTACTTTTGATTCTTCAGCCTCTTCAGGTAAGCTTTGTTTTATTCTATTTTATGTTACTGCACTTGAATTTCAACGCTGAACAAGGAGAGACTCACCATTTACAACAAATACATTTATGAGTCATAACTTCTCTGGCTTTTGTAACTGACTGTCATTCTTCGTCCAAACTTATGGGAGATCAACAAGAAAGTTGGCCACATCTTAAGCCCACTGCTTTAGAAGTCTTTGAGTTATTACACAGCACTTTTATAAATATTTGTCTTGCCTTCACTTATCTCTTGTGGCTTGTTGCACTTCCTCCAAAAATCCCGCCATTGCATTCTGCAACAGCCGCAATTGTAATACCTGTTGGCAAGGTGGGCATCCCTCTGATCAGTGTCTAATGTCACATGGTCAAAGTCACTGTCCAGCCTTTGGGAGAAGAGCTGCTCTGCTCTGCTGTGCTCTGGCCCATAAAGCGACCAAAACCCATTTGTTGATGGGATGGATCAGACATGTGGGAAGTTGTGAAGCTGCTTCAGTGTCCCACTAATGTGGTCTACTGTTGGTGAGAGGCACCCACCATGGTGATGGCTGGGATGAGTATATGGAGATCCTGGGTACAGTCCTAGAGTAAATCTGTCACTTCCAGTCGGCAGGTGTCATGTAAAATAATTATCCTGAGCATTAAGCGGCTGTGGGGAGGGACCGGTGTCATGGAAACAATAAACCCTTGCCAATTGACTCTGAAGAGTTTTAGGTCTCATGACTTGGAAATATAAGCTGTGTAGATGAAGAGGGAGGAAGCTCCTTTCGGCTGCTAAGGACATCTGTTCCTCTCCTGCAGTGTGGGGAAAAAGAGAATCTGAATCTTGTCTGAGAGACTGAATTGCACTTTACAATAGGGAGCTTCTTTTGTGATGACACAGAGGCAGGTGTTTTGCTGCATTATAAATGAATTTAGCTTAGGAGCAAGGCCAACGCTCCTACACCATCAGATATTTATCACAAAGCAGATTTCACACTTAGTTCTGGAAAAGGGTGAGCTTTGCTGAACCAGCCAGTGGTGGATGAGATTCTGATGTGCTAAACAAGAGCTTCAAAGAAAAGTAGTTGATAGCATTCAAAATTAAAAGAGAATTAACTGAGAACACAGGAGGAGCAGAGAATTTGTATAACCTGCTAACGTAAGGCTCTAAAGTTTTTTACTTCCTTGTAACTGATCGAGTTCCAAAGACTGCTCATGCTTAAGCCACCTAAACATTTCCAATTCCTTCACCAAGACCAGGATCTGGACTAGAGTAGTGAAAAGCAGTCTGAAATGACAGATTACCCTATGAAAACATTCCCATTCATGATATCATATTATATTAGATCAGTTGTGACAACAAAAAATGATACATCCAAAAATATGAAAAAAGAGACTGAAATCAGTCTCTGAACATCAGAGTTGCAACATGCCTGACAAAGAACAAAAGTGTTCTCCACTAAGTGCTGCAGTGGCTATGTCATTAAAGAAATTGTGTCCTGGCACAGAGCATTGAAAGTCTTCAAAATGTGTAATGAGTTTATTTTTTTTTTTTTTTTTTTTTTAATAAAATTCCCCCTTTTTNTTTTTTTTTTTTTTTTAATAGAAGTTCACCATTTTCACAGTTTGATAACAGCATTTGCATTTGTAGGCTTTTTGCTCTTTGAACAGAAGATGTTTGCTAAATCTGTAATTTTCAACTTAATATATTTCACTAAGGCATAGCAAACTGTCAAAATTCCCAATACTGCTGAACTCAAATGAATTTCCAAAGTAGGGACATGAGCCCCACCAGGCTGATTTGAAGATGGAATTAGTAAAGAAAAAGTCAATTTCAGGTTATTTTCCTTCCGTTTATTCTCTTATGATAAAAGTATAAGATGGAGGGGCAGAACTCGCAGCAGAAACTCCGTTATATTTGCAGGTTAAACATTTTAAACTGGTCCTTGTCTAAACTGAAATGATTATTTTTATTTATTTTTCCTCTTTATGATTACAGCTGCACAGCATTCCCCATGACCTAATCCATCAACTCTCAGATTATTAATTTATTTCCTCATTGCCATGCTATTATTTATAAGGAAAAATCATCAGCAGTTAGCTAAGCAGAGCCAGATAACCAGAGCCATACCTTGCACTACAAGGAAAAATACTAAAACTAAACAGCTCTGCCAAGAAAGGCCTGGAGCCAAGACTGCTCATTAAAGCCTAGGAACATCTGTCTGCTTATGACTGCCTAAGATCTCAGGGCAGCTTTTTTTCCTCTCTGCCTTTGACCTTCAGTGGGATTCCCAGCAGAGGTCTGCACTTGAGTCTAGCCATAGCTATTTAACCAGTTCCCACAGAGGGAGGATTACACTCTTCCATGATAACCTTGACCTTCTTCCTCCTGACTCACCTTGCATTTCCCTGAGGAGGTTAAACAGCGATTGACTAATCCAAAAAATAAAAGGTAAAAGGAAAAAAAAAACCTTGTGAGAGCATAATGTCTGTCCCAGAAGGCAACTTCCATAGCCTGTTTGCTCTATCCTTTCCATATTTTCCGTCTTTCACAAGTTAAAAATGATATATAACAGAGATAAGAGGAGACATCCTGAATGTTCAGATGAAAGCTGAAAGTAGATTTATATCACAAATTCTGCATTATCTTTAGTGCATGGGCATTTTGGTGTGCTCAATAATGCCATTTGCAACTTCATTGCATGCTGCTGGTGAGAAAATAGATAGGAAAACCTACCCACACTCACTGGATATATCAGTCATGAGAGGCATGAGAGAACCATTTATTGTTCTTTGGTGTTCAGGCACTGCAGTTTGTTTCAATGTAGTGTGCAGCTGCAGGTACCATTGCATTGCTGTTAATTTATGGTTTTGTCTGTGTTGTAACAGCACTTAGCCATTTCTGAGAAGTTTGGTATTGTTTGGTGATAGCTAGTGGGCCTGCACATGGTAGAAAACAGTCCTGTTGTACAACCTTGAAGCCTAGGTATGATTTTATTTAGAAAGATACTGGACATAAAGGGAAGAGTTGTCCTTTTTACATTTTGGAGAAGCTGTTGCAGTCCTGGCACAAGAAATGTGCCTGGCACAGGTTCCCCAGAGAAATTATGGATGCTCCATTCCTGGAAATGTTCATGGACTGGGTTGGGGTTTGAGTACTTGGGCTCGTGGAAGTTGTTCCAGCTCAACCCAGGAGATTTGGACATAGATGTCCTTTAAAGATCCCCTCCAACTAAACTATCCCACGATTCTGTGATTCAGTGTAGAAATCTGTGCCCAAAGGGAAAGGTCCCGTTGAGGGAGTGTCATCAGTCACTTTGGCTGGTCACAACAAAAGTCCATTGCTTGTCCTGCAATGGACAACCTGGACTATCACTGGCCATTCTTTAGTGGAGACCTTGTGAGCTTTGACTCAGTTTGCATCTCTTGGGACCACTTGGGGTTAAAAGTGCAGTGTTAATGCGTATGGCTGATTTCCCTGTGGCTTGATTGTTTCCACATCACTCTTCTGGAGAAGCTTGTGTCCCTTCCATAATAAAAAGTTAATACCTCTTCTCACCCACCCCTCATGACCTGTTGCTTCCTGAAGCCTTTTTCTGAAATTTCCGTTTTTGACAAATTTCTTGTGCTCATCTAACCCTCCTGCATTTAGAAAGTCTAATTAGTCAAAACTAACTAAACACTGCTTTTCTATTTAGCTGAAGACTAGTCCAGTGTCATTAGCCTGGCCTACAGGCAAGAATACAGCAGAAAGTGTTTCAGATCCTGCCTTGACACAGACATGATGTCACTTGGGCACATCCTAGACTGAGCTGTCAATTCATGTGCACCAAGCAGTGGCTCAGTTGACTCCTTCCTTCCACTTCCCACAGCCAGAGACACCTCACACACTTCCAAATGGTCTTGGAATCCCTGTGGCACTTTGTGACCTGAGGCACTCTGCACAGCTGGATGGCTGAGCCTTTCATCTGCTCTCCAGGAGTTGCTAAAGCCCCAGGTGAGGGATCCAGGGGGAGATCACAGATTGGTGCTGCAGCTGGGCTAGGGAGACTGAGAGTCGAGCTGTTTTAAAGAGGCCCTTGTAGCAAACTCCACAACTCCTTGTCACATGTCTGCCTGTTTTGCCTTCATACGTGATGCTGGAGAAGAGACTTCCATTGCTGTTGAGAAGTCTCAATGCCATGGCTTGTGCCTTGGGAAAAAACAAGATGGGTTGCTGCTTCCCTTTTTCCTTAAGTGGAATAATGAGGAAAAACACATTTAACCTTTTAAGGTACGAAGAAAGGATGGTAATTTGCATGTGCAACCTGTCAGATTATGTCCTGGTTACAATCACTGCAGGCCAGGGTGTAGCTGGAGGTGAAGCAGAGGTTGAGAGTCACTATCTGCAGGACTGCATTTGTGCTTTTCTTTGTAGTGAGATTAATCAAGGTCTGTGCAACCTTACTGCCACAGTATTTCTGCCTCCTGTTTTTTTTTAAATGATGATTATGTAAGCAAAGATTGCCTTGCTTGCATATTGGGCATCATGGCTCAAAGATCAGCTAGGAGTACATTGGTTTTATCAAATAGACCACAGACACCATGCATAGCAAATTTACAGGAATATAAAGTTAATCATATGCAGCTATTAGGAAAGCAGGTAATCATCAGTCTCTGAATGCTGGATAGTTAGCATGACAAACATGATTTGTAAATTAATGCTTAACTTACCTACAAGCCTCCCAGGCCTTCCCCCCTCAATGTCCAGCCATGCTACAAGCTGAATTTCTTCTGACTTGGTCTTTCCTCCTCAGCTGGTTTGTATGGTGCTGGTTTTACTCTTGAAGGAATGAGTATCAACTTTGGTCTTCATCAGTCACAGTTTTACACTGAGAAAGGATTAGTATTTCAGTAGTGGATAAGCATATTGTTCTTCTGAATGTATGTGGCAGACATAGGTAAATAGTGTTAGGCAATTGCCTTACTAATTAAACTTGGTTGATTTTTCATTTAATAATACTTTCCCCAAATAATAATTTTTTTTACATAGTTCTGGAATCACAATGTTGATTCATTATTCTTCCATGAACGCACTATTACAGTGAGAGTAGGAACAGTGGTCCCACACTACTGGACCCACTCCTTTGGGTGCCTTATGACAAGAAGGATATTGAGGTGCTGGAGCATGTCCAGAGAAGGGCAGCAGATCTGGAGAAGTGTCTGGAGCACAAGTCTGATGGGGACCAGCTGAGGGAGCTGGGAAAGGGACTCAGCCTGGAGAAAAGGAGGCTCAGGGGGACCTTGTGGCTCTGCAGAACTCCTGACAGGAGGGCAAAGCCAGGTGGGGGTCAGGCTCCTCTCAGGTAACAAGAAATTGGAAAAGAGGAAATTACCTCAAGTTGCTTCAGGGCAGGTTTAGATTAGATATTAAGGAAAATTTCTTCACTGAAAATGTTATTAAGAATTAGAGCAGACTGCCCAGTGAAGTGGTGGAGTCACTGTCCCTGGAAGTGGTCAAAAAACATGGAAAAGATTTAGTGATGGGATGTCAGTGCTGGGAGAATGATTGGACTGGGTGACCTTAGAGGTCTTCTCCAGCTTTAATGATTCCATGTTCCTGTGAACATCATGTGTGATGAATATTCTCTCATCTGACCAGCTTAAAGGCATAAAATGAATGCCTGTACTGGCTGTACATGCACATGTGCTACATGCATATACACTTATGGGTGCACCTTTACACACTGAAACAAGACAGGAGAAGTGAGTGTCATGTGATGAATCAGGTTGAATAGATACCCAGCAAAACACACAAATAAGTCACCTGTCTTTCTTCAGTCACAAAGACTTGACTCAACAGGACCTATGTTTCATATGGCACTGTGTGCATAAATTCAGAGACGGGCTGATGCATGGTCCAGGGTTTGAAGATCCATCTTCCATTTTGTAGTTTTCTCATGTAACTGCAGAAAAAATGTCTTAATTGCAGTTAACCTCAGTGTTTGACTGGGGATGAAAGCAGTTTCCTGCCATACAGATCCATAGCAAGCTCTGATACTCACCAATGCCCAGCGAATGCAGCATGAGACCCATGGCAGTGCTTGAAGTGGATGGGGGAAGAGCCAGATAATAGCTTCACTGATTGAGGATGTATGGCATATTAGTCACCCTCCCTTTCCCCAGCTCTGCTTCTTCTGTGGTTTCCTCAGACACCCCAGGCTCCTACACAGCTTCCAGCAGCTGCAGAAGTTTTCCAAGCCTCAGTGTTAGCAGGGGGTTGTTCCCTCCCACTGTGTCCTCTGGTGAGAGACAAGCACTGTACAGTTACAGGGCGAGTGTTTGTGCCATCTGGCCCATAAAAGTTACCATCAGAGTTTTAAAAACCCCCATTATTTGTAAATACAGTTACATTCATCAAAACAGCTGTTTAGGCCCCTGAATGTTTAGGCATACAAACCAAAACTACTGAAATTAGTTCCAAGAGCATTATCTGGCCCCCTCAGAAATAAGCGTGCTTCTTGTTTTCCACTAAGTTTTCTATCAGTCTTGTGGAGAGGAGACCAAGCTGGCACGACTGCTGCTCCTTTCTACCTATGGTGTGTCCTAAAGGATCAGGCTGCTGATGGGGAAAGTGAAGCAAAGCTTTCCTTGAAAGTTTTGACTAAGGCATTAGAAATACAGTCAGTTTTGTTATTGTTGTGGTTGTTTTAATGCTACCTCTTGATTTAATGCTACCTCTTGATTTGTGTTGCTTGCAATGTCTGCACTGACCAAGGAGAGAAGAAACAGGAGGGAAGCTGGAGTGGAAAAGGAAGCAGGACCATTTATCACCCAACCTAACTTTTATTTCCTCTCTTAATGATTGTATGTTTATTGTGCTGCCTGAGGCTCAGTACAAAGTCTTTTAGACCAGCGATGAATTAATCAAATTAAACACTGTGACCCTTTTGCTTTTTGGGAGTGTTACAAGCCTCCCAGCACCCTGCCTAATTTCTGCTTCTTGCTCTGCTCTCTGTCCAGCAGTCAAGCAGCTCTTCCTTCACAACTTGGCGTCTCCCAGCTATTTATCTTCACTCTCTCTGGCCAATGCCAGAACATCTTGTTTGAAGTTTTTATTCAGACCACTGCTAGTTTATGAAGTTGTGCAGATTCCACGTTGGGTGTGCAGCTGCTTCACGTCAGACACAATTGGCCTCTGCTGGGATCTTGGCTTTAAAAGGCAATAAAGAATCACAGCCAGATTCTCATCTCGGCCCAGCATAAATCAAGTGTCTCCCCATTGAAATTGGTGAGGTTGACTTCAGGAGTGAAGCATCTACTGAGGCAGAAAGAGAGTGTGGGGCTGGAAAGTTCAGTGGCACACCAGAGCAGGACACCAGGCATGCCAGGGTCCTTGTGTCTGTGCTCAAACTGCCAGGTACTGACAACAACCTTGGTTCAGCATTTAAAGCATTTTCTTAGCTTAGAGGAAGTGGTTCTGTTAAGACTTTGATGGTGCCAACCTGGATACTTGTGTAAGTGGCAGTTTAAGAAGAATTAGAGGGAATCGAGTGTACTTTGGCTCTGGACTATATGCAGTCCTGTTTCTTGGCACTGATAATGTAGGTGCAAGGCAAGGGCCCTGTTCAGATGCATGGAGGAGGTAAAACAAAGCAATGGCTGCACCTTCACTGTAAATCTGCTGATGGATGTGACACAAAGTTGGGCAAAGAAAAATCTGTGCTTAAGGTGTCTGTCAGTGAGAGGGATCCTAATGCACTCAGGGCAATCTGCATCCTGTCCTACTCAGCTGCAAAAGTGAGAGTTGGGGTCTGTGACCTCCATAACATGATCTGAGGCTGCTCCTCCATTCCCACTGCCTTCCAGGAGTTTTATATTCATATGTCACAGCAAGAGAAAAGTTAAAAGGGATCAGTCTGCCTGATTGCAATAATGATGCTGAACAACAAAAGGAGCAAGAATGTCCTGTTTTAAGGTCTCGAAGGAAGTGAGACTAATTCCCCTATAGATCAAGGGCTGGGGGGAGGAGTGGGAAAGGAAAGCTTTGACTGTCCATGGAGGAGTCTTTACACAACCTCAATGACTTGAAAAGACCCAAGGACTCATAATAAGAATCATTAGTGATTTGTCATTGAAAACATGCACCTGGGCATAGATCCCCATAGGCTCTTGCAGCTGCACTGAGTCTGACCGAGCTTTCTCATGGTGCAGTGCAGATTTCAGGAGGCTTCAGTAGTATGTGCAATGCAGAGTTAACTGTCAAGCAAGGGCAGGACTAGATGGCTCAAAGGGATTTGCTAATGAGCTATCAAGCTGTGGGTCACTGGTTGAAATTTAATCTGTAAGAACAGTGACAGAAAATCGAATCAAAGTGCTGACGTCAGAGTGATGCTGGAGCAGCAGTGAAAGCACTGCTGGTGCCTTATGCAGCACACACAGGAAGCTTAAATAAACTGGGAGCAAACTGTGAGGAGCTTTTTGGGTTGATCCCAACTGCAAAATACAGCTCAGCCAATTTATACCTGACAGTAACTCACTTGTCTTAGTGCAGTTGCTTGTGAATGACAGCAGAGTATCTCCTCTGAGAATCTGGACCAAACTTAGCCTTACATAGAACTGAAAACAGGCTTGTGGAGACACCTAGGTAGATTTTGCTCAGCAGAGTGTCACAAAATGTGAATCAGCAATGTACCACAAAGCTCAGTAGCTTGTGGTGCTGCTGATGGGGTTTTTATTGTCATTAGGTCCTGCATCGAGGTCCATAGTAATATCATTCTCATTCCTAGATCCTGAGGCAACTTGGTGGTTTCACCGTAGCTTTCTCAGGGATGGGGAGGGCCTACATTACAGCAGGCTATAAAACCAACTCTTACAATTTTCATGGTTACCAGGAGGAAGGTTGAGGAAGGAAGGGACAGGGGCATCAGGTGCCCTCAGCAGTCAGTGGCAGTGGTACTGGGTATGTGGGTCAGCATGTGGGCTCAGGAAGGCTTATTCTGGTGCTTCTCACCCCTGTGGTGTTGGCCTTTTCACTGATTTTTAGAAGGAATTTCAGGGGTCCTTCCTCTGGTCCCAGGCAGGTGAGCTGAGGATGCAGAGTTTCTCCAGATGGCACAAACTTGCCATTACAGCTCCATGTCTCTAGCCTTCCCCACCTCCAGTGTGGGCTGGAAAGGGAGCAATAGTCAGCATTGTTTTCTGTGCCAGCTATGATTAGTTGGCATAAAGAGAACATAAGTGAGTTGACACAGCCTTTGAATTGCTTGCTTTGCTAAAAAAAAGGAAAGGAGAAAAAAAAAAACGTGGACTACTGCAGAGTGTCTTTGCTGCCTGAAGTCTCATCTGTACCAGTAAAAACTTGGGATGAGGTCATTTATTTAATTTCTGTTAAAAAAAAGTCTTGGAGAGCAACAAGTTAAAAAAAAATAGTTAAACTCCAGATTCATGCAGATTTCCTGTTTTGCTTCTTAACAAAACCTCAAAACCACTTTGAACTAGTTTCCCACCTCTGCTGAGGGTGGAGTTGCGTACACCCCACACGTGGCCTGCAGAAGGGCACCAAGGAGAGCAGCACACCTCCTCTGGCACGGTGGGGCTGAGTTTGCTGCTCACAGGGCAGTTGATACGTGTGCCTGGGCTTGGCTGCCCATAGGAGATTCTGACTCAGCCAGTTATGCTGGAAAACTTTAACTTTCCTATTTCCAACAGAACGGACTGAACAGTAGAAATGTGTCAGGCAAAAACTGAAAGCAGTTGATAAAGGTATGCCTCCCCGAGATACTGAGCAGATATCGGCTGCTGTCAGTACACTGCTGTAATTTCATTGATTTGATCTACTGAGACAACATCTCGGTAAATAAGGAGAGCGGGGAAATATATTGCGCTCAAATTAATGGTTTGCTGCCTGATCTCCTCTTAAATGAATTCATTGCAATCTGAAGCAATGTGTGTGTTTTGCAAACCCAGCATTCCTTGGCTCCTACATCGCATCATGACATTACTTTAGGCGGTGAGGAAGATCTTATTTGTGATACAGTAGTGTAGCCTGGGAACTCTGGATGGAGTTATGGCATTTGGGTGTGTAAGGCTAAGTAACAATAAGCAGTGCTTAACGTTTCCTCCCACATGAGAAGTGCACCCATTAAAAGTTTAGCCAAGTCAGCTGTGCAAGTTCTTGCACAAAAAGACAAACTGTTTGCTAAAGAGCTAATAGGAGCCACTCTTATGTTAAAGAGTGGGTAGAGCATGCATTAACCCAAATTCCCCTTCTCTGCTGCTAATCGGTGAAGAAACTTGCTGAGATCAAAGAAACACCTAGCAGGTGAAAATGATAATAAATCAGGCTCAAGCCCAGGTTCAGAACTCATGAATCTTTTTCTCAGCTTTGTTCCTGAGATACTGCATAGCTTGAAGAAGTCAGTGAATGTGATTTAGACCAGCTTAAGTCCCTGTGAGAATGAACTAGATGTGTCAAAGTCCCAGGGAATGGCTCAGTCTGTTTCATCTGAAGAGGAAGCTACATCCTAGAGAAACTGAGTGTTACATATAAATCTGGACAGTGTGTTTTTGACCTAAGAGTAACATAAACACATAAGCATATGGTTTTATTTGTGTCCAGTGATTGACAGCCTGTGACAGTCCATCATGACTCTCAAGTGGGTAAGAAGCTGCTAATATCTCCCAAGGTGTTGAAAAGGGCCCACTTCACTAAGCCACAGTTTGACCAAACCCACCAGTTTCAGGTGATATCGAGCTAGCACAGAACACCTCAGCAAGAGAAATTCGGGACATGTTCATACTCTATGTGTGTCAAAGCAGAAAAACAGTCTGTGCCTCTGAACTGCTTGATGCAGGCTGGTTTGTGCTCACAGCTGCAGCTGGAGTGGGCAGACCTATCCACACTGCACAACTTGACCTCATCTCCACTGGACAACATCCCTCTGTTGACCTGGTGTAAAATTCTAAGTGTTTCTGGATTTGTAGGTTTGTTTCTTTGTGTTTGGGTTTTGTTTGTTTGTTTGTTTCCTAATACAGATGACAAAATGGTTTTTCTTCTGAAGCCATCTGCCTCCTGTGTGCTCTGGGGAGTTACAGGAGGGCTATTGGGGTTTGGGGCTTCAGGCTACCACTGCAACATTACACCAGGTAAAGAGCCAAAGTTGTTTGGTGCTTGTCCGGGCGGTGCCTGGAGCAGAGCCTGCAGCACACAGGTCAGCTTGGCCATGCCCAGCTTTCCTCTCAGATGGAATAAATGGCTCCCTAATGGCCAGTTAATGACTGCAGAGTGTGTAGGACTGGGGTACTAGGGTACAGAAGAAATGCCAGATATATCAGTCTGGCAGTGTGGAAGCACCCAGGCACTCCCAAGTGGCAGCTGTCTCTGAGACACCAAGAAATGCCTGTTCCCCAGCCTAACTTAGTTCATGCCATTTATCTGATAGAGCTCTGAAACAGAGTATTTACAAGCAAAAGACCTCCTCATCTGCTGGGCTGATCTCTCCAGTTTCTGTGTCTCACACTGCAGGTTGTTGAGTGGTTGACCTTAGTGCCTCCACTGTAGCCTTACCTGACTCCTGGAATAGTGGGGGCAATGGGAAGTGCTGGGGCCAGACACCATTGGGCTGGACAGCCCATGTTTCTATTTTCAGGATAAGAGCTCAAATCATTAACATCATGTGCCTCCTCCCACTTATCCCACAATCCGGGTGCTTGACCTTCAGAGGGGAGAATATATTTTGATTCCCACATAAGCAGGTTTGCACACTGTTGAGCCTTGAATTAAGCAATTACCCAGCCACACCTGTGAGAATAATACTTCCTAGGGCTTATGCCTGAGTGGCGGCATGTAACCACACTAAGCCACCCCATGAAGGGCCTACAGCTCTGTGTTCAGTTGATGGAGAAACCTGTAAGCATCACTTGGGTCCTACTTCAGAGGCATCTGTCACTGTAGGGTTTGCACAGGCACCTGCCCTAAGAGATCTGGATCATTCTGCTGGAGCCAAGAACCTATTTTATTTTAGATGTTGCGATTAATTAATTGAGTGCCTAAAGCAGACAGCCTCAATCTGGCCTTCAGGGTCTCCACGTTCACTAGCTGATAAAATGAGATAATAGTCCTTGCACAACTCATAAAGTTGTTGCAAGATTCTAATTAATTAATCCTGGTAAGGCTTTGAAATGTAGGGAATGAAATGGGATTTACAAACTAAGTGTATTATTTTTATGACTTGACAGCACTTTCTACTTCACTTTCACACTGTACCTGAGCAGAGCACAGGGCGTCTGCATCTTCTGATTCATCATGAATCACGGAGAATACTTAAAATGTGGATAGTATTGATGTATTTTCAGTAGTTAAAATGTTACAGGCAAAAAGGTATTAATTCTCATTCTGAGAATTCTGTCCAAAGTGCTGGCAACTCTCCTCTTTTTTTTAACTCTCAGTATTAAACCATCTCTAGTGGGGTCCTCAGTCAGCTTGTACTCAGTGTTTAAGCAAGATGTGCCAGAACATAGCTGGAGATGTGAGACTCCTACTAGGATTTGCAGAGGATCTAATTACTCCCCAGTGACAGCGTTGGCTAGCGCAGGTTCACATCCTCAGCACTGTAGTCCCCCAGGTAGCTTCTGGTCCTCAATTTCTCTAGTATGACTGATGTTAATTATAGCCACACAGTTTCAGTGGCATGCAAGACACTCAGGAGGAGATGGTATCCCTGAAGTCCTCCTTGTGCTCAGCATCAGATTAGCACACAAAACTCCTAGGGCTAAATCCCGTGGCAGGTCACACCATTTCATCGAATTACAAAGTAGCTCATTAGGTTCCCAGTCATATTTCGCCTATATGTAAATTCTTAATGAAAAAATATTATAAACTTACTCACTATGCACTTCGCCTCCTCTGCTATGTGAAGCACAGGTAAAGGCTACAGGGTAAAGACAGGAGAAGGAGCGTCTGCTACTAAGCTGTGTAACTTCAGGTGATGCCACTAAATACCCAAGGCATGCCGCCATGCCCCTGGGTCATCAGGAAAAGGTAGCCTCAGAAGGAGGTGGCTCAAGAGCCATCCAGATGGCTGCAATGATCCTACAATTAGATCTCCTGTATCAAGGACACCTCTTTTCATGTGCATAACATGTTTTTGCCAGATTTTTTTGCTCCTGACAGTGTGCAAGAGGATTCCTGGCATTGCCACCTGGCCCTCATGCATTCGTCCTGGCAGTATTTAGTCCACTAAGCTGGACCAAATAAAAGACTCTTTTGTTTGACCCTTCACACAGGAGGATACTAATTTTTCCAACATATTTTTGTAACTAGAAAACATCATCCTTTCTGTTATTATCCCATAGAAGTTCTGGATGCACCATCCCAGGAAGTGTCCAAGACCAGGTTGGATGGGTCTTGGAGCAGCCTGGGATAGTGGAAGGTGTCCCTGCCCATGGCAGGGAGTGGAACTGGATGGGCTTTAATGTCCCTTCCAACCAAAGTCATTCTGTGATTCTGTGATTATCATCCTTATGTCTTATGACATTGCCAAAGTAGAATTTACATTTGCCCCCAGGAGCATTGTCTAATTCAGGGAATAAGAGATATCCTGAACACCGAGTAAAATTTTCAGTTCTCTGGCAGTCAATGGAGTCTCAGGTAAACTGGCCACTTTTAGTCAAGTTCAAACAGGAGCGAATGTCACAAGAGTGCATCTCCCAGTGAGAATTCACAAGCCAGTGGAATTTGTGCTCTTCTCACATATGCTATTAAATATTCTGCCTAATTTGTACCTGGTGCTTTTCAGCAGTAAATCTCAGACTAGTTTTACAAGAGAGGTCAGTGTCTTTACCCTCATTTCACAGGTGGATAAACCAAGATGCAGGGAGGTCTAATGCCAGAAGGTTGGTGTCAGAGCAAGAAACAGCTAATTGCAACAGACTTAAATGCATCATTGTCCATGAGTGCCATCATTCGTGTTTAAAATAATTGTTATTGCGCTATCACCCAGAGAGCCATGCAGAAATACCAAAGACAGAAATAGAGCAGTACTGACCTCTTCCCTACAGATAAGGATGTGCTCTCCAGAGATTTTTTTTTTCCACAGAAACAGTAAATGACTTAAAGAAGAGCAGGTGCCATTTCTCCACCTGGTTGATTATGCCCAGAGGCATTCAATAGAAGTAATTTTTAGGATATGGTTCACCTCCTATTTACATCAAGCTAGTAGCAGTACTTATTTTAACACAATTGCCAAGAGACTTTATTTTTAGATCTTGTCCACATAGTATAATTCTGTAATCCTTGCTTTGTTCAAAAAAAGTGAAGACATTTCAATGGGAACATGAAATTCACTTGAAGAATTATTGCTGCCTCACAAATATATATTGACAGCCTAAGAAGACAGTGATCCTTTCTTTCCCATAATGAGAAATGCTTCAAATCTATAAAACATCCCTAATATTTTACTTTAAAAGACAAAATCACAAGTTGGGTTACCTTTCAGTAAGAAGTTTATAGGTTTTCCAGCTCTTAAGGGGCACCTTTGGGAGTCTTATTTCATCCAAATGATATTGTTCCCTTGATGACTATCACACTCCTATAGGAAAATTTGTCAGTGGGGCATAATAGTGGTTTAAAAAATCCTAGAAAACAATACAAAATTGAATAGGGAAAAAAAAAAGAAAAGAAGAAATGAAGGCAGAAGATGCAGTTTGTGAAATTCACACAAATAAGAAAAATCCAGTTGCCTTGAAGATTGATCAGCCACACATATTTATATAAGCCTATGTCAACTTGGTATGATACACTTCTCTGTTTTATTTAATTGACATCTTTCAGATGAACTTAATAATTGTATTTACTTCATTGGTTATCCCACCCAAAGAGTATAGAACGGAAGGTATGTAGAAACAAAAAATGGCATAATATGTCCATGGAAGGCATCTTTTCCTCCTTCCCTTGAATAACATATTGTATTTTGTCCTTGTGAATTACTTTTTATAACCCCTTTGTTTCTCTTCCAGCATAATAATAAATACTCTTGTTATTACACTTTGGAAACTCATGGGATATTTTCTGTCTTCATAATACTTTTGCAAAATCCCTCCCCAGGAAGCAAAAGTTGAAATGTGACCATTTCATTAGAAATAAAAACATTAAAGAAGAGAGTCCTCATGGAAAGCAACTTAAGAGTAATAGCAATGATTCATGAACTATGAAGTTCAGCAGAGAAAAACCATGAGCAGGGTTGGGATTTTAATAAGGATGCATCTTTATTTATATTAAGTTAAACCTTGAGAAAAGTACCTTTATATTGCCCGAATGCCTTTAGTGTTAGATGTTGCCAAAGATGAAGAACTTTACAACCAAAATTAATTAATTCATTGATGGGCAGCTACATCAAAGGAAGAAAGTGACCATTGCATAATGGTGTTCTTAAATAAATCCCACACACATTTTAGGGATTAGAAGACTGTGCCTATCACTAGGGC
>VZTX01022256.1:0-49621 GCA_013400915.1 Pardalotus punctatus | reverse complement strand
TATCTGGAATTGCTTTTTTTGTTTTTTTGGTTTTTTTTTTTTTTTTGCTTTCCTAATTTATGTTTTTCTAACTAAGATTATATATATATATTTATACTGAAGAAAGAGATTTTCCAGACTGACTGCCAAGAAACCCATAAGAACCATCTAACAACGTGCAATTTATGACTGCCTTTTTTTTAAGCAATAAGTGATATTTTTCAGGCTGAAGAAAGACATCCCCTGGGATTTCATGTGCTCCTTTTTTTTTTTTTTTTTTCTTTCTGGCAGAGCTATTTTATTGCACAATGATAATATATTTATTGGGACTTGTAATTTGCAGTCTTAGAATAGGCCTTTGGTGGCTAGGGGAAGTCATGACAGTGAAAAAGATTCCTCTCTGAGAAGCAATATCCCATTTTTTACCATAACATCTGCCCAAAATTTGACTGATATCTTGAGGCTCTATCATGAAGATATTTGTGGATCCCCTACTAATGACCATCTCTGAGGTGGTTTTGATAATTTAGGAATACTGGAGAAATCCTGTTGGACAACTTGTGAGGGCACTATTGCCACAAATCTTCATTTTAAATTTCATCAGTTAATAATTATGTAGATCGAGACCCCTTCCCTTAGCCATACTACAAATTATACTACCAAGTTTGAACACATGAATTAACAGCTCAATAGCTACTCCACTTGATTTTCATTTGTCGATTGGTTTTGTCAGTGAAACTACACCCCTAACATCCAGTGCCCATTTATTCTACATCTTTCCCTCTGAACTAGCGAATTACTGGGTTTAAAAGGAGAAGAAACCAGGAGATGTCTACATGTTGTGGTCCCATTCTTCAAGAGAAGTATTTGGTGTCACAAAAAGCAGTGTGTATCCACAGAGCTTCACACAACCTAATTAATGACCAGTTGACACTGTGCCTCTAATTGTCTGCAACTGGAAGCAAAAATGCTGCCTGTGAGCCAAAGCTGATTAATGCTATTTGTTGATGAATTTGGTTTTTTTTTTTAAAGGAGCCAAGGGAGAGCCACAACAGCCTTGAACTTTTGCAAGGACTGCCTCTGCTTTAGGGGAATTTTGATCTTGCCTGCTGTTTTGTTTGTTTAAAAAAATGGTGATGTCTAATCTTCAGGAACGTACCTCATCGTCCAACCCACAAACTGTTGGCAAAATAATAAACCTACACAGAACGTACTGTTAGATCCTTTTTTTTTTTAACTTCTTCCTTTCAGAGGCATAAATCACAGCTTTTTGCTTTTGCAAATTAAAGTATAGGCTTTGCACTGGGTAGTTGGCACTGTTTTATTCTGGCCAAATGTTGCATGTTGGCTCCAAAGAAGCTGTGGACATTGAGTTGGCTATAGCTTGTCTTTGAACACATTTGCAACAATTCAGTCTTCAGAGGCCTCCAAAAAAAACCCAACCATAGTTGATTTATTAAATTGCAGTTTAACTCTTTTGTGTCCTAAATTACAGGTGATAATTCTACTTCAGTTTTTAGTTATTTTTCCGGCTGAGTTTCATGTACTCTTTACCTCTTCTAGTTTATGTAAATGCCATCATCCAGCCATAAAGCTTCAAAAATTCTGTACATTTCTTACTATCTTACACAGTCTGGAAAAGATCCTGAAAATAAAACAGTTCTTTTGCTAGCTGGTTGCAATAACTCAACTAATATTTAGTAAATATACATTATGTTTCCAGAAGTCTTCTCAGCAACATACTTACTTTTATGTCTTTGTACTATAGTACAGAAACAGTTCTATTGCTGCATCTTTTGCTGCTAAGCTGCCCACAATGTATTTCTAAATAATTTTGAACAGAATACTAACTCCTAAATAATATGGAACAGGAGTAGACCATGGTCTGTCTCCTTGGAACAGTTTCTGGTTTTGTCTGTTAAATACAGTTTAAAGACTTAATCAGCTGGATGTTCAGCAAGGAATAAGTGATAAATATTGATGTGTAAAACATTGCAGGTCTTGTGTTAATCTTGGACTTTTCCCTATAGCATCCTTGAACTGCTTTCTTCTGCAGTGCTTCCTTTCCATTGATGCAATGCCATCTTTGGTACTCTAACAAAGGGCTATATAAATGTTTGGAATCCGGAACAGATGTTTTTGGGCAGCTTTCATTCAGTTTGCCAAATTCAGGCATAAAACAAGATCCTGACCGCTTGTGGTTACTGTTGATGGGATGTTTTTTTCAAACGAAGAGTGAGCGTGCTGGGCTCAATGACTTCCTGTCTTCTGGCATCCTACCACATGTCTTCTTTACTATTCCATAATGTTTCCCAAGTTTGCTTTTGTTTCATTCTCATAATTGGCTTTGTATATCCACTGACTGATCTGATTTTCCTATCAAGACAAGGCTGTTCACTCCAGATTTTCACTAGTGTAACTGAGAGGAAAATTTGGTCCGTATGCTCTGTAATAAGATATATCATCACTGTCAATATTTTTCTTCTTCCCATCACTCCCCTGCCATATGGCAACTTCACAGGAAAGAACTGAACTGCATATGTTCTAAGTAGAACTTCATTCCCTGCAAAGTAGAGGTTGGTTTTAATATCATTCAGATTTAAAAATGGAGGAAGTGCTTTATCCTTTAGCCTGGGATTTTCACTAAATTACAGCTACCCAAAAGCTAGGCAACCTGTAGAAACTTGTCATCTGATCTCCTCCTCCAGTCACTGGAGGGAGGAACTAACTTTGAGAAGGTGACTCATCACATCCTAAGAGCTGGGGGAAGATTTAATTGTCATGAATGTGAGTGAAAATCTCTTCAATACCCACTGGTCTTAATGGTGTTGAACTGATGATTTGAGCTGCGGACACAAAGGCATCTGGCCATCTGTGGTGGTGACTGGAAAGGGGACAGGGGATGATTTTCCTGAGCTGATGTTAGCCTCCTCTCAGGTGTGTTTTGGCCTGTGGCTGACAACTCTCTCCAAGTAACACCTGAGTATGGCTCAGTGGGCATTGAGAGCCAGGGATGGTTTTCAGTCAGCAAGACTCAGATGAGGTGATCATATTTCAGGCTGGAGCTTTCATCCTAATAAAATAAGCCATTCCATTTGTTTGCAGGGGCACTGTGTGCTGGCACATTTTATTTACTGATGTAGATATAGCCCAAGAGGTACAGACAGTGAAAAAAGTGAAAGATGAACTTGCGGGTTTTTATTTTTTGTTGTCTGAAACTGGGACATGTGTGCGAGTAGCAATTCAAGGAAAGGAGGCACTGTTATTGAGACTTTTCTTGTTTTAATATTTTAAAGACTATTCTTGGTGTTGCTGCTAGAAAGTGACTGACAGTGACTATGGAAAATAGCATTTGTAAAGAAAGATTGCCAGGACCCACTATACTGAAATGACCTTTTAAAACCTGTCACCTCACAGATCCCCTTTGAAGCCATTGTTTGGAAACCGATGTCCAGAGGTTCTGCACCCAGGGAAACACCCTGTGTCACACAAGTGTTTCTGAAAATTTTATGAGCTCTGACTGCTGTATTTTAAGACTTGGGACAACTCTGCCTTAAACACTCTCACTGTTCCCCACAGTGAACCCAGATCGAGCAACAAGCAGTGCAAAAAGTTTCAGCCACTTTCAACCACTGCTATGATACCCAGGGACCATGGGATAAATTCAGATGAATAACACTACTTCTAAGTTTCTTCCAGGGAGTGTGTGGGTGTTGCAAACATTTAACTGCCAGGCTATTAATTTTTCTGCACTAATAGTTTCTGTGCTAGCTCACTGACCAATCTCCCTGATGTGTTGCGTCAATTTTCTTATTAAATATGAAAATAAAGAATGTTAAGAGTGAGCCTCGAAAACACCTCATCTCCCAGATTGGGCCTTGGTGCCAAGTGTCTGGCTGGCATCTTCTCCAGTATTCTGCAAACAACATCTGCATGAGCATGCGGGTTGTGTAGCTCATAAAGTGAACGTAAAGTGACTGCCATGATCTGCTGAGCAGTGCTGATCAGAGCTGCTCTGCCAGAGGGAGGCTTGGCAGCATGTGGGATAGACAGCCAGGCTGTGCCTTTCCCTGGAAAGAAAAGGGGTACTGGAGACAGGAGTGCATCATTAGAGGAGGGACCCTGGGAAGATCTCCCTTTCCTCACCAGGATTTCTTTGGTCCCAGATGAGATTAATGATGTGTCTCTGCTGAAATGATCACTGCTGTGATGAGCAGAAAATGAGTGATTTGGAGCCACTGACCCAACCTAGCAGCTGCCTTGGAGGGTGACCTGGAGAGGGACAATATTCTGGAGATAGGGAATTTTGGAGGATGCAGAGGAGACCCAAACTCCTGACTGATCTTGCTGCTGGTCTGCTCAGCCTCCGAGAAGTTCAGTAACATCTCTGCTAATGAAAGACAGGTCCAAGGTGCTCCTCCTCCAGCCGGTGAAGCTTGGTGTGATGCTGTGCAGGAAGGCAGGGTAGGCAGCAGGCTGCAGCCCTGTGACTCAAGTGCCATTAGCTCTCTGGAGCATCATGGCAATGCCTAGGAGGAAAAACTTAAATGTTAGAGCTGTAAAGAGAATTACACTTTAATTCCTTCCCTCTGACAGCAAGTATATTTTATCAATCATTTTAGCAATGGCCAGACCCACTTTTCCTGTCCTTCATCCCAGTTTACTGCAGTTGATATAATTATTTTCAAGCAGTACATGACAGTTGATTTTTGTAAAATGGCTGATTCTTTTCATTTCTCATGCCAACACTTTCTTAAATTCATTTTTTAAATTACTATCAAAACCAGCGCATGTCAGTAGGCTGTTTCTAGACAGGTACTAGGACTATCCTTGTTTGCTGTTTATGATACCTTGGGCTAAAGGTTGGCTCTTGTTCAATATCTGAAACTTTCCAAAGAAAACAGTCAGCAAAGTGTAAATAACTAAACCACACATGTGAAAACAACACTGAAATATAATGTGACGGGTCAAACTTCAGTAGGGTTAAGTCAGGCATTTAGAGTAATCCTTCTTTACCCCTCTTAAATATCACATAGGTAAGTTGTGACAGCTCACCCAGTGCCAGGAAAAGCTCGCATTATCCTCAAGGATGAATTCAGGACCTCAGGAAGCTACCAAGTCAAATGAAAAACAGACAACAGGCAATGGCTTAGCAGCTTAAGCCATATGCCACAGATCAGTCTAGCCATAATTTCACATGCCAGAAGGATCATTACCAAGCTAATGCAGATCTATTGAGTGCTTGGCCATTTAATACAGGCAGAACAAGTCTTCTGAGCTAAATCCCAAGAAATTAGATCCTTTGGGGGTTTAATGGCTATTAAAAATCGCAGGATATTTTCATAAGGGGTGGAGTTTATCAGTCTTATGCTCTTAACCAAATAAGCCTTTTCCTCCTACAAATACCCTTGCAGTTCGTCATTGCAAAAGGAAGATGGGAGAGCAAGAGAGATTGAAACTCTCTGGTGATGTGCTCTATCTTGCAAGAGAAGTATCCCTGTCATCACTTCAACTCAAAGACACTGTGGGTTTTTTAATGGAAACCTCAGAATGCTGTTCCTGGAGTTTCTGTACCAGTGACTGGGCTACACCCCTGAATCCTTGTTCTGAGTTTAGGTCTAAGCACAGGTCATATCTTGCAAATTCAATTCTCTGTGTGTCTCAGGCACTTGGCACCCCACTCCAGCAGTGTCTGCAGAGGGAAGGCTGGGCTGACCTCGTCTCTAGCTCTCTATGAAGTTCAGCAATCAGGGGCAACTTGTGAGCATAAACACTTGCATGTAGACACTGGGGTTGGTATTATCATCATTAGCCCACAATAACAAGGGCTAGTCAGGAATCAAGCGCCTCTGTGATCTAATTCTAAAACAAAAGGGTAAAAGTTGATGCAGGAGCAATGGGACTGTACTGGTCAGTTTGACAGGAAGTACACCTGTGTGATTGAAAAGATTTGTAGGTACCACTACAGAAATGGGGAATTGAAAAACAAGCAGTGAGATAACCCTGTGGGTGATTAGAGGAAACCTCATTGGAGTGTAAAAATGCCATGGGAGATAGTGCAGAAATGTTTAATTTGAGAATTATGTGGAAGACTGATGGAAAACAGTGTGACAGATTAATCATAGGCAGCCACCATTTGCATAGAGAATGAAGGATGTCACCCTGATGAAGGTTGAGAGAATTGGGACTGTTCAGCCTGGAGAAGTGGTGGCTTTGGGGTGACCTGATTGTGGCCTTCCAGTATCTGAAGGGAGATTGCAAGAAAGATGGAGAGAGACTATTTACGGGGGCCTGGAGAGGCAGGACAAGGGGGAGTGTCTTCAAACTGACAAAGGGCAGGGTTAGAGTAGGTATTATGAAGAAATTCTTTACTGTGAGAGTGATGAGGCCCTTGCACAGGTTGCCCAGAGCAGCTGTGGCTGCCCCATCCCTGGAAGTGTTCCAGACCAGGTTGGATGGGGCTTGAAGCAGCCTGGGGTAGTGGAAGGTGTCCCTGCCCGTCACAGGTGGGTAGATCTAGGGGACCTTCAAGGTCCCTCACAACCCAAACCTTTCCATCATTCTGTGATTCTATGATGGGATGCAAATGTGAAAAGAAGAATTAGGATTCAGGTTCAGACCCAGACAACTGAATATGGGCAATCTGGGAGGAGCATGAAAGCCGGAGGAATAATGAAGGTATGACTGTGATTACCACAGTGTAGATGCTTCACTTCTGGAAGATTGCAGATCAAGATGGCCTGCTGGTGTGTATTCACACACAAATCACTTGGGTTGATGGAAAGCTACTCAGTGAAATGTGATCCCTATCCTTAAAATCCAAGCATCCCTGCATTATGATTTATTGGTGTTCTGTGTTCCCATCTGCCATGGGTAGTCCTTCAGCATTTCCAGGGACTAAGAGCTGCTGATGCTGGGAAGCAGGCACTGGTCCAGGCTGGAGTTCTTCAACATCTTTCTATGAAAGTCTGGCAAGATTCTGAGATGCTAAGTGTCTTTCCCAAACTTGGATTATATCTGGCAATTGGAGCCAGATCTCCTAAATCACTGTAATTTAGAAATCAGCTGATAACATTCTCATGACTTTGTTTTAACGATCTGTTATTTTAAATGGAATGATATTGGAAAATTGTCAGAATACTTGAAAAAGCCAGCAAAGTTACATTTAATGGATCATATAGTTTTAATTCATTTTCTATTTTAGATTTTTTTTAAGACAGCTCACCCCAGTACGGAAAAATTGCATTTTGATTTTCTCTTTCAGCTTAAACTTGTGGTGAGGAACACAATATTTAAAGTCTTAGTTTTGAATAACACTGTCTGAACAAATAATAAAGCAGAAGAACAGATTTATCTGTCAGATAAAGGCCTTGGTGTATTTTGTGAAGAATATTTGAAAGATCAAAACATTACAGGTTTCTCACCAATGCTGGGAATTGCAAAGTAAACAGAATTACCTAGACATCTGACTGAAAGAAAATAAATTCGAAGGGAAAAAATCCTCTTAAATACATTGTTATGTCTCCAGTGTTATATTAAACCAAAAATTACACTAGTGCTGAACAAGTAATTTATACCAGTGCAAATCCAAATAGTTTCAACAAGATGAAGGAGAGCTTTTGTGTTTAAAGTACCATTACCAGCAAAAGGCTTCAGAGCATTTTCCATTTTTAATTATTTCAGCAGCATGCAGAGCAACAAGGCATAAGTTTGAACTATCTTGCATGGCTTATGAAATGTCAAAACCTGATAACTGATATAATGGATGGTGCCTACATGGCTGAAAAGCCTAAGGAAGCAATCCTTTATTCCAAAGATTTCAGATTAAATCCCATCCAGCCTGAAACTCAGTGAAAATTGCAATGGAATGGATTTTCAGCCTGAAATGAGTTGGTTTGCAGTTAAGATCCTCTTGGAGATATGACCAAATATTTGAATCAACACGACAGTTTCCTGTCCTTATGGAGCAGACTAGATGACTGGTTAAGATTAGATATATAACTGTTAGGTGGCTGGAATATGAGATAAATCCCACCCTCCCTTGCCTCTTTCTTCATCTCCTGCACTGAGCACCATCCATCTTTACAGCAGCACCATTGGAGGTACCCGGCAGAAATACTTTATAACCTCAGCTGGCAGAGAAGTGCAGGGGAGCTTTACTAAAACATCAACTGATGTTGAATGTTCTGCTAGAGTTTGATCTTCTTCAGTCACCACCCAAGCGTTTTATCGCCGCTGATTTTTATGTTGACTTTCCCTTGTCTAGGGAAACCCATACTGGGTTTAGACTTCCAATGAGTTGACTCCTCAGGCATTCCCACCCGGAGGAAAGAGTTTTCAGAACCAGGTTAAATTATGATGATGTGGGAGAGGAGCATAGGATAATGGGGTTTATTTGAACATTCCCATTAGCTGTACTGGGTTTGCAGGATGCCTTCAGCAAGCAGGTACTTTTTAACAGATAAGAAGGCAAAGTATTGTATTATTCTCATGCTCTGGCATGTCTTAACCAGCAAATTAGCTGGAATTTGGTGGTTCCATTACTCAGCAGCTGAGACCTCCTCTGTTTGCGGCAGCATGGGTGGGAAACTAAGCTTTAAATAATGAGGGGCTATGAATCAAGACTCCCTAGCACACAAATATAACCTGTCATGGTGCTCCCCCATGGGGGAAGAGGTCAAGCAATATTTTGCTGCTGGGATGGGCAGAGAAAGCACTTCTGTGGGAGGATCAGACCCATCTGCCCTTGATCCAGCATGCTTATGCAGCTGGGCTTGCACGATCTCTGCAGCCTCCCAGGTGAATTGCAGCTTTGTACTCACTTTAGAGCCATCTATTACTCCCCACTGTGTATGTTCCTACCTAAAAATCCATAACTGGTCTCGCATCGAATCAATGCTCCCAGTCAACTTGTATCTAAACAAATTGAATGAAGCTGAGAGCTCTGTAGATCCTCTTATTTATCCCATGACAAGCAGAGAGACTCCCAGTTCTTCTGCTCCTGACAACTTTGTCAATAAAATCTGCAGATTGCACAATATAAAGTTGCTTTATAATTCATCTCCTTGACAATAACAGAACCTTTGAACAGGAATGCTTTATGTGGTTATCACAAGAACAGTGCTCAAATAGAGGCTGCATCAGTAAAGTGCAAAAACAATTTTTTTTCTACTTGTACTGTCACATTTCAAGCAATTTTTTTTGACATAATGAAAAAAAGATCAGATTTTATTTTAAAGAAGCGTTTCTATTTGACTGGCAATTGGATCATAAGTAGCAATCATAGGACTTATTAGATCATATATTCCACTCTGCTTCCATTACAGGATTGTTTTTCAGACCTGAGGTCTAATTTCGTTATTTCAAAAGGACAAAACATCAGACTTACAGAAAGTAATGTTATTGCTGCAGTATTTCCCTTCAAAGGACATTTTTAGGCAGTACCATAAAATTGCTGTTGAATAAACTGCAAGTGGAAATTATGGCAACTGGATTTCTGTTTGATTGAGTTGAAGGTGATATCACCTCACCTATCTGCCTTAATTTATGAGGATGTAGTAGGAGATGTTCTAAAAGTCATGCCCCAGATTTTTAATATAAACATCATTCTATATTTACAGTTACAGCTCAAGCTGTCTCAGTCTGTTATGTAAATACTCAGCCAGGTTTTATAATAAAGGGATTTTCAAAGCCAAGTGAAACAAGACTTTTGATGTTTCATTCATTGTAGTAGAAAGGTGTATGTCAAAATCCTGGCCTTAGGATTTAGGTGGGTGGATTGCACATTTAAGCAGCAATCTGAAACAATTTAATCTAACAAATTTGAGTTAGACACACATTCTTAGTATTCTACTTGTTTGAGACTAAGTCAATGGATTGTTTTGCTTCAAATTTGAACATTAATCCTTACCTTTAATATAATTGCAATAAAACTGTCTATGAAAGAACCATTTTCAAGGCAATTTTAGGTAACAGGACAGAATTCTCCATCTCTAGTTAAACACTTGGCTAAAGGTTCAGGAAAACGACAAAATGCCTGGAAGTTAATGTACTGACACTGGTATGGTGACACTATAGTTCACATGTCAGTGCTCTTCAGGCAAGGACACTGTGAGGTTTTATAAAAAATAAACTAATAAGAGAAATAACTTCTCATTTCACAGATATGTGAAGAATGCTTAGAAGTGTCAGGTGACTTGACTGTTTTCTACGACTGTCTGCAAAAGATGGAAGAAAATTATTTATTCACTTCCAGTTTCTCTGGGGTTTTTTAAGCATATCTGCATTAGTGGAGGGGCTGAGATCTGTAGATTATTCAGGCCCCGCCAGTGTAGAAGAGCCATTTGCACACACTATAAAATATGCAACAGAGCCACTGAGCCCTGGTGGGGTTTGTGTTTTGTTGGGATCAATCTGTGCTTCAAATGTGTCATTATCCTTCACTAAGAAGTTTCGTTTTCACTCTTGAATCAGTTCATATTGTTAATGTTCTCATCAGCCAGCTCAGGATATACAGACAGCTGCAAGGAATCTAATTAACATTTGACTACAGAAGAAGAAATTGCAATCTACTGTACTATTTAATCTGTCAGTGAGGGTCTGGATTAGAAATTACTTCAGGATTTCTCTGTAGCTTTTCCTCTGTTTTAATATAATAGAATCATAGCTATTAGAGGTGGAGAAAAACTATTAATTTAGCTCAGTCTTCTAACATTGCTGCTACTTTTACCCTTTGGATGACCCTAAGAAAACCTCTTCCTCTATGTTTGCCTCCATCAAACACCTGCAGATTGTTATCCTCTGTACCTTTAGTCATCATTTACTTAGGCTGCAGTAATTCATGTTCTATTTCCTGGCAAATCAAAACTTCCATCCTCCTTCCCATGCTAGTTTCTCCTTAAGCACCAAACAGCTTTCCAGCATTATCTCCAGCATGGTAGAGTGCTCTTATAATCTATAAGAAGTACCTGTGTTCTATATTAAAATCTATCTGCTATTTGGTTTAAGTCATGATTAGTGTATTAGTGAAACCATCATTCAAAGCCACTCCATGATACTTTGTCTTTTTTTTTTTTTTGTAAGAGAAGGAAGAATAATGTAATTTCTGTGCGA
Organism: Pardalotus punctatus; assembly: GCA_013400915.1. Lineage (NCBI taxonomy): Eukaryota > Metazoa > Chordata > Aves > Passeriformes > Pardalotidae > Pardalotus > Pardalotus punctatus. The sequence goes on along the minus strand of VZTX01022256.1, from coordinate 38,530 downwards.
TAACTGTTCTCTAATACATAGAAGATAGGGCTAAAGTAGTATGAGGCACAGAGTAGTTGAAAAAGAGAAGCTTTTTCAAATTAATTGGAATGTTCAGAGGGTTTTATTTTTTCTAAACAAATAGAAACAACAAATTGTTTGGATCAGGGAGAACGATTGTGTTGACAGCAGACATATGAATGATACTGTTTTTACAGATGGACTGGTGAGAATCAAATTGAAGCTATTGATCTGTATTTGTGTAGGATCCTGCTAAACAGAAAGCTTTGAGGGCTTTGCCATTGGCAGCATAGGTCATTTTACCAACTTGGAAAGGCAACACGCTCTGTTTCTATCATACACACTTTATTGCTAGCTCAACAGAAGATGCCTAGTCTTCAAAAATGTCAAGAGCCCTTCTGCAGAGATGGGGATAATCCGTTACAGATATAATTAAAAACCTTTCCTCTCCTCTCAACAGGCGCAGGCACAAAAGATAACTCTTCTGAGGCAGTCTGGAAAAAATCTATGTTAACTTTTTAACTTCATTAGCTTTACATCTTCTGTTTAGTGGAGACTGAACACAGACTGAAAAGAGTAGAATGTAAGTCCTGCAATCCAGCAGGATTGAGGACTTATCCTCAGGTCTCAAATTGATTAGTGCCTTTGGAAGATTGTAGAGAGAAGCACAGATCTTGCTTAAGCAGGGCAATTTTGGGTCTTGTTTCCCTAGAGCCTCTATTGGACGTTCTCATTAGTGCCCAATCTCCTCGGGAATCTGAGCTAGTGGAAGCAAGGAAAAAGCTTATTTATTGTCATGGTTGGTGGTGGGACTGGGACCACCACCAACCTGATCAGCTGGGAGCACATAATTGTAGCCAGTGGGCAGTAGGAGACTGCAGTAAGTGTGAAAAGAAATACTCAGACTCTCTCTTTCTTTTCTTTTTCCTTTTCTCTTTTCTCTTTTCTTTTCTTTTCTTTTCTTTTCTTTNTGCCTTCCCTTCCCTGACCTTCCCTTTCCCTCTCCTCTCCTCTCCTCTCCTCTCCTCTCCTCTCCTCTAGTATATGATTCATGGAATTAATTTGTTGTTACAGGAAAGATAGTTTTATCAGCTGAAACATATTTCTTTCTTGTTTGCTTTGATATTATCAGAGCTAAGTAGATGGATCACATTTCAATATGACATCCATGGATTGATGCTAGATAAAGGCAACGTATTTGAACCTTCGTAATCAGATTCCCCCATATGCACAGTAACATTTCCTTTATCAAGGAATGGAAAAGTAATTGAGGCATCTGATTTCAAAACTCGCAAATATATCCCATCTGCCTCCAAGTCACTAGGAAGGAGAATGTGTTAACCTTAAACAAACTTTAGATCAAATTATTTCATCCCTGTTCTTGCATTTTATAACACTCTTACATAGGAATGCTGTAAGTTGCACTTAAGCAGTTTTTTCTTCATGTGTAGATTATTCTTATTAATTTTTGCTGTTTAAGTGGAGATGATAAGGAAAAAAAAAAAACTCTACAGTTGTAACATCTCCTCAAGTATTGAAAAAAAAAATCTATAGGAAATTAATTCACTGAGACAAAATAGAGTGAAATCTAAATTTATCTGTTTTTTGTTGTTGGGAAAAAAGGTCATAAATTTTCAGTCTAGAGAAAATTAATTTCAGGAAGACAACAACAGTCTACTGTAGTTACATTCCTGGTTCTTTTCTGTTGTCGACAAACTTGTGTTGCCAGAAAGGTCATGAAAATACAGAGGTGCACCTAGCCATACTTCTGGATTTTTTCTAAATTTCTGAAGCTGGGAGATGATGTTCTCATGCCATCTGAGCTCAGCCATGGAAAAGACAACTTTTACCATGGATATTTGGCACAAATTACAGCTACAGTGGAGTTGCCAATATAAAAATTTGCTGAAGCTCCACACAGATTTGTCTGTCTCTGAAAAGAATGCTAAATCTATATTAAAGAGTGGATATGAAAAGGTTTTCATAATTACTATGTTCACATGTATTATTTAATGGCTGTGAGTTAAAAATGGCCAGATTCTTGTTAATTAGTTTATCACCAGTGATAGGGTGTAATGGTGTTTTAAATAAAGTCTGTGTAATAGACAGGCTTGAACATACAGACCTTAATGCAATAAGCGTCCTTATCCTAGAGCAATTTATAGTACGAAATGGCCTTAAATTAGGAATGAAATATTTCAAACCTTTTTAAACTGTAAAAGAGATATAATGAGGACATAATGTGGGTCAAAGTTGGTCCAATAGCAGATAGAGATAGCCAAAACACTGTTTGTGGTGGTTTCAAATACCACAGGAGACCTCTCAACAGCCATAAACAATTTTTGATTCAGAGCTGGATGGAGCTTGTGTAAAACCACACTTCCACACATTTTACTGCAAATTGTTTTAAAAAAAGCAAACCTCCCTTAACTACAGTGTGCTGCAGAACTCCATTAGAACGCCTTTTTAGCAAGGTTATGAATTTTCAGTAATTGCTGTGGTAATCCATATTTAGCATCTGCAGGATTACTTTTAATCAGCTTTGAGGATATGATTTGACACCGTTCTTTTTATGCTTCACCATTTTACTGGTTAGGCTGTGAAAAAAATTACATCATTTGCTGACTTAATTTAAAGCAAATAACAGTAAAACTGAGGGTGAGAGGGAAGAGGGAGATTTGGTTACCAGTAAAAGATAAGGAAAATGGCCATGTGTTGTTCTAAAGAAAGCACTCATTGGATCAATAATTGTGGTAATAAAAAGAGACTTTTTTCTGGTATAGATGTTTTCCTCCATAGATCTCAAGGCCTTTGTGCATTAAGACGTAAGGGTAGCATGCATTCAGCATATTTCTACATATTTTTATGTGGTTCTTAAAAACATCACCTTTGCATGTGTGTGTGGTAAATGTTATTTCATTGTGGCTGACTTCCTCCTAAATAACTTATTGTTTCTAATTATATGTTAGGACCAAATCAGGACGTTCTTTTTGCTCACGGAGGGGCTGATGATTTTACCAGAGATATTCTCTCCAGGGGATATATTGGGGGTTTGCCTAGACCATGGTTTTATGGTGGACCTGGCAGGGCTGGGTTAATGGTTGGACTCAACCTTAGAAGGCCTTTCCAACCTTTATGATTTTGTCATTCTGTGATCAAAAGAAATTCCAGCCAAGTCATCCTTGCCTTGTGCCTTTGTGGGTGGGTTTCCCTCTGTTCCCTGAGCAATGGAAAGTTGCCAATGTGGCATGGTCACAGAGGTGAAATGAGTCCTCAAAGCTGGCTAAACACAAGGTCAGCAAATCCCAATTAAAATCAGGAAGAAACAGAGCACTTTCATGATGCTTGTTTTTAGAATCACAATGTTTGATAAAATATAAGTAGTGGTTTAATCTGTTTACAAATCTATCCAAGATAAATCACTAATCACAAATTCAAATGGCCCCCTCCAAGGCTCTCCTGTGTGTTCAGTGAAAAGATAATAGAGCTTAGTGATTACAAGAAAAGTACTGGATGCAATATTGTCAGAAAAATATCTTTCCTTTTCTTTAGCAAGGACAGCAAATCCATAACAGAGGAAACATCCACAATGTTCTACATCCAACCTTCCTAGACCCTTACATCAAGGTCTGAGATAGCAGTTCAAAGAATTAGTGCCTGTTTCATGCTGTTCCTGTAACAGGATCATCTCCACTAGCAACAGGAATGGCAATATTCTCATTTTACAGAGACTGCTTTGTAGCCATTGGATGAGAACAACTTTATGATAACTGCAGCAGCCTGGGAGGGAGAGTGAAGCTGATTTTTAGCTTAAGGCATCCAGTCCAGCAAGTTATCTGCATGCAATGCTCTGTGAATTGAAAATGTAAGTTTGAGGCAGGCTCTGATTTTAGTTCACAGTCTCTGATTTTTATTAATGTTGTCAGTCTGTCATTGGAGAAGTACAAATTATTTGAAAGATACATATTCAAGGAGTTCTTGAATGTGACCTTATCTAAATTTCTTATAAGGTTTAGGAAATGTCCTCCAAATTTGAATGTCTCCTTTAATCCACATTGTTCCAGAGGCTTTTTTTCTCCCCCACCAGCTTATAAATGAAGAACATAGAGTGTTTTTCCCCTTCTACTCCTTAATGCCGGTCATTTGTCTGAACCAAAATTAACAGATATAGGACTCCAGTGCCTCTCAGATGCTGCTGTGGTAAGTGTTAGTACCAGGACCTGGGTAAATACATAGACCTGTTCTTGCTTCAGGTGAAATGAATAATGCAGCAGCCATTAATTTCACCCACAGCCAGAGATTATGCCTTAAACCAGACAATAAAAGGCTTCTAACTTGGCAAAACCCATTGAGAAAAATAAAATCCAGTTGTTCCATTGCCAGGAAAAGAAGACAATTTAATGGGAATTGAAAATGTGCTGGATCTCACCTGTGAGGGTGGCAAGGAAGGGAGCCCTGCTGCCACCTCCCGCTGTGCCTGTGCCATGTTCTCCTGGAGGGGCCCTGTGTGGCAGGAACGTGGCTGAAAGGCACATGGATGATGGGGACACCTCGCTCCGTCTTGGGCCTGGCATGCCCAGGCTGTTTCCCCCATTCCAGCACTGCCATAGTGGGCTGGAGTTGAGCCTAGCTGACAAGTCTATCTTCAGCACAGAATCATAGAATATCCAGAGCTGGAAGAGAACCAGCATCATAGAGTCCAACTCCTGCCTTGCTCAGGAGTGCCCCAGGAATCCCATCACGTGCTGAAAAGCATTGTCCAAATGTTTCTGGAACTCTGGCAGGCTTGGGGTCATGACCACTTCCCTGGGAAGCCTATGTCTGTGCCTAATAGCCCTCTGGGTGAAAAACCTTTTCCTAATAGCCAACCTAAACGTCCCCTAACTCAGCTTCAGGCCATTCCCTTGCATCCGGTCACTGGTCATTAGAGAGAAGAATTTAGTGCTGCCCCTCCTCTTCCCCTCACAAGGAAGTTGTGGACAGCTTCCAGGTCTCCCCTCAGTTTTCTCTTCTCCAGGCTGAGCAGACCAATCAACCTCAGCTGCACCTCATGTGGTTTTCCCTCAAGACCCTTCACATTTTCCTGTCTCTCACAGTGCTCTCTTCTTGCAAGACCTTGAGGCTTCAGTGAGGGAATGGAGGTCAGCTGAGGCACGGCGTGTGCAGGGTGGGAGCTGAAAGCTGATGAATTTCTGCAGCAGGGAAGAGGATGGCTGTGGAAGTGCTCAGCTCCATGGCAAAGTAAAGAAAGGTTTCTGAGGATGTTTGTAAGGCAAAGAGCAAGAGCCAGTTGTGCCTGGAGAGTCCTAGAGATGAGAGAGGTTAAAATATTTGAGTCTGCAGGCAGAGAGGCGAGCCAGAGGGGACACGTAGAAGACATAAAATCTGAAAGCTGTGAGACCATAGAATCACAGAATGGTTTGTGTTGGAAGAAGCCTCAAAGATCATCTCATTCCACTCCCCTGGCCATGGGCAGGGACACCTTCCACTAGACCAGGATGCTCCAAGCCCTATCCAACCTGGCCATGAACACTTCCAAGGGTGGGGCATCCCAACATTATGCAGTTCTGCAGTATTTTAGAATGGTTCATCTGGGGAAAATGTTGTTGAAATGAGAGATGATGGTCCAGGGAAAGGAACAGCAGGGAATAGGGATGACATCTTTCTGAATGGGTCTTCAAAGACAGGTGATTCTGGTGTCACCCACCAAGACTCTCTCTGGTGTGGCCCCCAGCAGCTGTACCAGGTGTAAGAGGGCCATGAGGGGGTTTGGGAGGAAGAGTGGAGCTGTTCATTTGGAGAGAAGGAGGGAAGGGATGAGTTACAGTGAGGATGAAAGAAGTGAATAGCATTCAAGACAAAAGTTAAACCTTCTAAAGGCCTTTAGGCTTTCAGCAAGCAACTTAAGCACAAACTCAGCTTCAGGCATGCAAGTGACATCACGAAAGTCTGTGGGCTGAGCTCCTATTTCCAGCAAGCCCTGTTTTGGTAGGTTTGGCAGGCCAAAACCCTAATAGGGAAAAATGCCTCTTCTATAATTTGAAAAAGGACTTTGTGTCAGTAAGAACGAAGTCCAAGTGACCTTGGTCTGGGCTGCTGGATTGGAGCCTTCAGTGCAGGCTGGTCACAAAAATGTCTGCTGCTCAGATTCCAGGACTCCTTTTTCTCCAGAAAAACTGTATTTTTCATGCACAAGCCTGCATCTCCATTCAGCAGCACTGCAGGGCTGTGCTGAGCTATCTGCATTGATCTGGTAAATGAAAGGCCCCTTGCTGGCAGGGAAGCACAGACTCCCTGAGCCCTGAAGCAAATTGGAACAAGACAACTCAGACAAGCAGTGGCAATGCCCTGTTACGTGAGCTTGTATGTTTATAACATGTATGTGTATACGAGTATGTGGTCAGAAGACATCCAATATCTGCAGTCTCCCTTACTTTAAGGTGTTTTGGGTGGATTTTTTTCTTCATTTTCAAATGTTTTCAAAACCAGAAAATTGGAGGCACTACAGACCAAGTATATGCCTGCCTATGTATGTATAAAAATGTAGCCTTTAGAAACCCTGAGAAGTGAATGACATCCTTAAACATAGACCAGAGGCCAAGAAAAATGTTTGTGTATGGGGCTGAGAAGCGTGCAGAATATAGTTTTTCATCAGATCATGGAAATCAGAGATAAAAAAGACCTATTAGATCATCCTGGCTATTCCCTTGGCACAGAGATGCAGGAGAGCAGGAAAACAAACAAACAGACAAACAAAGCATTAAAGCTATGAAATGTCTGCTATGAAATGTCTATTTTTTTCAGAAATCACAGCATAAACAGAAGTCCTGCGACAGCCACTGCACATTATGTTGTTTGAGACCCGTCAAAACTGATATAAAGAAAGAAAAAAGATTTTGGAGCTTTCTTTAAAATGCCTTGGGCTTTTCCTTTCTCACATAACAAGTTTTCCATAAACCAAAATGTTGAGACTTTTTTATCTTGTTTCCAATATTGAGTGATTAAAAATTTAAAAAAAAAAAAAAAATAAAGGACATAATTACCATAACACTAACACAGCATTTTATGTTTTAAATAATCCAGTGGTTCTTAGAAAGACCTTGGCAAGGCTATATAAATCCGTATTGATGAGTGCTTTACCAGTGCCAATGCATTGACCAAAGAGACTTGCATTGCCCATGAGGAAGATGAAGCAGACGTGAAGTGAATATGAAGGCCAGCTGGTAAGTCAGTGGCCAAACCAGGATATAGTTCAGGAGTTTTGTCCAGGCTTTTTTTGTGTTTCAAGGCTAGACTCTTTCTCACATGGCTCTGGAGGGAGTAACTGAAGACACCATCTCTTTGTAACCACTGAAGCAGAGCAGTTCTGTAGGCTGGGTACACCTGTACTGGCTGCTAAAATCACTGCAGTCTTCCCAAATTAAGATTGGCACCGTGCTTGCTGCTCACAATACATCCTTGTAATGTATATAGCATTAAACGTTTCAAAGTGGCAGCTGAGAAGGTTTTAACAGTGTCCACTTTGGATTAAGGCTCTACATTTTCTTGACAGTCTTTTATTTCTTGGCTACTTTGGGTTGGTTTTGTCTTTTTAAATTTTTTTTTAATTATTGACCGTGCAACTATTGACTTTTAGAGCGAAGGATAAGAAATTTTTTTTTTTTGGTAACTGTAATGATTTGATCCCATTTGCTTTCATTAAAATTGGAAATGGAAAGCATATCTTTAATGCTAATTAGGCAGCACATTGCTTAGTCTTCCTGTCCTCGTGTAAAAACAATTAGCAATAATTCAGCAGTTGTACACTCTGGCATCTTCTAAACCGTACCATTGTATACCATTCCAAATTCCTTTGCATTAATTTGGTTCATAAGCCAATCAGAATTAATTAAGAAGAAAATAAGTATAATAGCAAATGAAACAATACTAGTGATTTGTATCTGTTCAGTAGTTCTCTACAGTTTATCAAATAGTTGTAATGTGTAGGAGCTTCTTCTAATTGAAACTAATTATGGGGTTTCCCCTGCTACTTTGAGCTTCATGTTCAAATCCCACAAAGCTCATTAAATAAGTAACAAAGCTGGAATCTTTAGCACATATTGTAACTTGGTTCACGTTAATTAGCACCACGTTTTGGAGGCAGTAAGAGGCCATTCAGCACCAAATGCTACCTAAAGGGACATTAAATAAGTATTTTTGCAGATTTAAGAGGCTACACACAGACCTGAGCCAGGTATTATCAGATTCAGCTGAAATGTTACACACACACACATGCCTCAAGACTGTATGCTAAATATAGTACTTCTGCAATTCATCCCATTTTGGCCCTGTCTTAATGTCTATTGTTATTTGGAGTGGGCACCTGGGGAAATGTAGGCACTTAAATATTGCAGTCTTTACCTCTGAAGGTCACTCCTGTCTATCGGTGGCTGTGTCATACAATAGCATACATTTTCCACTGCTGTTTTGGGTGTTATTAGCACCATTTCACTTTCAGAAGCAGGGAGCAATCTGCATGCCAGCATCTTTGCCAATCCCAGGCCTATTTAAAGGACTGAAATTGCTACACAATGTTTATGTGTTAATGACACTAAAAATATATGATGGTAGGTACAGGTCTCCATTCAGTTGCATGCACTAATTTCAGGGTAGGCAGCCAGTGAGTGTTGAATACAATGAAAGAAATTCACAGACCTCTGGTTTTGTCTTTTCACTACAAATTCACCTCATCTTAAGCAGTTTTCAATACAACCTTACAAGACAGAGCCACACACTGATCTTACAAGAGATTGCTGCCTTGCTGCTGTGCTGCCACTCTCCATCTTCCTGGACAAAGGCACGCATGACCTGATTGTATTGGAAAATCTCATATGCCCTGAAACCAAACTGAATTGGAACAAATCACGGTCTAGTTTGTGCTTACACAATATCCCTTTCCAGCTGACACTGTTTTGAGATCACTAATTAATTTACTTATTAATTAAAATACCCTACAAGTGGCACAGTAACTCTGACATCTTGGATTCTTTGTTGAATCCTCTGTCTTTTCAGGTGTGTGTGTGTGTGCAGATTGTCAAGTGCTCTCTGACCCCCACCACCATCCCCTGCCTGCTTTCCTTGGGGCTGTGAGTCTGGCCCAAAAAGCCCTGCACAGGTACAGGACTGCCATCCTTGTTCCCCAGGCTTTCTTCCTGCCTGTGAAAACCATACCTGGGTGGTTTGCAGACAGGACAGCTGAGGTTTGGGGTCCAGTGGTAACTGCAAATGAGAAACGGATCCCATTTTGGACAAAACAAAAGTGTTCTCATGTAAATCAGGAGGAAAGACGTGCCAGTGCTCTTTCCCCCGCTTCTACATTTCTAAACAAATTGCTTTCATTGAATGATTGCTACAATTTGAAGCAGAGTTTAAAAGAGTACTGAGAAAAAGACCACTCAGGTTCATTGCAATTTCATCACGTGAAAAAAGGAGGCCATATATAAGTTACAAAAGGTGGCAAAAACCATGTGATCCAAAGCTATTCAAAATGAAACTGTTCAAGCATTTCTTCAGGAAGTTCAGTCCAGTGATGTCAGCATCCCTTTGCCCTGTTATGTGCGAAGGCCAAGTGGGGCATGGGCATTGCTCTGTTTCTCTGACATGATCAATGAGTAGGGCTTCCTCTGCTGAGAAGTCAAAGCCTCAACTGCACACCAGAGAAGGTTTAGATTGGATCTTAGGAACCATTTCTGCATTGAAAGGGTGGTCAAGCACTGGAACAGGCTATTCACGGAAGTGGGGGAGTCACCATCCCTGGAAGTGTGCCCTAGCTGTGGCCCCTGGGGGCATGGATTTGTGGTGGGCTTGGCAGTGCCAGGTTAGTGGTTGGACTTGATGATCTTAGGGGATCTTTTCCAACCTCAATAATATTGTGATTCTATCCTTAGTAAAAGCCTTTGGTAATCTCCTGGATGTTGGAGAAGCAATGTGATGGGAGGTGTCTCCAAAGTGGAAAACTTCCCTCCTCTTAATGCCATCCTCAAAAACACAAAGGGAGCACAGCTAATGTTATATTTTTGGGTGTTTTCAAAGGAGAAACAGAATAAAACATCTCCAACTGACCATGTTTGCTTTTCCTTTTCAAGAACCTGGAGAATTTATATAGAGAAAATTGGCTGCAACAGGCTGTCCCTTTCCCTGCTGTGTGAACTGAAAGCTTCACATTACATCCAAATTTACATATAGTATTCTTGTTTCTTGTGGCATGCCTTTAAAGAAAGAAAACAGGCCATGGTTTTCCTAGGAATACATCAAAACAGCCCAGTAACTAAAGCATCTGGTCCTTCAGGAAACCTCCTAGAGCTTGCTTCTGGTCCAAGTACCCTTCTGCACATTAGGTTTTTTTATCTGAAAGTAGAATGTTTTCCAATAAAAAAACTAAAAAAGAAAAAAACCTTAAAAATAACCACCCAAAGCCTAAAAAAAAAAAACCCCGAAAAAGAAAATTATTTTGGTGCTTTCAACAGAAAACAAGTATGTCTAAAAAGGAGTAATAGAAGTAATACACTAAGTTTAAAGAAAAATTAAATACCTATTGCACTCACAGCGTATCACCTTAACTAAAGGTGCACAAAAAGGAACAGGTAGGGGAAATTAGAGGAATTTGGGTTGTATAGTCCTTGTGTTGTGGAAAAGAGGCAAAACAGGAGTCACCAGGAAGTTTTTTTCTAATAGAATTGTTTCTCTATACACCTTTCGATAATCTCTAATTTTGATCTGTGAAAAAGTGTCTAAAACCACTGGGAATGCTGATACTTCCACCTGTTTCAGAGACCCTTAGAGGTTTGACTCACTAAAATCCTTAAACTGCTTTTCAATCTTTGTCTGACAAACATAAAATAACAAAAATGAGGTGATTGCCACACCTGCTGTCTTCTATGACAATGACCCAGGCAGAAAGGTTTGTTATTGCTGAAATTGCTGAGGGAAAACGTGGCACATCACTAAGGTAATTTTGATTTTTGCTTTCATCTGAGCTGGAAGGGGTTAAAATTACTGGGAGTCTTACCTCCAGAAATGGAGAGGGAGAAAAGGGGAAAGAAAAGGAAAGAGAAGTAATGTACAAAAAAACCCACTGTTTTTTTCTTTTGTGGAAAGGATTGGCTTCTGATTTCAATTATTTCTGAGTTGTAAACATTTTCAGGGACAAGGAATTCCTTTGCATACACATATTGCTATTTGCAAAAACCAGGCCCAGTCCAATGGAATTTTGTTTTTGTCTCAGCAGAGTCATTTTATTCATCTGCGAGATTTTATTTAATACTCTGTTATTAATGACAGCAAGAAATTAAACAGTTGTTTCACTCATTTTTCTTCTTTTCAGTGTGTGCCTTTCTTCCCGCCGCCCCGCTCAGCCCCTGTATCTTTATAATTATGTTTTAAGACTGTAAATGTTTCCAAAGGTAGTGCCAGATTTAAAATACTGGTTGTTATTACAATGTGTGGGTGGCTTTACCCTCTCTATTTGCAGCCTCCAGCTTTTATCTGCCTTACTTCAATCCTCCTGTTATAAGGGAGGCATCCAAAAAAAATCAACTCATTTAGGGGAGAAGCAGCATGACTCCTTTTATGATGATTAGGATTATTTTAGACTGGAGTGACTACCCTTTAGCAGGTAAAACAAAAAAAAAAAAAAGAAAAAAAGAAAAAAAAAAGGGAAAAGCTTTGAAAGCTTGAATTTTGATGCAATAAATCAAGCAATCATTCAGTCCCTGTCTCCCAAGCTCGTTTTCATCTCATCCCTCTGACTGCAAGAGTGTTACTCCATGGTGATGATGAGAATCAGGTCCTCTTCTGCACCAAGCATGTTTAAAGCAGAAAGGCATTTTTGCAGGGTGCTGCAGCAGATCCCGAGGTCTCTTATCCTTTCTGCTGTCTACAGGGAGTATGAGGCAAGAACCACACACTCAAGAGGCTCGGGGTCAGGGAAGGGTATAACAGAGACTGTCTTGTCCTCCCCTGGTGTGGGGAGAGATGTGCACAATTCCAGGTGAAAGGGTGTAGCCTTCTGGATAATTCATTTTCATTGTACATTTCTGCTGATGCCACAGGTGATGGGCTGCAGCACCTAAAACCTGTGCAAGTGGACTCAAATCCAGAACCACTGACCAAACCAGCCCAGCATGGGCTGAGAAAGGTGGATGAGGAAGGAATTAGTGAAGCAGTGACTTGTTCATCCAAAAGCGTCTACTCAAGGTTGAGCTGAGTTGTCCCTTAAACCCTGTTGGCTGTAATGGCCAGTTTCTGCTACTGATAAAGGACTTGCTCAGGAATCAGTGTTTCCGCTTGTAAACAACTGAGTTCAGTCTGATGAGTCCCAGTTTCTGGGATCTGGCAACAAGGGATGTTTCCAAGGCAGGTCTGTCCTCCCTGGGTGATAAATGAGTGGTGTTGGCAGGCTGCTCACCACACCACTACAACTTTCTGAGCTGCTCCCCCTTGACTGTCTTTGAGTGCTGGCAGTTCAGCACTTCCTTCTGGAAGCTGGGAGGTTTGGGTCCTCCAGAGAGAGGATGGGTTAACCTCACATTTCCCATTTTTCTGGGTAAATGCTGAGATATCAGCAGTGGGCTTCCTGTGTGTTCATGGGAGAATGTGAGCTGGCCAGATAGGCACCAAACAGGCTTTGAATTGGGCAGAGGAGTTGGAGGAGGGGTCCAAATGGAGGTTTTGCCTCTCATTTTGTCCTGGCTAACTAGTAAGAGGGGGAGGGTCAACTTTCAAAGATGCTTTTTTTGCCACCCAACCAGGTAACACAGAGGGACCTGGCAGTGTGGGATCACCAATTTCAACTCAGCATCTGAGGGTTGGGATCAGTGTCACTGTATCAACACCGCTCTCCTGATCCATCCTCGGGGATTTTCCTGGAGAAAGATCTTACAGAAGGAGCCAAACACCACTAAAGCATTGCCCTTGGCACACCTCACTGAGGGAGGGAAACCAAGGCACGGGGTCAGAGTGATTTTCTCCGGTAGCAGGGATATTCCAGAGCTTCAGCAAAACCCCTGGAGCAGCCAGAGCTTCCTATTCTTTTCTTCAGCCATTAATGTGATTCTTTGTAGTCTTTACGGTTTCCCCTACATCTGAATGAAGAGTGCCGTAAAAGTTCAACGTTTTCTGTCTGCCCGCTATCCTGATTATCTGTGCTCATATATGACTACTATTGACTCATTATTGGCATGGCACTGATCTGAACTTTGAGTTTATTGTGCTGTGGGAACACAGTAGCTATCCAATAATGTAGTTATTTCAGCAGGCACCCTTTCGTCTATAAGATAAGAAGACAGTTGTATCTGTTTAGTGCTATCATAAAGTTGTGTTACTTTCTCAATAAAAAGGAGTCTCTGCTTGCTGTTAAGTGGAGGGAGAGTAGCACAGCTTTGAATTCAGGATTTGGATGAATCCAGCTTCTGTTTAATGAACCGTTGGCTTGCACTTTTGATGTATCTGTTGATCCTTTAATCAGCAAATCTTTACTGAAATCAGGAGGTTTCCTCACACGTTACAAATTCCGAAAACAAGTCCACTGCAAGGCTGTAATCTCAGGTCCTTTTCTTCAACCTCCCATCCTCTGTAGGGCAGCAAATTGTTTGTGTTACTTCAACCCTTATTGCTTCAAAGCTCTTTGAAACATGGCAATGTGATTTGAACTTACAGCTATGCAGTCAAAGTCTGTCTTTGGCATTTTATCTTCAGCTGTTTGTGTTCCAACTAATTAGGCATATCATGCTGGACTGGGCACAATGTATTAGATACATTATGGCTCTTTCCTTGTGCTGTAGTAAGTGGCAATTCTCCACTAGTGATTTGAAAGTGTAAGAGCTGTTTTTCCCAGCTTTTTGTGGGGAAGCAAATATTTAAGCTAAAGACACTTGATTTTTGCTACCATGGGTTATGGTTGGTCTTGATTACATTTTCTGTCTCAAAAGCTATCAGTATATTCTAAACACATATAGGTAAATGCTCAAATGAGAGCAAAAGTGTCTGGGAAAATCTGTGTGCCACCCAGACCATAGGACACAGACTGGAAAGAAATTATGTGAAGAAAAAGAAAGAAAAAAAAAAACCAATCAAGAAATCCACATTGTATCATTTAAGTCCTTTATACGCAAAATAGTCTGGCATCCTGCTGAAATCCCTGACTTGAGTTTGGGCTCTGAAACCCCTACCAGTCTATTAAAAAGAGAAGGGATATTTGCAAAGACTGGGCAAAATCATACAGCTGTGCTAATGTTTAGAGATTCTCATAACTCAGGTTCTGGCTTAGCAGCATCTGTAAACAGCTTCGAGTTTCGTTCATCCATAGGAACGAGGAGTCTGCTGAACACATGGGATCTTAGCATAATCTTAACACTTGTTTGTGGAGAGATCACACAGAGAGCTGCATATGGTTGGATTTAAGCTGCTCCTGGGGTGCTGAGGGCATTTCTGATGAGCAGGGGTTGGTATTAAGATCAGTGTGGCTCAGGATATGGAGATGATGTGTACTTTTTGGAGTGCCACAGCCTGTTTGTTCGGCTGGTTTTGAGTTCCTGAGGGACCTGGCCATCTGCAGCAGCCTCAGGCATTCTTCTAGTGCTGGCCTCGTTCTTTGTAGGTCTCCCATCAGCAGAAATCATATGGCTGGGGATAAGAAAAAAAAAAGGCTTCAGAATTTTATGATTCCAGAGAATAACTTTGCCAACTGCCTGAGTGCTCATCATTGCAGATTCTGCCCTGCATTGGTGATGGGAAATGGGAGACTTGGTGACTTCCTCAGAATGAACTTGTGGAGGAGGGCACAGCTGTCCTTGTGACTTTTCATTTCTACTTTGGGATTAGTGGATACTATTTGTTGCTCTTTCTCCCTGCCCATTTATCTACCTGTCTGTTCTCACATCCACATCTCTCCCATTGTCTGCTCGCTGTGGTCATGGTGGCCCATTTTTGATCTGTTTAAATGGCAAAGATATCACAGCCACAGGCTGTGTCATGTTATTGTCAGCTCAATGGAGTAATATCTCTGTTTACCAGAAGGCATGAAGAAATTTCAGTGCACCACAACTCCAGGAGCTCAAATCATGCTTGTTTGGAGGGAGTCACCATTTGCCCTCTCTGACACTTCACAGTGAATGTTTTTTCTTACTCCAGTGAACCCCTAACAGATAAAAAGAGGCTAGAAAAGCACCTAATTTGCGCCTTAAAACCTATTTTTTCCCCTATTGCACAAGGGCTAAGGACAATGTTTCTCTTCTTCCTTTCCCTTGTAGTTTGTGCATGTCTGCTTGATCTTTCTCAAAACCTCATAAACTTTGGAAGACAAAAGGATGACACCAAGACTGACAAGAAAACCTCAAAAGAGTCCTCAGGGATGTTTTTATCTTTTTTTACTCTGATTAAATCCCCAGAAAATTGTTGGCAGGAAGGTGCAGGAGCTATCCTTAGCCCAGACAATTTTGAGCTTCTCTTGAGCAGGTGCCATCACCACAGAGCCAATGTGGCTGCTTCCAACGTGCATGCATCACCTTTGGCAAATGTTTGTTGACCAGGTCAGCTGGCAGACCCATTAGCCATGCTGTGCTGGATGAGTCATGGACTCTGACCCTCAGTCCCATGAAATACATCTGGATGCTGTGCTTGTGCTATCTCTCTAATCCCCCTTCCTTCTCAGCCTACACACAGCCTTGGAGTCTTAATGTAAAACTTAGTGCCATCATATTTATGTCCAAACGCTTTCTTCTATCCCTGCCTCTAACAGAGGACAATGATGTTTATATGGTGGAAAGGTTTTTTTAAATATTAATAATTGCCATCTCCCCAGTGTAACTTAGCTGCTTGGTAGGTAAGTAGGAAGAGGAAAATTTCTGGGGAGAAGGTAACACAGAAGACCAATATCAGATAGAAAATGGAGCTGAACTGCCAATTCCTTTGTCAAGTCCAGTAAGGGAAATTAGAGCCCTAATTCCTAAAACCATCAAAGCCGGTGTGGAAGAGAGTCACAGAGACTGAAAAGAGGTCAGTGACTAATGCATGTTGGAGCCAGGACAAGGGAGGAACAGCACCCAGTGCCTGCAGAGAAAGACAAACAACAGCGGTAATGTGGGCTACACGGCAATACTGCTGAACTGGCTTCAGCACAAACCACCCTAAAAGGCTGTGACTCTGGATGGGGCTGTGCCAGAGCCAGACCATTCCTTCTGCTTCCTCCAGCATCTTCCCAGCCACAGGAGTGTGTCTGCTGTCATTGCAGCAAGTGCCGCACAGCCTGAGGAGGACTTTGTACCATTACAATTAAAGCTTTTATTCTCATACACAGAGCAGGGCTGGATAATCTAGGTCAACATGTATGTACAGCCTGGAAGGGTGCTTCTCATAGCTGTCAAGAGCTCTTTCCACAACTAAGCCTTACTGTATGTTGCTAAAGAGTATAAAAGAGGCCATGTAGCATATTTACTTATGGAAAAGTGTCATGTTCAGTTCTCCTCAGGGCACTTGTTCATCTGTCCCTGGAGTCAGTGACAAGGCTGTGACTGAAGGACCAGTGAGATGACCCTGCAGAAAGATTTCAGACAAAGATTTCAGATAAGCTCTGAACTGACACCAGCTTTTCTTAACTCTTAATTTTTGTATTGTACATATATATATATATATATTCACATTGGTTATCCATCTATAGATATGCATATACAGAATCAACCCTTTAAAAGTGCCTAGTGCCTCACTTAGCCAGTTTAAGGTCCTTTAAAAACCCTTTTCTGCAGATGCTTGGCAGCTTGAAAGGTCTTTTAAATTAAGCACCCCCAGCACTGTCCTTCTCACATCAGAAGACAGTTTTTAAGCCCTCCCCTTTAGTATCCAAATCTAAATTAATCTACCATCAGGAGAGGCTTGTAGAAAGAAAACCTATCAGACTGAATTAAGTGTTCCCCAGGGAAGCTGGGGAAGCCCAGTCATTTAAGGATGGATGAATCAACCTATTCTGGGACAGCTGGAAGGATGGGTTAGCTGAGCTAATATGGCTTTTCCATTTCTAATATATCTGACCTAAACTTGGACAGTTGAGACCCACCAACGCAGGCAGATGAGCTTTCAAGGAACACACCAGAAAATGAGGAACAGCATTTTTAGTAGGCAGACAAGTCGTAACCACAGGATCCCTGGACATTCAGTTGTGGCTTTTTGTCTTCTTCCCTCTCCAACTTCTGTGCTAAGTCACTTTGCTCTCCGAAAGCAGAAAAGACTCAGGACTCCTGCTCCTGGACTGATGTAATTTGGTTTGGGAACTTGGGAAAGAGTTAAAGAAAAGAGGAGACTATGGAAGGAACATTGAAGGAAAAATGTACTGGAAGATCAACATACGCCTTTTTATGGTTCAGGTTTCAAGTAAATGACAAATATCACTCCAAGAAGGAAAAATAAACTTTGAGTTGGAAACACACATATTAATGTTCAGATATAACTTGTTTTTATTTCCCACATGCCATGGCCTGTGGAGACTAAGTAAATAAAGTGTTAGTTAATTTTCATAGTGATTGTTGAGGATATGTCTGATTTTAAGTGTGTGTACCTATGTGTACCTATATTTTATATATTCATATATATCTATATATACACACACACACATAAATTTTAATTTCAGTCTCTGCAAACTAAATTCTTTGAGGAATATCTGTTGCAACAGTTTCATCATCCTGCCCTTCTGAAAGCTGGGCCTTGAGAACAAACTAAGTATACAAATTGTGTTAGGTTAACTACTGGAATGAGATGGGATTCTTCCAGGGAAAAAAAAAGAGTGGTCTAGGATTACTACAACAAGCAATTACACAGGCATTCCCCCATCAAAAGCTGCATCTTGAGCAGAGATCTAGTATCAGAGATTTGGTATAATAACCCTTCAATACAAGTCAGTCAAGGATTGCAGGAGTGATAAAGAGTGGAAAGAGGTTCTTAGTGGAAAGCTACTTTTCTCTAGGCTGGAACCTGATTTATCCTTAGCAATGTACAATGCTGGTCACAGCCTGTATTCTCTACCTCATTTCCTATAGGGCAAAAGAGCAACGGGATGTGAAATGTGGGAAATGAACTGAAAGTCTCAATAATTGCTCCCTTTGGAGACAAACGAAGACCAGTCAGTCCTGGAGTGTGGTTTTACTCTAAGAAACAAAATCCAGGCTGAAGTATAAGAATAGCCCCTGGAAAGTCCTTAGAGGAAAGTAGTAAGATGTCCATCTGTCTTGGTTTGAAGACAGGTGTCTGCTAAGGAAGGCGTAAACCTCCCTTAAAACCCACAAATGTGAATCCCCTTCCCTCCAAATTATTATAACTTTGAAATCAAGGGCTTTCAGGCAAAGATATAGGGAGAGGGATAACAGTTCTTTACTTGTATCTATGGCAAGGCAAACAATCAATAACAACAGTAGCAATAACAAACAAACAAACAAAAACCATAAGATCTGGTAACAGAAGTCTCTGAGCTGTCAAATGCTTTTCCCGTTCGGTGCAGTTCCGGTCCCAGNCAGGGCAATGGCGGGCGTGCAGCAGACGTGGGGCAGGAGCTCAGAGCAGGGAGCAGGGGTGGCAGAGACGAGCCCAGCCGGGCTTGCCGGTAGAAGGTGGCAGGGACTCCCCAGCTGTTGCAGTGCTCCGACAGGGAGAGCGCAGGGTGGCGGCTTCTGGCCCCTTTGGGCAGAAAACTGCCAGCACAGCCAGGAGGATGCGCCCTCTGGGAAACGTCCCCTTCCCAGACGAAAGTTCACTCACCAACGAGAAGCAAAGCAGCGCAGACAGGAAGGAACTTTCTGCTGCTGGTAGCTGAGGAGCTCCGTTCCCACTGCTGCCTCCTTGGTAGCCTGTGGTCAGAGTCCTCTCTCTTGACCACCTCTGCTCTTCCCTCCCCACACCCAGCTAGCCCTTTTGTCTCTTACAAAAGAAGTTAATGGTCCTTAAGTATCCAGTCATTAGTAACCTAGTGACAGGGAAGGGGAAAAAATTCCACACCTCTCAACCTCCAACACCATCTAAGAGTTTTTTAACTGTTTTAATTCAAAGGGCTGATACCTGTCACATCAGACAAGACTCACCTATACATCACTCAAAGCCTGTAAAAGTCCATTTCTTGAGCTTTTTGAGCTCAAAAATCGGTGTGTATGTACCTTCTCTGTAACCACATGTTTGGGGCCACCAGAACCCCATAAACATAAGACATAATCAGCGTCGATTAACTTCAGCACTGATTCCTTCCACAGCCTCCTAGTACAACATTCAGTGAGTCATCCTCTTTCTCTTGAATTATCATCTGAAGACATGATCCCAATGCTCTAACAATACCGTACCACCCCAAAAGCTTTTAACACTCTCAGACACCAGCAATTTGGGGGAAGACTCCATTTTTCTCAATATTTACAAATCTGAAATAGTTTCCATTGTGTTCAACTTGTTTCATGAATTTGCAGGCAGTAAGTAAGTTATTTTTTCTCATCCCCAAGAGAAGAAACTATTTCTTCTCTTTTTTTTTGTTTTTTTTTTGTTCTTTTTTTCTTTTTTTTTTTTTAAAGACATATGACATGCACTTATCACTCATTTTGTGAAGTTTCCTCTTTTAAGAAAAATATGTTGCAATAAAATTACAAGCTGCTATGGCTGCAGTAATTGGCAGTATTTGCCTTTCTGCATGCTGGTCAAAATAGGATGTTCAGATTACCACTCGGACTTCCCTTGCAATCTTTGTCCAGTTGTTTTTAATACAGTAAGATTCTGACAAAAAAGGAAATCCCCTCGTGGTTCTTGCTTTGCATTTAGGCACATCTCCTGTGCTTTAGAGTCTGTTGTTGGTTATTCTTGTGAGCTTGTTGAATGCCTCTTTCAGGGGAAAGTAAGGGCAACCATTTTCCATCACAAGCGTTTACTGGATCTACTGGGAGATGTTTAACAGTTAGGAAGTTGAGATCTCTAAGCGGAAATTAATATCTCCCTAGCCCGTGAGGTACTCTCCTTCATGGCTCACCTATTAGCTCTTCTACACAAGCCCAGGTTCTTTCTTTTTTTTTTTTTTTTCTTTCTTTTTTTTAGTGTATGTGTGTGATTGATTTGTCACATCCTTAGTAAATTGGAGCCCTGTAATTACCTGGAAAAAATACCATGGGGGAGTGAGGTTTGTGACTTGGGTTGTTAGAGATTCAGTGGATCCTGTACCTTCCCCAGAGGCCGTGCCATGTCAGTGCTCTGGGTTGCTGGAATGACTCACACTGAGAATAATGCACCATCTTCCATCAAGGAAGGCAGAGAATCTCTACCTCCATTCAGAGGCAGAGAGTCAGGGCTATTTCATCTGGGATTAGAGAGGGCAACAGCAAATAGACAGATCAGTAATTGTAGTCCATGGAGAGGAGTCAGTGGAATCTCCATCCTGAGATACATATCTCCAAGCTGAGTCACAAGCTCTCACCGTGCCCATCAGGATCTTTCAATTAGTTGATATTAATCTACCTAAATGTACCAGTGAAAACACAAATCCTTTCTGCTTAGACTAGACAAGTTTCTGCCTTGGCTGGGAGGGGGTGCAGTCACCAGATCTATCCCTGTCCACCCCAGCCTATGCCACCTTCTCCAAGCAAACATATTGGTTTGGTGGTGGGATTGGCAGTGCTGGGTTAATGGCTGGACTTGATCTTGGAGGGCTTTTCCAACCCTAATGATTCCATGAGTCTGTGCTATGACCACAAACCATCCCAAACTGCTGGTGAAGAGGTGTGGTGTGTTCCGCCCAGCCGTTGTGTACTTCACACCCTCAAGGTACTGACATACTAAAGTGATCTAAATATTCAAACTTTTGTTGAAGGAGGCAATGGAAATGCAGACTTTTGCTGTGGTGATGACAATCTGAAATATTGTTCAGGAGCACTTACTTTTTCAGTCTCATTTTTTAAGATCCCTCCCTGTCTTCCCTGTGGCCCATAAAGCAGATTTGTTTGTGGCAAACACACAGTAATGTGCTTATAGAGAACACAGAAACTTAAGCAGCTTTCCTTGATGGCCTTTGATTCTCTGAAATTTGCCCTGGGAAACACTGCAGTGGTGGTTGTTCTACTCCATTCCTCCTCTCGGTGCTGTATATTTCCCATATCATATTCCTCAATATTCCTTCTGGCAGATGTGCCAAAAGGGCGGCAATAAAAGCCCATTTGTGCAGCCGAGAGTTCATCGCCTCTACTCTGAAACAGTGAAAAACCAACATTCAATAATTCTGCTTTGCAAGCCATTGTTATTTTGATAACACTTCAAGTGAGCAGCAGAAATACTGAGCAGCCCCCGGGCAGAGGGAATTAGCCAGGACAGTGTCTCTCCTGCAACTGGAGGTCTCTGGAAAACAAGAGCGGGTTTGAAGCTGGATGCCTTGGAAATCAATAGATGATTGTTTGCATGTGGGGGCCACAAAGTGCTGCCGCAGTTGAGGGTTGGTTGGTCTTACAGTTACAAACTGCATTTTTTGGAGGCCTGCCGCGTGCCTGTTTCTATTTGCAGGCAGCAAATAACTCGCCACACAAGTGGTCTGCAAGCTCCTTGTTTTTCCTTAAAGGAAAATATATGTGCTGAGGGGAGAGGGAATTAGCAGGGAGCTGGCACTGCATTTTAAGGCCTGTGCTTTTGCTTTTAAACTGTGTTCGCTGAAGTCCTGCTTAGCCTTAATAAATACATTTCTCTGGCCAAATCTTTGAAGTCAGACCTGGAGATGTAGCTTCACAACTCTCACTCAATTTAGTGGAAATCTTTCAACTATGTACACATTCATCAAATTGACAAAATAGATGTTTACATTATATTATATTACATTATTTTATTTTATTTTGTATTTGGACCAATCCAAAGCACACTTAAGTCAATAGAAATCCAGTCAAGGCTTTAGTGGACACTGTACCATGCTATCATGAAAAATGTCTTTATTAAACACATTCCAGTAGTCAGATGGGCTAATATTTAGACAACATTTCCTTACCTACCCTGAATTCCTCCCTGTCAACACAAGCAAGAACTTATACTCTGTGTTTTGGGTTGAGGGTTGGTTTTTTTTGGATTTTTTTGTCAATATTATTTTTACAGAATAAAACTGTTGAGGTAGATGTTTTGTTGTGGAAAAACATGTAACAACCAAGACACTTTCAGCAGCCGGCTAGGTAATCAGCAATATGCAGGTGGGGATATACAGACACAGGCAATGGAAAGGCACAGGCTATAAGTGCCCTGTATGGGAAGGGTAAATGACTTCCCTTTTCCTCCTTTTCACTATATTTTGTTTCGTGTACTTGAGGATCAGGTCATTAAAATAGTTATGAATGGCTGTTCCTTTCACTACACAGAATGAACTTCAGATATGCTGAAGGCCCTCAGTGTTGTCCTCAATGGATCAAATCCCTTGTTCCATAGTCCCTCCGCCACCATCTTGTGTCAGCTCCCCATGCTCTGATGGTGATGCTCCCCTATGACCACTGGAGAGGACCTCCAGTTACTCTTTGTGTCTCCAAATTCATTAATCTGAAAAGGAAATATTATTTAGGGAATTAGATATTCTGTCTTTATCTCAAAAGTATCACTAGTATAGTACAGAAATTCTGCCTTTAAGATACAGTGTTTGCCTCCCTGTTAGAACTCAAGAGAAACCATGATACAAAATCAATGGGATTGCTTAGTCTCACCCACTGGAAATAGGGATTATGTTTCTCACCTTCAGGGGTTCTGGGTAACCACATCTGTTATATATATTAAAAAACTCCTTTGCACTGCTCTAGCAAGTGGCATTATGAGACACATGGAAAGCTGTCATTAACCTCTGGGATTTAGATCAAACAGGAGCTCAGTCCAAACCACAACTGGATATTGTTTCCCAAAACCAGCCCACAGCAGGGAAGTTTAGCACACCAAACCCTGGCTGCATCTCTCACCCCTCACCTGTGCCCAGGCCCATGAGCCCCTTGGCAGAAGGAGCTCCCCAGAATGTTATATCTGGGCTGGGGGAGCTGTGCTGAGCTGCTCTCAGCTGCAAGGCACTCCTGAATCCCTTTAATGCAGTGTGGTTTCTTCACAGCTCCTGCAAGCTCTCCCACTGCAGCTAAATACATCAAACAGGCAGGGAGAGACCTGTGAAAGCTTAGTGCTCCATCAGCCCTTTGGTGGCACCAAGAGGACGCACCCTGAGGGCCTTTGCTGCTGCTCCATGCTTGCACTGTCCTCCTTGCTGCCTTACTCATTCCATGTTTATCATAATTCGAAGAAATTCCTTCATCAAAGTCGTGCAGCCCTATTTCCCAGATCTGCTCTCTTCCTTTATGCTAAAGCTGCTTCCTCTGCTACTAATAGTCTCCAGCAAGTCTTTGAAAAAGAACATTTGGATTTAATGCCATGCAAATAAAACACATATAGAAGGACTGCGGTAAGCTAGGGCTGTAGTAATCTAATAAATAAGGCTATTATTGTTTCCCTGTCTAATCCAAAAGCCAGCAAACATAATTTGCATATTTTCATTTAAGACACACCATTTCTTCTTTAGAGCAAGCGATTTTATTTCATCTTCTTCTTGCATACTATTTTTTTCAGCCCTGTGGCCAAGATAAGGTGTTTTCTGCTCCTGTAACAGATAGCAGAAACTGAGGCAGGAGAGATCAGACCAACTTGCCAGAATATCTGTATAACATTAGTCATCAAAACTCTACGATTTATCATCGGGGTTGCCAAGGTTGCTGCTACTGGCTGCTTACAAGCATTCCACCACAAAACATGGGCAAATGGCATCCCCAAAAATCAGGCTGTTGCACAGTCTCAGGAATAAGTGATATTTGAAATTACTCTGCTTGATTTCTTGAGGCACTTTATAAGTACTGGTGTCTCTGTCCTGCGTTCCCGTTACTGTGTTCAACCTCTGAGCACCATCCAAAGCTGGAAGGGAGCAGTAGTGCTGTTAATTTGCATTCATTAGTGCAAGTAATGACTGAATAGGAAGACGTGATGAATTGAAAATATGAACTTGAAGCTTGAAAACTGTCATCCCAGCTCCTGTGCTCCTTAGAGCGGTCCTAGTCCCAACACCACACAGCCTTGCAAACGTGTCCTTTCCCTCCCACACGTTGCTGCCAAGACATGGGATCCTCTCTGCACAGCATCATCTTGGGAAGAGCCACACTTTGCCTGAGCAAGAAGGTCCATGGTGGACTTTCGAGGGCTATTCAGTAATATTCTGGTTTTGCAACACCTAACTAACCTCCTTCCTAAAAAATTCTGTGCAAAAAAAAAGAAAAAAAAAAAAAAAGAAAATCAATACTTAGATTAGCTAATTTTAAGCTGATTACTGTTTGTAAAATCAGTGGGGATAAAAATGGGTATCTATGTACTGTTTCTGATAGTTTTCCTGTGGGAGCAGCTTGGAGCCTGCTCTGCCAGCACTTTATTCTCACAGAATTGAATCCTGCGGGGTACTGCATGTTCTCTAAGAAAGTGCTGAAGTAAAACAAGTCTGAGGGTGTTAAGAACCTGTCTGGAGCCATTCAGCACCTGGCAAGATCAATCTACAAGTCATGCCTCTCCCCTCCTAATAAAAATTTCTTTTTTGGAGAGGGGAAAATTGGAAAAAAAAAAAATTCCTCCCCAAAATATGTTATCTTTGATAAACCAATCTGCCTTTGCAAGACAGGCTGTAATTGAATCCCAGCTGAATGCAGCTGCAAGTGGGGTGGGGTGCCAGCATCATGAACAGCATCTGGAAAACCACAGAGAGCTGCAGAGCGGAGTTGCATAAGCTGAGGAGCTCTTAAAATATATGCATGCGTCTCTCTATGTGTGTATGTGTATGTGTGTGTGTGTGTGTGCAGGGGTATAGATAAAATAGAGAAAACCAAACAGAAGGTTCAGGGCCAGCACAGCAGCCATGCAGAAAATGGCGACAGTGAGAGCCCTCATCCTCCCAAACCCTCTGGCTCCTTGAGCATCCTGCAGTGCCCTGCGACTGTGACCCTCCCTCATCTTTGTTCCTCACCATGCCCCGCTTCCAAGCACTAGCCTGAGACTGTTTACCTCCTTCCCTCCATCTCTCTGAGGGATATGATTCACACATTTTCAGATTTATTTGAGCAAAATGCAATAAATATGCCGCTTCAATTTTAACTGCTGGAATGTAGCCAGGGTTTTTAATGAATCTGGCCTGTGCGATTGAAGTGGTCCAGGATCTCAAAAGCTCTGGGCACTGTTAGATTATACACACAGACATCCACACACACATATCTCCCCCCACCTCTGCTTCCCTTGGGGCTCTGTGAGTCACATGCGACTGCAGGTTTTTCAGATTCGTCTGTGGTTAAAATTAGCAAAAGCCTTTATTTTTCAAGAAGAGGAAGGATTCCTATCACAGCTGTTGAGAACTGCCATATTTTTCTTGTATTTGCTGCATTGACCTACTACAATTTAGCTTTATCTGTTATTCTTTTTTTCCCTAAAATGTAGTAGCAGGGCTTGGTCCTGTGAACACTGAATTTTCACTGCAAGTTCATGAAGATCACTGCATTAATTTGTAGCTGGACCATCACAGACTTTTTTTTCCGTGCAACTGGCATCCCTACAGTTCCAGTCATTTGTAGTGATGTTTTGCAGCAAGGTCTGTGCTAAGCAAAGCACTAGCTTCACAAGCTGCAACAAAAGATGTATTTCAAGCAGCTGTAAACACCTTGTTTTAGTTATCAGACCAGGTGTAAAAGGGCTTCCACAACAAAATCTGAAGTCATATAACTCAAGTGTGCATATAGATGAAGTCAATTACCAGATTCACTCAAATTATAATCTGCATGCATTTAAAATGGAAACAAAACAAGGAAAATGAGTTATGGTATATTAAATATGGCCCGTCTCAACTCAGAGGGAAGGTTTAGGCCAGATCCCAGGAGATACAGGACCGAAATTGCCACGACCTGTGGGAACAGGCCTGCTCTGGTACAAATACAGTGTCACTGCTGGAGCTCCACCGTTCCTGGTGGGTCCAAACAGAAGTGGAGGCACTCTGCCAGGGCCACATGGAAAAATCAGAGGATGTCAATTCTCCTGTGCCTCCATCTGCGGATAATTGGTTGAGCACTAAAATTTGCAAGGAAAATTTTGTTTCAGAAAGATGATAAAGAGAACAAACAAAAGACAGGAAATTAAAATTTATGTAAACATAGTGGTTCCCAGAGCAACCATAAATGAGTCACATTGCATATATAGACGAAGGCATAAAAGTTAATACCATGTGCAGCAATACCATACACTATATAGGTACCCTTGGAATCATGTTATATTTGCTATGGGACCCATCATTTTGAGTGGTTTGGCTTTTATGCTTTTAAAGCCTCAAATATAACATTGCACTAATTCCAGGTGGGAATAGGGCAATTGCTGTTTGTTTGTTTGCATGAAAAAATAAAGGACTTTTTGAACAGAATGAGACACAAGACATATTTTTTCTCCCATTGCATACCAGAGACAAAAGCTGCAGGCTTTGATCTCAAAGATTTCTGAATAGTTTTGTTGGAGAAGTATTTCTCTGCACTGATTTAGTACTCACAAAATGATATGCCAGGAACGGAGAACAGTTCTCTTGTTGAGATAGGGCAGTGCCTGTTCATATGATGAATTATAGTGCAGTGTAAGGTACAAGGCTTTTCCCTAAGTAAATGTGGGAGCATAGGAGGGATTGACTTAGACATGTAAAGTGTCAGTCCTGAAATGCCTAAACTGCTTGGAAACATGCCTTCAGCTTGCTCTTCTATTTTTTGCAAGTGGTTATCCGGAGTTTGATTCTCTGCATGATTCCCTCATGCAGTTGTTGACATCAGTAACATGGGTGTAAAATGTCACCCGATCAGAAGGCAGCCAGCATTCACCTTGCATTTGTATTCATGACTATACAAGGAAGAGGGCAGCACCAGGTCAGGCCCACTGAGATCCAGAGATTACTTTGTCAATGTGGGATGTTTATGTTCTGATGGGGTGTTTTATAATCAACTCTTAAAACTGTGTCGCAGCCTATTTGTTCTGGTTTCATGGCAGGGCAGACTGGGACATAGGAACTGTTGTGGTTTTCCACAGTCACTTTTTAAAAAAATTTATTTGTTTGGGTTTCTTTTTAAGGCAAAGCATTAGTCTCCCACCCCTTCATCTTTTTGCTCAAAATTTTCAAAATGTCACGCATTTGGTTTGGGATCAGACTTGGGCTGCCAGGTCTGCTCACCCAGTGGTGCAGGCACTAATGCTTTCCCAAGCCATATAGAAACCATGCCTGCGAGCAAGCGCCCCTCTTTTTTCTCTCACACCATTCCCAGCTTCTTTTGAGGCACCCACATACAAGACCCCCTAAAGGCATGCGCTCCCTGTCCCCATCTGTGGTGGGTTGACCTTGGTCACCTGCCTTGCACCCACGCCCACTTTTCAACTGGAGAGGGAAACTAAAAAAAACAGAAAAAAACCAAAAAAAAACCCAAAAAACAAACAAACAAACAAAAAAAAAAAGACAAGAACTTGTAAAGATAGCTATTGAAAAAGGTTAACAGGCAAAATTTGCACTGAACATTGTTAGGAGGTGAAGATGACGTGGTGAATGTGTAAGATCTCCAGGAAAATGTGAGCTGCAGGAGGGAACAAACACAGCCCATGATCTAGGTGCACCACTGCGGTGAAACCCAGGCTCACACCCCTTGCCCATCAGCACCACCTACTGACACCTCCATCTGCTGGACACCTCTGTCCTGCTCCATCCTGACCATGCAAGGCCAGACTGTGGTGCCACCTGGAGATCTGAGCCATCTGTGTCCCCAGCCCGGTGCTCCAGAGGAGAGGCACTGCTTGCACCCGTCCCAGCAATAACCCCAAGATGGAGTCTGTGTTAGGGAACAGGGCTGGGGAGCAGGTGTGTGACTCATAAAACCACAGAATCATTTAGGTTGGAAAAGCCCTCCAAGACCATCAGCCTAACCATTCCCCCAGCACTGCCAAGGTCACCACTGACTCATGTCCCCAAGTGCCACGTCCACAAGGCTTTTAAATCCCTTCAGGGATGGGGCCTCCATCCCTGCCCTGGGCAGCAGTGCCTGAGTGTCAGGTCTTGACAGCCCTTTCAATGAGAAGATTTTTCCCAACATCCAGTCTAAATCCCTCATGGAACTTGAGGGCATTTGCTCTTGTTCGATCACCAATATGTCTTGCTGACTTGCTCTTAGGTGGTGGTGAGATTCTTTGCCTGCCACTCATGTGTTGACTTCTGGAAGTTTGTGTGGGCCTGAGCTAGCCAGTGTGGGTAATTCAGAGGCAGTTAATTGTACTCAAGCACAGGCATCTAGCCCAAGCGGCATGACTTGACCTCTGAAGATGTCTTTTTGTCTCTGCTGGTCATCTAAAATACTAAAATTATTTAGCTTAGATATCATTGGGTGATTTGAAAACATTTTGTGTGTTTGTGTTTCCTTTTTCATTTCTCATTTCTCATTCTTAATTTTTTTTTCTTCCTTTCTCTGTCTAGTGATGTGGCTCATTTATCATTTTTATGTCTATTGTGACTTGCACAGTTGAGACCCCAGCCTTCATTGAAGCCAAGCACTTCATCTAATTAATAATAATAATAAAGGAGAGTGATATACTTTTTGTACAAAAATTTAATTTTTTTTTCTAATTCCTGTTCAGTTGAAACAGCTCATTTCTCTCGAAACGCAATTGAAATGTCATTAGTATTTTCATTAGCATGATGACTGATGATACAAGGCAGGCAAGTAGATTTTGGGCCTAGGCTGATAAATGTTCATGACGTTTTTTTAAGTCTGTGCTAAACACTTCAGAAGTCACATGCCAAGTAGTTTCAGATAATTTAAAAACACAGAAGACTTGTTTTTTTCTCCCCTTTAACTCCTGGAATGAGAAACAGCGACACAGTGATACAGAAATAGCACAGCAAGCCCTGGAAATGCCCACCAGTTGCTCAACAGTTTTTTTCTATATTGAAACAGTTGATCTTCATCAATGAAGATATTTTACTGATGAGTCTTTGTCATTTCATGGGGAATTTTTTTCTATTTCTGAGGATTCACAGCTCTAGATGAAATGGCTCTTTTGTTTGTGGGAAGGAGAGAAATTCCTGTGGAGAAACCCAGCTTAAGAAAAAACCATAACTTAGGCTGCCTTGAAAGGATTTTTTTTTTTGAGCGGTTGAGCTGGATTTAAGTGATACACGTGCATAAGTCATCATGATGGTTTTGCTTCCAGAGTAGTTTCCCAACACTAAATGAACTCTGAAAAATGGACAAACAAGAGGGGAGAGGAAATGTTGAGCTTAGCTAGTTGTCTCATCATTCTGAGACATGTTGCCTTTTTTTTGCTTTGAGGTACTTTCAAACACAGTTGAAGCAAATTGTACACTTAGGAATGGCTTGTTCTTTTATCAGATGGATAGGCTATATTTATTTCATTGATTTCTTCTGTACAGATCAACAATTGTAGAGCTGTGTCCCGTAAGTTCGTGTGTTTTTTTCTCACCTGCAATTTTAAATTGCTGACTTGACAGATCTTTTTAAAATTGTTATTATTATTAATTTTTATGCTCTGTTTACTGGAAATAGAAATATATGCTCACTTCTTTATAAGATGTAGCCAAAGACCCTTGCCATGCAGCAGAAAAAAATACTCCTAATTTTCAACCTGGGTGACAAATCCATCCTAAAGGATCAGAGGACATTTCCATGGTTGAAATTTCCAGCCATACACCTTGGTACCTTGCATCACAGCCATTTTACTTCCCACTCCGGGAAAAGCTGACAGGACATGTTTGTGCTGCTCCTTCACTGGTGACAAGGGGATATTTGTGGTGACGAGATATTTCCCTACCCACAAGAGGCTTTGGGACAAGCCAGAATGAAGGCTCAGGGCTCGATTCATTTGCCCACATGTAGTTGTCAAATGTCATTTGAGATGCCTAGAATATCCTGCCTGGCCTCCAGCTGCTCTTGCAGAAGGGCAGAGGTCTTGTCTTAAGCCCTTTATCATATCTGCCAGCCTCCCTCGGATGTTTCAAATACCTCAGGGCATTTCAAATACAACCAGGTGCCTGCATAGACTTTAAACTCCTGGCCCAGGGATGTACCATCCACATTCAGGCCTCTCCTTTTGAGTGGGAGGAATTTGAGTGGTGATTTGGCCACAGAGCTTCAGGAGGAGGATGACTCCTCTTGCCCAAATCAGGATATCCGCAGCACAAGATTGCTGCCTGAGTTAGATTTCTCAGCTTTCAATATGGTCAGTGAAAGTTTAGCCAACGGAGCCTGGAACATAAATAATCTTGCACTAAAGCAGACCCCACTTTTCAACTAAAACACCCACTCCACTCTTCTGACTGCATTAATTTCATCTTTTCAGCCTTATATACATAGCTCTCATGCAGACATATGAGTTGCTGCCACCTAAAGTGAGATGAACCCGCTATTCCTGTTGTTATTAAAAGAAAACACTCTCGGGAGGTTGTTAAGTACAAATCCATAGATTTGTTTATGAAGACAAAATTCAAAACACCAAATTTGATTGAAATGTTTTCCTGGGCACTTTTCCCAGTAGGAAAAAACAAGGCCTGAGTGCCTTTTCACACTCAAACTGCTAAATAAAATCCCTCTAGATTTCTTCTTTCCAGAGTTCTATATTTTCTGCAAAACTTTCAAGGCCAGCTTTTACAAACAATTGTCTGAAACTGGGACCTATCCTCGTGTCAGTCTGTACTGGGACACAGAGTTCTGAACAAAGAAAGTACACTATTAGCCTAATTTCAGGCAGAAAGGTTGGAGAGCCTGTGCTTGGCAGTTTCCTGACATTTGTTGTTTTTTCCATGGGGCTATGACTTGACGAAAGCTTCAGTCAGGGTCAGAATTTCATCAGATTCTGTCTCTGTTCCATCTTTGCTTTTGTACAGTAAAATTCTGCCACCCCAGGAAAGCAGTCATAATTTTAAAAAAAATCTTTGCTTGCATAATCTTTGTTTCATCATGATACTCTCTCGTAGTGGATGCTTAAAGGGAACATATTCCTACCATGATCCACCAGTCTGTATTTTGTCTGCCTGGTGCTATAAAATAAGCATATAAGGCTATGGAGAGAGCAGTTCACTGCTTGGAGAACCTAAAATACTCTGTTTTGGCTCCAGTAAATGTGAAAACTGGAGACAAGCTTGCACCAAAGCCACACAGAAAAGCTCTCTGCAAATTTAGAGTGACTCAAGCATAGATGTGCGACCTTAAAGCTGATAGCATAACTCCAAATGTCAGTGGTTGAAAGCATTTAGGCTTTTCCATGTATGCTCTTTCTTCTGGTTCTTGTCAATCTGCTTTCACACATGTCTGTAATAAATTATTTCCCTCCTCCAACTTCTTTCCAGTCTATTCTTTGTCTCCTATTTCCATCTATTTCCCTATTTCATTCCACTTTGCACTCTTCACCTCTTTAACCTTTTCTTCATCAGTCAGATCCCTTCTTGTGTCTATGCTCCATAGAGGCACTCTCTGACCTTATTATACGTGGTCTCTCTGCCATCCTTCTTCCAGTGCTATAGGAAGCAGTCTCCAGCAAGAATTTTAATGAAAAACACTCTCAGTAAAGCATTTCCTTCATAATTTTCCTTTTAAAAGAATGTAGAACTGAAGATTTTACACTAAGGTTCATATCAGAACAGTAGTGTGTCACTAGTTTTTTTTAACAGGATAAAAGCAAAAGGATGAACTTCAAGAAAATTCTGACATCTGTCTTTTCTCCATTCGTAGAAACACTGAGGTATTTAAATAAATCCAAACATTGTACTGTATTTGATAATTTTCACATATTTTAATAGTTTTCAAATGCTTTTAAACTTCTTCATTGCTGAGTTTAATTGCCAATAATACTCACGAGATTACCTATGCATCTGTTTAAACAGATTTCAGTTTTCATATTAAAGTCAATTGCTGTAGTTTTCCTCATGCAAGGTAAAAAAAACACCCCTTATCTATTGATCTGAAATACAGAAGAAAAGAGAGAGAAAGAATGATAGATGCACTCTGTGTGCACATTATTTTTCATCTCCGTTGCTGATAAAGCAAGCACTCATTTAATGATAAATCAGCATTAAAGTGCGATGAATGGACTTAGATTTTAAAACAAAGCCAACATGAGACCTTCTAAAAATAAAAACTCCTCTGTTACAGTGGAGTTTTACCTGTTCTAGATTGCTGGGTCTATGGAGAGTCCTATTAAGTGCTGAGATTTCACTTCAAATGCATGTCATATTCAGAGTATTTCTGATTATATGAACTGTGGCACAGCTTATTACAGATAGAGAAGAAAAATGAAATTGCTCTGGTGCCCTGCCCAGCAGGGAGAATGCTAACTTAGAAATCAGCAGCCTTGGATGCTTTTATCAGCCCTGTGTGTTGCCACCCATCCTCACCCCACCTATCCCCAAGTATCTTTGTGGTTTCTTAGCCACCTTCACCTGCAGCTGTGGTTGGCAGAAAGGTGTGGACCCCTCGGTGGATCAGTTCAGATATTACTTTACTAAGTTCCATGGTGGAGGTGCTCACGTGGTTCTCTTCTTCTTCTTCTGTGTACCTATATTGATCTCTGGGTTTGAGCAACATCCCAGCCACAGTTCACTTCTCTAACACTGACATCACCACAGGACTGCTTAAATTGGTGTAGTGCAGATAATTTATATTAGCAAGAAAAAACATAGCAGCTGAATTCGTGCATTAAAGAGATACTTTCTTTTGCTGAGTGTATACATGGGGAGAATGAAGCCATTTCTTGAAGAACACTGTGTTTCCTTAGTAAAGGTCTCAGCTGAACTTGTTCAGCAAGATTTTTGCTAATTGTTTTGGTAACTTCTCTTAGTTTTCACTGCTTTTTGTACTCTGGATGTACCTGAAAAATTACTCCTATCATTACACCAGTCCAACCCTTGTGCATTGTTTGTCCTTCCCCCCACTGGCAACCTGACTCTTCTGGCTATGCTTCATGCCAGCACTCTCCTACCAGAGCTGCTAGTGTCCCATTTAATCTGTGATAAATACAAACTGCTCCCAACCCGATTTGCCTAGGGGATATCAGCTCTATCTGCCACATTTAAAAATTATCATCCCTGTTGTTTAGAAAATCCACAACTCAAAATACCACCCTTGACTTTTCTCATTACTTAGGGACTGAAATTTCCCCATCTGTCTTTCCTCAGCTGTGTTCTTGAGAAAGAAATCCTGTCTTCTGTTTTCTTTCTCCCCAGAGAGAAAATCCTCATCCACTGAGACAACTCATCTTGCTATGACTATTCATTCTAGATAGTTCCTTGCTCCTACCTGGAGATCTTTTCATTTCTGCCCTTCAGTGCACCTAATGGCTTTCCATGTCTTTTAAAAAAGAGCCCTTTGTCTCACTCTTGCACCTAACCATCCTCCCTCAGACAATGCTTTTTCATTTCACCTTTCACAGATTTTAATTTTTGTCCTCTCCCCTCTGTGAGACAATTTAGTTCTTCATCACTGTGTATTAAATGATTCATTTGCTGAGATATTTAATGGCAAACTTAATTTCTCCAACCCTGACAGTCTCTGTCTGTCCCTCTTGATTCTGTCAGTCTCCAACAACTGTAAATTGTAATTTTTTGTTCAACTTAACGTTTCAGTCCCTGAGTGGGAAGAGCCTTTGATTCTGAACCCTTTACCTTAAAACTCTGTTCACTAGGCCTGGGAACTCTGAGCATTTGACTCTGAATTAGTCTTTTGACCCCTCGATCTTTTCTTTCACAAAATTTATTTATTGCTGTCACCCGCATATAACTACCATGTTCTTCTACTTTGATCCAAATTCCACTAAATATCCTCATTTCACATGTTCATTACTTCGTGGCATTAAAAAAAATAATAATTTGGTGGCTTCTTCCATGGTGTTTTTGAATCCCAGTCCCACTCTGTTTGAACGGCACACAGAGGGGCTGAAGGAGACAGGGCAGGAGCACTTCTAAATTCACCTTGGGTCACTGTCCTGTGCTGCCCTGGGTTGTGAACTGCTCCCAGCAACTCCATTAAATATTCATCTTGGAGTTCCCAAAAGGCTGAGCTTCCAGTCACACCACATTTCATCTGCAGTGGCTGAGGCTGCATGTCCCTTATTCCTCAGGCCCCTGACTCACACTGGCAATATGCAGAGGAGGGAAGGTGATCCTTCCTGTACCCATGCGGGAAAGAGGAAACCCAAAGCAAAACCAAAAGGCAAAGATCAAGAGTGCATCTGCCAGGAAGTTTAATTCAGTGCAAATATGAATAAGACAGGAGATTTGTCTTTTAAAATTCAAGCTGCAGTTGATCATCCTCTTAGGCTGCAATCTCATGGGCAGCAGGCTGAAGGTGGAGATTCTCCACCTCTACTCTGCTATGATGACACCCCACCTGCAGTGATGTGTCCAGCTCCAGAGCCCCCAAAACAAGATTTGGACGTGCTGGAAGAAGTCCAAAGGAGGCCATAAAGGTGCTCACAGCGCTGGAGCACCTCTGCTGTGGAGCCAGGCTGGGAGAGCTGGAGATGTCCATCCTGGGGAAGAGAAGGATCCAGGGATACCTCAGAGCCCCTTCCAGTGCCAAAAGGGGCTCCAGGAGAGCTCTAAAGGGATTTTGGAAAGGGCCATAGTGGCAGTACAAGGGTGGAATGGCCTCACACTGACAGAGTACAGGGTAAGATTAGATGTTGAGGAGAAATCCTGACTTATATTTTATGGCTGGGCAATGGGGTCTTCAGACTGGCCCCAGCGATCAGAAATATAATACCTTCTTACCCTTTCCTCGTGCGGTTTAATCCTTTCATTGCCAGTGCTGACAAGCACGTAGTTATCAAATACTTAATGTCATTGCATGCAGCTCCACCTGGCCCTGGGACCCTTGTTCCCAAATTGGAAGAGGATCTGAAGCCTCCCCAGACAATCCCACAGCTGCACAGAGCCACAGCAGTTGCTCTGCTTGCTGAAGAGATGCCTTGCCAGGCTAGAGGTATTGCAGCAGTTGCCACTGTGCTCCCTGTCAGGAAACACAATTATCTTCACAAAGAAGTGAAGAGGAAGACTCACACCGTATTTCTCAAGCACAGGCGCAGACATTCACCCCAGTAGAAAGGAATGGAAAGATGTATTTAACCTCATTAGTTTCAGTAGGGCTGACTTTGTGCAATCCATCAGTGTACAGATACATTAGGGGAACTAAACTATTTCCACATCTCATTTACATAATGGATGGGATGTGAAATGAGTCCTATGGAGGAGAAGTGCCCTGGAGGCACTAAAGTTTATCACAATATATAAGAGTTCTTTTAGATCATTGCATTAAATTTCCACTAACAAGATAACAAATTAATTGTCTGTATTACTGTACTAACCCAAAGCGGATAAACTGTATGATTTCAGCAGAGGAAGGCATCTGTTTAAGACAGCTTGGTGGTTATAGAAGGAGGCAGAAGAGATTAGTGCATCTCCCAGTATTTGTGTGCCATGATGCCAGCCCTCCTCCTGCCCCTTTAAGAAATCTGGCTCTTCTCTAATCTGATGTAGGACTTGAGCTTTATTAGTGAAGTGAGGGAGAATGAGTAAATCAACTGTATCAGACCAGCCTCAGGACATCTGGAAATTGATCATTGTGCAGAAATAAGCACTCTGTGTTTATTAGCTGGGAGTTCATCACTATCACTTCTCTTTATTCAATTCCTAAGAGATTTCAAAGCTATCATCATAGTATTAACTCTTCTGACTGTGCTACTGGAGATAAAGATCAGAAGATCTATCTAATGATGGCTTTCTCAGTCACCCTCTTTTCTTTCACTAAAGCTATTCTGATTAAAAAAAACAACAACAGAAGTAGGAAAATAGCTGGAATGAAATAAAGCAGACTTCATCTCTTAAATTTGTGCCTGTTGGCAATGGGAGTAATTTTTTTGTATTATTATTCCATAGGAACTTGGTTTTATTGAGGGGGGCACGTTCTGCAGAATAGAAAATCCCTCACAGAAAAGGTGGAATTTGAAGTTTTTAATGTGGTGGTGGAAAAGGGAGGAAGTTAAAAGGACTTAAAGTCATAAAGCAGTGCTGTACATTGAAAATACAGTTATTTTAAATGATAATACATGTCAAATAGAAGCCAGGGAAATGACTTCCATAAGTTAGAAAGGTAATAATATTACTTTAAGAAGAATAATTACTTTCCTTAACTACATTTATCACATAGTAATCCAGTTCTCCCTTCTGGAATATGATGCAATGCCAAACTTTTGACTGATTTATTTGAAATCAGCCTTAAGAAAAGATTCCCCCAGATATGAGGCTTCTTCTGGTTCTTTATTCCAAACTGAGGAGTTATCAAAATTACAAGTACTATGACTAACTGCATGTTTAGATGGACATTCCTGTACAGCTGCATTGCATAGCTTCATTGTGCACAGGCACTGGGAGGAAAAAGATTCTGTAAGAGTTTTCCAGTAACAATGGTCAGAAGCATAAACAATTTGAGTATAGCTGTGGACTTCCAGAAATCTGTGGGGAGTACAAATCCAGTCCAATGAACTCTCTAAAGAAAAGTCTTCCCTAGCAGAAGCTTCATTGAGATCAATTTTTATCAGCTAATTTTCTCCGTTTTCCAATGGCAAATTAACGTTTATTATCTCTTTTGGACTGGCCCTTAGAGTTCCAGCCTGGATGCATGTTGTGCTAGATTCTGAACACAAATTAAAGAAAAGGCGCACATTGTCCAAGAGTATTTCTGTGCAAATACATGATGAGAGATAACAGATGAATGCAACAAGAAGGGTGATCATGATTTAACAGTAAAGCATGATGATTAAATTAATCCATTTGTACAGAGCCCAGCACAATGCAGTTGGATCACATTACTTGAAAAGTTAGCATTAATAACAATAACAATAATTGCCAGGTCTTTAACATTAATGTATTAATATCAGTTAGAGCTCATAAATTGCCTAGCCAGCGAATGAAGAATGCCATAAATCTTTAAGAAAAGGCCAGTTTCAAGACAGTATTGTCTTCCCTCCTACACAAACTTTCTGCCAGTTTACCCTGAACTAGAAGAGTGCTTCTCCTGAATCACCTTTTTCCTTTTGATTATGGTGATTATTTATTTTTAATCATACTGTCACTGTGTTAGGCTCTTGAAAAACTCTGCCTCTGCTTTTGAAGCTGTCCTTTCCCCATGCCCTTTCTCGTTATATACATGATGATTGATTTCCTCCCTGCTTTGCTGCCCATCGTTCACTTGTACATGCATGCAGCATTGCTTGTGCTATCAGTAGGGCTCAGGGGAGTTAAGGCAGGGGCCTTTCATGGGATGAAAAGGGCTTTAATTTGGATGAAATGCACACAAATTAACAGGGGTGATAAATAAGGTCTGAATCAAGCCATGAATATATGTCACAGAATTCTAAAGTCGTTTGGATTGGAAGGGACCTTAAATACCATCTTGTTTCAACCCTCCTGCCATGGGCAGGGACTCCTTCCACTATACCAGGTTGCTCCCAGCCCTGCCCAGCCTGGTCTTGGACATGTCCAGGGAGCCAGGGGCAGCCACAGCTGCTCTGGGCAGCCTGTGCCAAGGCCCCATCACCCTCACAGGGAAGTATTTCTTTGTAACACCTCAAACACCAATTTAAATCAGTTCCCGTTTGTCCTGTCTCTCTCTGGCTGTGCAAAAAGTCACTCCTCAGCTTTTCTTGAAGCTCTCTTCAAGTACTGGAAGGGGGTCTAAGGTCTCCCCAGAGCCTTCCCTTCTCCAGAATGAACAGCTCCCATTTCTTCTCAGCCTGTCTCCATAGCAAAGGTGCTCCAGCCCCGAGAGCATCTTCTCTTTCTGGGGCAGTGACAAAGAATAAAATATACCAGTCTAATGAATGTGTGTGTGAATTTTAAACTCTTACTTCCCGTGGTGGTGTTGCAAATTATTTATTTTCACCTTATTCATAGATGGGTTGAACTAGGGCTTTCTCTGACCTAAGGCCTTCTGAACAGAGCACTCCAAATGAGAAGAAAAAGTCCAGTGCAATGTGGTGATACCGCACCAGCAGGACCATCCACTGAAGGACAGATCTTCCACTACTGCAGTGCATCAAAGCCTTGTGAGCAAATTGCTGCACCTCGATGTGTTTCCAACAGTGCCTCTGAGTCTCTGTTTGCCTGCTGGTGTCCATGACAGAAAACTGACGGTCCTCCCTTATTGACAACTCCAGATCCATAAATCATTCTTCTTCCTCAATTTAGATGAGATTTTCAGTGAGGTGAGGGATACAGGCTGAAGAAACCAGGCTCCTAAAACAGGAGACAGATGTCTGAACCAATGATTCACTGGTGATGAGCTGCAATTGGGCCATGTAGACTTTGAAGTAATTCATTACATTTGTATCTCTTCTGTAGGGGGAAGATTTTCCTCAATGATTTGTATGACCTTGCTAAACCCAGATAGGTGGT
>VZTX01022254.1:0-28841 GCA_013400915.1 Pardalotus punctatus | reverse complement strand
CTCCTGTCGCGGGTCGCGGTGTCGCCGGTCGCGATGCTCCGTCGGAAGCCGACGCGGCTGGAGCTGAAGCTGGACGACATCGAGGAGTTCGAGAGCGTCCGGAAGGAGCTGGAGGTGCGCGCGGGGTCGGGCGCGGGGAGCTCGGCCCGCCCCCGGCCCTGACCGGCCCGTTCCCCCCTAGAGCCGCAGGAAGCAGCGGGACGAGGCGGAGGCGGCGGCGGGCGGCGAGGAGGCGGCGGCGATCGGAGCGCTGGGCACGGAGCACAAGAGCCGCGAGCAGCTCATCAATGACCGCATCGGGTACAAGCCGCAGCCCAAGGCCGGCGGCCGCACCGCGCACTTCGGCACCTTCGAGTTCTAACGGGGGCTGCCTCGGGACCCCCACGGACCCCAGCCCCGCCCAGCCGGGGGGGCCGCGCCGGACGGCCCGAGCCGTCTCCCCTCTGAGCTGTTACTTTTTTCTTTTTTAAATTTGGTTAACATGCCTGTGAATGCCCCTTGGCCGAGTGTTGTTTTTAAATAAACACGTTTTTTTTTATTTTTTAAGAAAATAATAATAATCCTATGAGCTGCTGTAAATGGCTGCAGTGACCGCGCAGGCAGGGATGGGAATGCCTGGGACACCCGTTCCCTGTACCTGTGAGCAGGGTGGTAAAACACTGTAGGAGGATCCTCTGGGATCGTGATTTGGTGATCCTAAACCAGATGGCAGAGAGTGTCCACCTGAACCTCCAGCCCTACCCACGGGTGGCCCCACTGAGGAGAAGGTCCTGCAAGTGTCTGATGAGTGTTTTGGGACAGAGACAGCAGAGCCACAGCTCTGGGTGCCTCAGGCTGTGCTTCCAGGCGTTGCTCTGTCCTTTCCCGAGGCAGCCAGGAAAGAATTCCCCATGTTTGTTAAATCACCCAGTCCCAAATACATCCCAGAGCTGCTTCCCAGTCTGTATCACAGCTGGGATGTGGTTTGGGCCCTGAGCAGGGAATGGCTGCAGACCTGGATGATGTACTGGGCATGTGGATGTGGAATGATATCCTGTATTTTCTGAGCCATTTTTCCTTTACACTTCCCTGTTCCACCTCCATTCAGCCCTGCTCAGTGTCACCCCAGCTGCCCCTGTTTGTCACCCTTGGAGTGGAGCTTCAGGGCTGTTTGCTGCTTGGATCAAAGGTCACCAAATAGTTCCTTATGGATGGTGTCACCTGAAAAGGCCAAACGAATACTGATTCTTCAGCAGGTCCCTGGATTTAACCTCATCAGCTGCCTGGGCAGGGTGAGGTGAGATTTGGGGCAGAGCCCACCCAGCAGGAGTCTGGCACACAGTGGGGTGAGATGAAGGAAGCAACTTAAAAATCTGAGCAGTCTCTTGGTGTTTAGGGAACTCTGCTCCCTGCAAGCCTAGCAAAGGAGCAGGACAGGCTGCCACAGCCCTGGGCCTGCACCAGGACAACTGCAGGGAATTTGGGAGCTGCAGACTCTCCCTGCCTCTGGCCAGGGCTGTTTCCTGCCATCTTTAGCACAATGACCAGTTCTGGATTTTCAGTGTCCTGAGCAATGCTCCAAAGTGGACTTTAGTTAAATTCAGGCTTCATGTGTTGTACGTGCATCAAATTCCAGATCAGGCTGGGAAAATACACAGAACTTCAAACTTTTCTAACTGGAAAGAGCCCCGGCCTGGCCTAGAAAAGAGCTGGTTTTCCTGTCTAACACCATATAAAATGATCAGGGATTGCTCTGCTATTCTGGCATTCCCAGCAGGCCTCAGCTCTAAGAGGGCAACACCTCAGGAGTTAGAGCTCCCTAAAACTCCTCTCCCTGACTCTTCCCTCTCCAGGGCAGGCAGATCTGGGAGGCACCAATTCCTCTTTCCACCCCTCCCTACACCTGCAAAGTGTAACTGGGCTGGAACAAACAGAAACTTATCAGTGAATGCCCACATTCCCATTCCAGCAGCTTCAGGGTGTATTTCTGGGAGCTGGGAAGGCCCAGAGGATGCTGCTCCTCACTTCCATCCCAGAGCACCTGAACAGGTGCTGGGCCATGCTGCTCTCTCTGAGGGTTGCACTGAGGATTGTTTCCAAAACACACCCCCACCACAGTAAAATGCAACCTATTTTATTGGTTAATTATATACAGGAGATCCTTGATATTCACAGTAACATCAGACAAGTTACCGCCACGAAGAGCAAGAGTAAAAAAACTGACAGTCCACTGTAAACAAAACTAGAAATCCTGCTGGATTGGGTGGGACTGGCTCCAGACAAACTCAAAAGGCACTCAAAGAAAAGCAACAAAAGCCAGCTGAGGGACACAGCCTGGATGCTCTGTGCTCCCTCCTCGATGATAATCCGGAGGCACAGCGTGTGGAGAGCAAACATCGGGGACAAAGACAGGCACAGGATGTCACCCCCAAGCAGGACATCACACCCAAGCATGCTACATGTGTGTCAACACAGGAATTTAATGTACCCAAATCCTTGGAGCCTCCTGTGTTACCAGGACAACTTCAAATTCAGCAGCGGGGCTGGGGCTGCCCAGAGCTGCCGGCAGATCCCAGCCAGGGGAAGGTCAGGCTTTGCTCGGGCTCTGCCACAGCACGAAGCAACCGGGCTGAGAAGACACCGTGGTGGCATCTGGTGGCAAGGCGGGGGAGGACACGGGGAGGTTGGTGGCTTCTCTGGATTGTCACATTGAACTAAGGACAGCACAGCCAAGGTAGGCAGGGAGCAGCCTGGACACATCCCTTCCCTCGGGGAGCTCAGGAGCAGAGGAGACACAGCCTCCCCCTGCTCTCCTCAGCCATTTCTCACCTTCCCTGGGCAGCCCACGGTGCTCAAACCACCCTTTGTGCAGGCTGTGGGAGCATCTGGGAGACTCCTGCCCCGGTGACCCCTGCTCGGGCACTGTCCCTTCCCTGTGCACAGAAAGCTGTGTGCCCTCTCTAGGGAGAGCAAGGGCAGGAGACGAGCCTTGGAAGCTCATCCTGGGGGGAAACAATTCCAGGGGCATGGGTGGTACATGCAGAATGAGGCAGAAAAGCTTAACAAGAATTACATTTACACTGTGCGAGCCACAGGCTGATCTCATCCATCAGAGAATTCAAGTCTGGTCACTTGGACACACAGAAAGGTGGCTAAAAGCTGACAGCAAGATCAGGCCAAGCAGCTTCTGTTTCAAAGAAAGACACAGCAACAGGTATATGAGGTGAGCAGTGTCCCCACACAAAGCCACTCCTCACTCCACCCTGTGATTGTAATGGCAACAATTCCAGCCCCTTCCCGGAAAACCGATGGCAGCAGTGGCAGTGTCACCCTGAGCTCCTTCAGGGGACGAGCCCTGCAGTGCAAACCTTCCACAACATTAACCACCATCTCCAGCTTTTAACAGCTCCAGTCTTCTCTGACAAACACTCAATTTGCTCTCAGTTCCAGCAGGAGTGGGAAGGGATTGTCCATTTTCTCTTCCAAACACTAACATTCCTCTCAGCTCACCAGGGATGAGAAGGGTCTGGTTTCCCCTCCCATGATTGCTTAGAGGGCAAAGGAGAGTCTTACCTTTGTGACAGGTGCAGAGGGGACACCAGTAGGTTCTGTCACAGACAGAGTTCCCTTCAAAGATCAGACTGGGGAAGGAAACTCTTTTCCTGTCTCTCAGCAGGAGGTGGCTAGAACTTTTCCATGAAAATAACTCTGCCTCTTTCACCCAGATGCGAATTTGCTCCAGAAAGCAGCTATTTAGGAACACAAGCCTACTTTTAACTCAGCTCCTTTTATTCTCTATTAGCACTGTCCAGAGAAAACAAGATGTCCAAATAAACAGTTGGCATCAACCCAGGAGGGCTGACTTTAGGAGGTGCAATTCAAGTCCTGTAGCAGCAGTACTGATTTCCTTAAAGAGGGTGGTAGGGTGAGGTGGGCTCTGTGCAGGGACAGCAGCACCAGCACCATGGAGCACCCAGGGGTGGCCTCACCCTCTATGGCTCAGGGGCTAAAAACTGTCATTCCAAAGATCAGCTTTCCTCATACAGCTGCTGCCAGCAGTCACCAGCAGCATCTCCAGAGAAAAAAACTTGCCCATGTGTGCCCAGAGGCTTTACCCCAGCAGGATTCCCTGTTCTCATGCCACGTCCCAGACACCAGGCCCAGTCTGAAAGTGGTGCCTGTTCTCAATGCCCTTCTCAAATTCCCACTGTCTTCTTTTCCAGTCAGTTACAGCTACAAACTGGGCAAGCTGGGTAGAGTGAGGACTCCAGCTTTGCACACTCTGCACAACATTCCTTACAACAACCAGCAATTTAATATCCAGGTGCTAAAGCAGAGCTGCTCCCCAAGCCTGTCCTGGCACCAGGCAAGCAGGAGGGTGGTCCTGTCCCTCTCACAGCCTGTCCTGCCTGAGAACTGGGCAGAGCCCACAGCACTGAGTTCTCCACTGCACCACAACACCTGTCCCCCACTGGCACTGAGAATCTGCACCTCCAGCATGGGCACAGTGTGATTATTAAGACAAAGAGGAGTCATCTGGGCCAGGAATACTTTTTTATCAGCCCAAGCTGCTCCAAATTTCACCTGAGAAGACACTGAATGCTGCTGTAGTCCTGTTTCTTCATTCTCCTTTTTCCCAGTCTCTCTTTAACAGGAATGTGGTTGTTTTCCCCCTTCACCTCCATCCAAGAATACCCTCTTCAGCCATTTTAACTTTAGTGTCATCAGATCATTATTTAGCTCTTGCCTCATTTACAGAACCAGTTCTAGTAACCCAAAGTTTAGCTCTAGTTCCATCCAGGTGCAGTTCCACATGAAGTACCTGCAGGTTCAACGGTTTATTTAGAATCTTTTTGCCCTGTAAATACAGAACTATTATCCTGCATCTGTTCCATAATTGGGAAGGGAAAGCAGCCAAACTCAAGTGTTCTCCCTGGAGGCTGAGTAAAGCTGCTGGATACAACAGATTAGCAACACTCATAATCCTCTGGTGGGCTTGGAGGGCAGGTTCATCCAGCCCCTGAAGCACACAGGTCACATCCTTGGGTCAAAGTCCTCCCTTGCCAGGACACACCTGAGCGTGTCTGATGTGCAGCACCAAATCTTCCTCAGAGGCTGAGTCCTACAGCAAAAGGTGTCATTGGC
The DNA here is from genome assembly GCA_013400915.1 of Pardalotus punctatus. Taxonomy (NCBI): domain Eukaryota; kingdom Metazoa; phylum Chordata; class Aves; order Passeriformes; family Pardalotidae; genus Pardalotus; species Pardalotus punctatus. The sequence continues at coordinate 23,717 of VZTX01022254.1, read as the reverse complement.
CCCAAAAGCCACAATGCCAGGGCAATCTCCTCCCCTGGCATTATGTAGACATTGAAAAACATCAAAATTAAAACTGCCATTTGCACACTAGTGGCAACTTTGATCTTTTCCTACTGTTCATTAAACCCTCACTGATGAGCATTTACAATTTAAAAATAAAATAGTTTTGTTTTCTTTTTAAAATAATAATTTCTACAGTTCTGCCAGCCAACTAATTTCAATCACAGCATAATCTAAGAATAAAGCAAATCCTGGCCAAGAATGGCTGCCACGGACTCTCAAGAGTCAAGGAGAACAGCATGTCCCAGCTCCTCACATCCCTGCACCCCTCTGGGAACCTGTGGTGAACTCCAGTTGATTTTCTTTATAATGATTCTCTTGCAGCTTAGGAATGCTCCAGTCCTCAGGGTGGCTGCACTGGCAGGGAGCAGCGGGGTGGGCACATCCAGTGTTAATGGCAGTGCTCTGTGATGTCCACCACCACTGCCTTTTTCCAGCTGAAGAAGAAATACCCGGTGCCCGCTCCCGCTGCCACAGCTATGCAGAGGTAGCCGTTGTAGGTCATGAAGATCAGCATGAGGAAGTAGCTGACCACCACCTGGATGATGTGCAGCACCGTCTGCAGCAGGTGTGGCAAGCTCAGCATCTGCTGCCTGGGAACACAAACCCAAACAAGTCAGCAAACACGGGGAAATCAAAGCCCCAAAGAGAAAGCTGCCAGGACAGCAAGGTGGGCGTGGGATGGCAGAGAAGGTGACACCAGCCTGGGCAGGGACTTCTGCATGCAACTGGCACCTGGAGCTGTGGCTTTCCCCACAGAGCAAAGCAAGCATGGAGCTTGCTGGGACAACAGAACATTTAGCTGAGAAACAGACTTTGACAAGCTGCTTTTATCCCCCCAGTCAAAAGCAGAATGGCTCTTGTTCTGCACAGAAGCCTTGACTACATGTCAGCAAAAGGATCCTGAGTGTTTTCTGTCAGGGTCACTGGATGTAACACTCTGTTCCTGGGAACTCCCAAAATGTGTTCATAACAAAAACCCCAAGCTCATCTGGCTCCTTGCTGCTTTCCTCCTTTTATCCCCATCCTCAAGGGTGCCCAGGTGTGCCCCATCCTCCAGTGCCAAGCAGTGTCCCAGTCTGGAGTCAGGACACTCTGCAGAGATCAAAACTGGCTGCACAAAGTTTCTTGTGTGGCAGTTTCACCTGCAGAGCTTTGCTTTAGAACGCAGTGCAATGCTTACCCCACGGTTTTGTGTGTCTCCATCAGGATGGTGCCATTGGGGCCTGGCACTGGCATGGAGTTGTAGCGGATGCTGACCTGGGATTTACGGAGCAGACACTCCCGGGCAATCTTAAGGCCTTCATAAAACATGGCCAGGAAGAAGACGGCCACAAAAGCACCAGCCATTTCTGACAAGAGAGGAAACATTATTGTCTCCAGGCAAGAAAATGTGTCAGCAGAGTCACCGTGTGATTGAGCAACCCTGTCACGTTGTGCAGGCCATGGCCAGCTCCATGTGCATGCGTGGACAGCTGGGAAATGGGAATTTCATCCAGGCACTAACTGGAATTCCACCCATGAAGCAAAACCAGCAATCACTTTTGCTAATAAAAAGAAAATTCTTGAACTCTACAAACATCTCCTTTTTTCTTTCACCCCACAGATGCCATTTAAATCAGACTCAGCACAACATGTCCATGTATTCTTAGCACAAGCAACAAGATAATTCCTGATACATGAATCCTGAAACACCAATTGCAAACTTTTTGTTTGGACTGTGCAAGACAGTGTTACTAACCTCCAGGAGAATTGATTGTAAGTCCAGAGAACAGCAATGGCACATTCTCACAGCTGAAGTGGAAAGTCATGGCCTGCCCAAAACACAAAGAACACCAAGATGAGCCTGACAAGCTCATCCCAAGATGGAGCTCACAGGAAGGTGCAGCAGTGGGGTTTGTATCAGCACAAGAACTCAGATCAGTTCATTTGGTCACAACACAAACACCAAGGAACTCTCCCGAAAATCTGCTGTAACACACACAAGCAAGACAGGGATGAGATGCTCCACATTCCAGTTCCAGTTCCCAGCTCCTTCAGGCAGCCCTGGGCAGGAGTCCCTGTCCTTCACAGAACTACAGGTAAGTGCCTCCTCCTTGTTTTTGGAGCTTCATTTCTCCTCAGCATCTGAAGTAGTCAGGGACTGGGGATGTCTCCATGGAGCTCCTCTTTCCTCCTCATCCCCTGAGGAATGGGGGTTCAGGGCACTTTCCTTTCCCCACTTTGACCTCACTTGAGCTCACACAGGTAAGGCTTGTACAGGTGAGTCCTCTGGTCCCATCCTGCACTGTGCCAGCAGACTGTTGTCTCCCTGGGGAATTCCCAATATCCTATGGAAAACAGGGGTCTAAACACAGCTACCACAAGGAATATGACATGTGAAGCAGGACCACAGCTTCCTCTGAGTGAAAATAAGGGCTCCTGAGCCTGCACAGTGAACACTGTGGGAAGGGGAGGCATCAGTGATCCCCAAGCCAGCTGAAGGTGAGAGAAATTTCCCATCCAGGGAAATACAGCTTGGCATGTCTAGGGCACAGCTGCACACAGTGTTTTCACATGGGAAGTACTGACCAAGCAAGAGGAACTTCTCTTTGAACTTCTCTTGTTGCTTAATTAAAGTTATTTGCTGAAGCTCAGAATTATGATTCATTTCAGCAACTGTAAGAATGAGCACTCATTTTCCCCCAGAGGAGAAATTACTGTAAAACAGATTTTAGAGAGTACTTTCATCTCTTCAATGAATTTAACATCTTTACATTTAAAACAGAACCCACATAAACCAAAGAACTGCAGCTGAACCCGAGCCTGTTACTTGGTGCCAGTGAAGAATGGGAAAACACACACATTAAATGTTCTCTGTCTGTTATCTAAGATGCTGTACCTATGTACTGCTTTCCCTGACAGATTTATTTGCCATTTGAATTCAAAATCTTGTGCAATTACTCACCGTTTTCAGCTGCAGGGCAAGGCAGGGTCCTGTAACTATCCGGTAAGCATTTAACATTTGTAAAGAAATGACATTTGCTTGAAAATAATGGCCCAGGGATGCCAATACTGAGCTGAGATTTTGGGAAGAGCTTCAGAAGGAGAGCAGTGGCAGTGCTGGACTGAGAGCTCCAGGTGGGCCATGCCCACCAAGGCTCTCCTTGTCCTCTCCTCTCCTGCTGTGACACTCTTGCAAGAGAAGTGGAGGCAGAGATTCTTGGTTCTCTCCTCAGGTACAGAGCTGACAAACAAACTCCAACTGAAGATTCGCAAAAGCCACTCCTGAGAACACTCTCATCTGAAATGGAAATGCAGCCTCTCTCCCCTCCTTTTGAAATTTAACCATAAACAGACATGTTTTAATAATCTGAAACTCACTCCAGAAGTATTCAGGAAAAGGAGAAAAAGCTGAAGAAGTTCCTAGAACTGGCTACACACAAACACTGATCCTACGGCCATCTCCATGGAAACTCTGGCCAGGATCTCTGCAAAACCTCAGGGATGCCAGAATACACAAGTCTGAACCTGCTGGAATCAAAGTCAGCTGGAGCAGCAGGAATCAGGACCAACACAGCCTTAATGCCAACATGGCAAAGAGCCCTGGCAGTGCTCTGCTCCCCAAAGTGAGTGTGCTGAGAGTTCAGGAGGGAAGGGCACCCAGGGAACTCAGCACAGCCCCCTCACACTGCTGGGCAATCCTCTCACTGCTGCCTGGGGCTCTCACTGACAGCCTGGAGAACTCCATCCATCCATCCATCCATCCATCCATCCATCCATCCATCCATCCATCCATCCATCCATCCATCCATCCATCCATCCATCTCCTGCAGGAAAATACTTGCTTTGCCTTTCTGCCCTTAGCTGGCTGGAGAGCAGACACCAGGCTGGCTGCTAGGAAGGTTTTTGCAAGAAAAGACAAATTTTCCAGAGGATCTCCAGCTCTGAAATCCATTTCATGCTCCATATCCCCTCATGCTGTTCCTTTCCTCCAGAAGAGCCACTACAGGACATGGTTTTAACCTGGACAGACTCCTGTCTTCCAAAGCTCATCTTGATTGCCAGTTCTCAAGAGCACAGTCTTTAAGATGACAAGTTACTCTGAACCTCAGGCAAGGAAAAACTCTCTGGTTAATTATGATTCCCCACTTACCATCATCATCATGTCAGGCCCATGACCATGCCCCGAGGCTGCGGTGGAGGAGTGGTGATGCTCAGGGGGATGCGAGGTTGGCAACATGGAGCTGTTCATGTGGTGAGACATCTTGAGGACAGAGAGATTCAGAAAGGCACATAGAAAAGTGGGACCCTGGAAAACAAAACAAAAAATGAAGCCCTTTTTAAACAGAACGTGATTTCTCTGCTGCTACTGCAAGAGAAAATATTCCAAGCCACTGAGAACTGCTGCCTCTGGAAAACTGCTGGAGCATCCTCGTGGTCCTGCTCTGGCTACAGAGAGCACACAGCAGGACACTTTAAAGGAGGTGTGTCCTTCTGCAGCCTAATTTGATTGAGATGGCACCTAGGGACAAGTTCTCAGCATAAAGGAACATTTCTTATCTACATGAGGAAAAAAACAGAGCCCCTTCTCAACGGCAGTCTTGCAAGAGGCAAAAATATCACAAGCGCCACATTAAATTGCACATCCTAAAGGATCAGATTACAGGATTTCTCTTAATTGACAGTTACACATTTTATTGGGAACATGTTTAACACAGAAATTGTGTTAGCTGGTACAAGACCTACTGCCAGGCAAAGGTCTGTGGCAGCCACAGGCAATCCAATTTCATTTCCAGGAGCTTTACATTGCCACATCTGCCCTCTAATCACATTACCCACAGTGAGAGAAACACTCAAGAGGCTGCCAGTCCCAATCCCTAATCTGGTTACCACAAATCAGGGATGTCTGGACACACTAAAAAAAAATTTAAAAAAAAATACCCTCTGTGGTTAGCTGTGGGCATGGCTGCTGCACTCTGCCCCAGCACTGCCTGGGCTGGCACCTGGGACAACTGCTGGTGGGAAAGGAAAATCATCAGGTAGAAACAGCAACAGGAGAGAAAATAACCTGGGAATACCAGTCAGTCCTGAAAGCACAGCATCTGTCCTGCTGGACCCTGCCTGGAACACGCTGTACCCTCCCACTCCAGTCCAGCACTAAGGTAAAACCAAGTGAATAAAAACCAAAGTACAGACAATTTATCAAATTAAAGTTTAAAAAATTGAGAGGAGACATGTTTCCTTCCACATAAAACATCAGAAGAGTCTACAGGTGTTTTTCCACAGTTTTTTAAGCCAAAAGGCAACATGGTGCTTAAACAGGCAGGTACGGCTATATTTAGATTGGAGAGAGGAAATGAGCCTCTAGAAGGGCTTTTTAAACTGAAAGTGGCAAATAAAACCCTGAATGGCAGCTGGTGGTGGAGCTGGTTCAGCCTGTGACAGTGACCCTGAGCAGGGATCACTGGTGGCTCAGAACACAACTGACAGTGCAGCCCTGTGGAACACCCATGACAGGGGAATATCAAAAGGCTTTGGGGTTAAATCAAAGAGAGAAATGAGAGAAATTAAAGATGTGAGGAAGATAAAGATACTAAGCACTGCTGGGGGCAAACTCAAGAGAAAGAAAGAAGTAATACACCCTGCAAACACTGAAATTAAATAATGCAGGTGAGCACCTGTAAGCGACACCAAGAACCCACAGCTCAGGTATGTTCTGCATCTCTGTGCAGATGCTTCAGACAAGTTCACAATAATCCCCTGGAAAGTAACTTGTCATGGAACCTAATGGCACTGGCTAAAGCAGAATGAATTCCCTGTCCGTATTTCTGCCAATATTTTTTATCTTGCTTTGCCCTGATTTGTGCTTAAATATTGAGATCAGGAAAATGTTCATGAGGAGGAAAAAATGAGAGAGACCAATGCAAGCAGAAGCTCAGGTGACACAGAAAAACTTCACCAAGGGATACCTGCGGAATGCCCAGCGTGATTTCAATGCGGCACAGCTTGGAAGATTATCCGGTTCCAGAGCTGAAGTATTCAGGCTCTAGAACTGCAGTCCCAAAATACAAACACTTGGGAAAAGAATCCTCTGCCAAGACACACAAACTTCAAATTGTCTTTTGCATCAGGGAAGGAAGAATAGCCCAAGTGCTTTACCCAGTGGGATCAAAGGTAAGTGTGCTGTGAGAGGAAAGACGTAACACAAGAACTTCCCCTCTCCCCCAGCCAAAATCTCCTGGAATCATAAAAACATGGAATAACCTGAGTTGGAAGGGACCCATCAGGATCATCCAGGAGTTCAACTCCTCTCCCTGCCCAGACCCCCCAACAACCCCACCCTGTCCATCCCTGGCAGCGCTGGCCAAACGCTCCTGGAGCTCTGGCAGCCTCGGGGCCGGGACCATTCCCTGGGGAGCCTGGGCAGTGCCCAGCACCTCTGGGGGAAGAACCTTGCCCTGATCTCCAGCCTGAGCCTGCCCTGACACAGCTCCAGCCCTTCCCTGGATCCTGCCCCTGGTCCCCAAGAGCAGAGATTGGAGCTGCCCCTCTGCCTCCTCCCTCTCCTCTCAGTTGACTGATCCACTGCTTTTCCCTTGGACACAACATCCTCACTAGTGACTACTGCCCAATGATTATTCATTCCTTTTAGGATTTCACACTCTTGCCAGGCTCAGCAGGTTCCAATACTCTCCACAGAAGCCCTGGCTGGTTACCAGATGAAAAACTGCCATGGCTGGATTGTGTCCAGCTTCTCACTCTTTCTCACTAATCATCGTTTGTTTGCAGAAAGGGAGAAATACTGGATGCGTTCTTGGGATATTTACTGTGTAGAAACAAAGAATACAGTCAGGTGTTCAGGAGTGGGCAGGTCTCGACACAGATTATAAAGAACAAGCTTGACCCTCACCTGTGTAGCTCCTTCCTACCCTGCTACCCCAGTTCTCCAACACCAAATCCTTCTGCAGTTACCCAACACTGAAGGACATGTTATGAGATCCTGAAAAGATGAGGAATTAAGTAGCTTAAGAGGAAATAACCTCATTTGAGCCACTTCAGCTGTGTTTTGAATTACTAAAGGTTAACAAACAGTGGATAAATTTCAGTTTAAATCAGTCCCAGTGGACAGTCAGACTCTGATTTACAACTTAGGAGATCTCTACATATGCCTTGGGATAAAAAACACTGTCTAAGGAAGCAGCAGCAACAGGTTAACGGGTGTGTAATATTCCAAGCTGCAAATCCCTGGTTGGTTTGCAGACTCCTAAGAAACAAGCTGACAGATGTGGAGCTCTGTGTGTCACAAGAAGGTCGTGGTTTAACAAGGCTGACTCCTATACCTGAAGGAAAAATTTCCCCCCCCACAAGTTTCTATTATTGTAAATTCTTTAAATAGGTTTAGCCTTGTACAAATCCAGCCCTTCAGCAGGTATTTCTGTCTGAATGGGTGACTTGATCTCTGGCTGCCACCTGCTCCAGATGTTTGCACTGAGAGGGAGAGGCACTGGAGTGGGTTCCTGAGCATGCCCCAGAGAGGGATCTGCCACAGTCTGTGGCTGCATCAGGCTCAGGTATTTTGAAGCAATTTGAGCACCTGAAGGGGACAGACCCCCAGGCTGCACCTGTCACAAAGGACACACACACACAGAGACACAGAGTGATTTTTTGTGCTCTGCAGTGACCTACTGCCGAAGAAAACAAACAGGGTGGAACACGAGAGAGGAATGAGGAAATTCTCTCCAGAGCTTGTTTCTTTCCCTCTCAGTGCTGTTACCCCAGGTGGGAGAAGCCACAGCCTCCCTTTCAAAACCCCTCAAATTTTTCAGGAAAACTGCAAGACTCAGAGCCACACTCAGGACTTAAAGCCACCATCCTAGAGCAGGACTGACCTCAAGCAGGCTCTGCCCTCACAAAGGTTTCTGTCCCACCCCTGCAATGCCACCGTGGCAGCTCTTGCAAACCAGGCCGGTTCAGGAGAGGTGCAGGATCTGAGAGCAGCAAACTCAGCACCAGCATTTATCTTCACCCTCCACCAACACAAACCAGCGCTGCCTCACCTCCACATACAAGGAGGCCACGTTTGCAACTCCAGGGCACGGAGAAGGGGAGGACAGGAAGGATATGCCAGTGCATGGAGGAGTGCAGGTAAAGGAGCTGGACCTGGTGAGATGGCAGAGCCACAGCAGTCTTCTCAAGCAGGTCTCAGCCACAAGATCACTGTCATTACACACTGTCATTACATATTACACATCCCCTCCACAGTTTCCCAATCTATTGCTTCTGCTGTGTTCATCCAAAGTCCTGAAACTTCACAGCAAATCAGTTTTTCCTGTGGCAAACACCCAAGAAAAATACACCTTTCAATGCAGAAACACAGGACATGCAGAAACAGGACACACTATGGGAAGGATCTACCAAGCTCCCAGAAAGGACTTTACAATCAGCTCAGCGTCAAACAGATCTTTCTTAAAGTCACATTCCAAGGGAATTATGCCCCTTTCCAAATCAGAAGTCTAACAGGATTAACACTGGAGCCCTACATCAATGACCATTACAGCACCAACTCTTCCCTTCTAAATAGTGCCCCATCTCTCCAAAGCCTGTTCTGAAAACCCATGAAATAAAACTGATTCCACTGGCTCTGCCCAAAAGGACCAGAGCCTTAAAAACCACATCTCCAGTCTCCTTTAGAGCAGTTATTTGTCCCACAGAGAGGGTGCTGCTGCAGTGGCCAGGACAGGACTGGCTCCTGCTCAGAACCCTCCTGACTCCTCTGAGCACAGCTGGAGCAATTCATACCCAGGGTCTCTTCTGGTAGCAACAGGGTCAGGAGATCCCTCTCTTCTCCTGAAGAAGTGAGAAAGACCTAGTAATATTTACTATTTTTACTAATATTTACTAAGAATTAAAATCAAAGTTCCTGAGAGGAAGGCACGGGAAAATTAATTAAACTGATTAAAAATAGCAAGCTGGAAAAGCAAAGATCTCTTGCTTACATATCACATATGGCTCAGTGCTGCGTGACACAAAGGAATGCTATAGAAAAAAACACAAAAGCTATGGAAAAGGCACCCAGGAGCTCTGGGTGCTCTACTTACATCAGTGTTGCTGGCAGACTGAGCTCCACTGGCTCCCAGCTTGTGGTCCCAAGCTCAATCCCTTTTTTGTTTAGCAGTGCTGTAAATGGAGTGGGAGGGAAGCAGGAACCTGCAGACACTGCAGCTCTGTTCACTGGCTCTAGCTGTGGGCTCCACTGAGCTCGTCATCAGGAGACCTAAGCACTGCTTTTAGTTTATTCAATTTCCTGCCAAACTTGACTACTTTAACTGCTTCCTTTCCAAATGGGTGGACTTGTGATTCTTCCAGGATCCCAGGAGCAGCTACAGAGCTGCTGAAGGGCACAGCAGAGGGACAGACCAATTCTACCTGCTCCTGCTGTACGAGCACCCAGCAATGGCAGCCAGCCCCCCTGGGCCAAGCTATAAAGACACACTTTAAAGACACACTTTAAAGACACAGGGAACAAACACTACATTCTTTAGTAATGCAGTAGAACACGTGTTACAGATACACACTGTTATTTTCCAGTGTCAAAATTCCCCCTGGAACTCTCCCAAGCAGCTTCAGCAACCCCCAGCTGGCACTGAGACACAGGGCGGGACTGTGCTGTGCCCAGCACACTTAATTGCACACCTCTGTATTTCCCTTGCACAATTCCTGAAGAAGGAACTCTTAGAGTTATATTAAGAATTCAAGCAATGTTTGTAAGCTCTCAGCAGAACTGTGGCTTGCCCTGGTACTGCCTCACTACCTTAGTCTCATCCTAAAGCTTTCCCCAGAAGTTTAAGACTCCCTAAAAGCTGAACACACCAGAAGCGGTTTGGATGAAGACAAAGAGAAGGGCACAGCTCAGGAGCTCAAATACATGCTGAGGGTCAGGCTGAGTTCAGATTTCTGGGGCTTGTCCCTGACCATGGAACCATGCAAATGGATTGAAGCTGGATGAGCAGAGCCAGGCAGGAACACACAGTGTGACACAGGGCACATTCTGCCTCTCCACTTGCGAGCAGGAGGGATAGAGCTGAGCTATCCACACCCACAGATTCCAGAACTTCAGAAGGAGGACAGGCACTCTGGAGGATGTCCAGCCTGAGATGCCAGGGGAGGAGTGCAGGGAGTGGAGAATAACAAGCAAAAAAGGAGTTGAGCAAGGCTGCAGACAACATCGTGTGTTCAGGCTCTAAAGGGGACGATGCCTGGGCAGCCTGTGACGTGTCAGGATGGACACAGGCAGTGGGGACATCAGCAGGGACAGGCAGCCAAGCTGGGAGCACCCAGAGCACAGCTCTTGGGCAGCTGGAATGCACAACACAGGCATAGAATGGGCTTCTAAAAATGACATGCAGGGCTTTCATGTTCTGTGAGGGGAGAAATCCACGAAGGAGTTCTGATCCTCTGCCATCACCTCCAGCGAGGATCCAAGCTCGAACCACTACAGCACAGGACGCTGAAGGTAATGACAAAGTTTTGGCACATCAAAACCACTCTACTGCCCATGCTGTGCTCACGACTGATGGTATCGGCCCAGGCTGAGAAAGACCCTTATTAAGGTGACCCTGACACACCCCACAGGCAGGATATGGGAGGAGCAAAACCACATCACCCACAGGGAGGGTTGGGGGTGATGCTTTTAGCCAGAGCTGAGCTCAGGTTCTCTGCAGCACAGCCAGATCACAGGGCTGGGGCCAACAATCCCACCCTGCAGTATGTGCTCCTCCAAACATCCATCCTTCAGGGCCCCTGGCTGCCAGGTTTGCTTATTTTATTCTTACCAAACCCTTGTTTCTTTCCCACATTCCCCACTTGTACCAGTACATGTTTGTCCCTCTCTTTACTGGGCTGTGTCCCCAAGGCTCAGGCTGCCCCCTCCACATGGAACCATCACACAGCACCCATGGACATGGAAAACACCAAACAATGCTCCAGTTCCAGACTATGAACTCCAGCTGGGATGCCGGCTGGCCAACATTATTTGGCAGCTTGATGCAGTTATATACATTAATTAACATTTAATTAAAATGAAGATTAAAACAAGTTGATGAAGTATCAGCATATGTCCAATCCTTAAGGTCTGTCCTCTGCTCTGAGCCAAAGCATCTCTCAGCTGTATAACCAAAGCAAAGCTGGTCACAGTCATTCAGCACAATCACCATTACTTGAGGAGGGGCCAGAGCTCTTCCTCTCAGCATGGCTATGATAATGTCCCTTTGATGGAGTTTATTTTCATAGCAAACTTGTCTGGTCACCTTCTGTTAGAGGCTTCCCTAGAAGGGGACGGCCATTCCTAATCTCCCAGCTTCTGCAGACGCCTCAGGAAATCTGTAATCTTTGAACAAGGAAAAAAAATAACCCAGGACAGATTGTTCTTTGCAGGACAATGCACTGAACTTCATTAAGTGAAGCACACACCATGTCATTACTCACAGGCCCAATGGAGTAAAAGGCAGCTGAAAACAATGTTACAGAGTAGAAAACCTCAGACTCTAAACCTGATTAATATCAGAAGAAAGGCTGAGAAATGTTGGTGAGAGCTGTGTACAAGTGGCAAAATAATGGGGAGCTAGGCTGAGCCTCCTCTGTGGTCAAATGTCTTCCTCAGCCATACTGAAACTACAGGAGATGGAAAAGCAGTAAAAGAAGGATGCTCCTGAGAAGCCTGGCAGCACTGAGGAGTCCTTGCCAACCCTTTCCTGGCTGCAGCCTCATTTCTGCCAGAGAATCTGATCCAGCCCAGGTTCAAGCACCTGGAATGCACAGGGAGCTTTGCATGGAGATCCAAGAGTGATCCTCTACTGCCTCACAAAGGGTCCCCAACTCCAGGGAGCTGTGACCAGGCAGTTAGACCAGGTGATTGTTGAAGGTCCCTTCCAACTTAACATTCCTATCCTATTCCTCTTCTATCCTATTCTACCCTACAACAGCCCTTCTGCTTGTGTGGCCACCTCTCAGCCCCTGCCTCAGGAGTACAGGTAAGATCATTTCCACAATGGCCACTGCAGCCTTTAGCAAGAGGTGACAGAACCAACACAGTCACACCTCGGTTTCTCTTTCCCTCACAAATCCCAGGCCTGCAATGCAGGGGTAGAAAATCCCCTCATCTACAAAGAAATCCCACACACATCCCAGTGCACATTACATTTTCCTGTGAAATAAGCACTGCACTCTTACAGACCCATCGATGCCTTCAACTGTTGGGCTAAATCTCGGGGTCACCACCTGCACCTGCTCCCCAGTACCTCACTCTTGGCAGGACAGGGACCATCTCTTCAGCACAGCAGCACAAGCTCCTGGCCTTCTGCTGCGGTTACAATGGCTTGGAAGGTGCACACCAGGCTTTGGGGCTCAGCACAGCACTGGGTACACGTGACTGGATCATTCTCATGCCTTTGCAAATGCAACACAGTCTTTGCCCTGCCCGATGCAAAACAGTAGGAAGGGCATGACACCAGGAATTCCACTGGGATTGGGTCTGGCAGCTGCTGTGAACGCCACAGGGCACAAGTTTGTAAAACAGTCTGTTTGGCACATGTTGCTCAGGGCACATCTGCCACAGCAGCCTGGCTCAGGGGAGGTATTTTTGGGTGAGAGACCGATGCTGGAGGCTGTCACGAGGCTGAGGACACTTATCCACACAGGGGACTCATCCACACAAAGAACAACCAGCCAACTTGTGCTGGAGGAACAGGTGTCAAGAACATCACGAACTGAAGTTTTCACCAATAACCTGCTCCCATCCAGATAAAACACAAATACTTCCAACCTGCGTGAGCTGAAATTAACCTGAAGTCCCCAGAGGGACACTTTCCAAGGATGAGAGCACATCCCACCCCAGCCAGAAAATAAAAAAGCCAAGCAAATCCAAAGTGCAGCTCAGGGAACAAAGCTGAGCCCACTTGGCCTGGAGCAGCCCCACCACTGCCCAGGAGCAGAGGGCCAGGAACAGACATGTCAACCACAAGCCGTTGTTTTTATTGCCAATAAATGCCAATGAACATTGTATTCATAAAGAGGATAACATACCGTTTTTCTGCCGTGTTAAATGGTTGTTGTCTGCCCCTGCAGAGAGTGGCCAAGGAGCAGAGCTCCTCCAGGAAAATCCCGGGGTGCACCTAGGACATCCTACCCCTCAGTCGACTGCCACATCAGCAGACAGCAAAATGGAAGAGTGACAAGGTGGTACCAATTAAAAGGTGACTGGCATCTCTTCCACAGTTTCCTTATTCATCTCCAAGTGTCACAAAACTTTCCCCTTTTCCAGCTTACTGCTCCAAGAGAACAGCCCCCAGCTCTGCCCACTGGGCACAAACAGCAGGGACATTAATGTCCTCTGGGCCACCACAGCCAGAGCACATCCATTCCACATGAGGCCTCTGACACCTGCACTCAGGAGTGCCTTGTCCTGAGCCCACCATGAGCACAATTTCTTCCATTCTGTACATGGACAGTGTTTCCTACCCCCTTCTCACTTCTTCCACCACAGGTCTGTTGGATTCTGTATTTGCCCCATGCTGTTCATTGTTCCCCTTTCTGTCTGGGTGGATGAGGCAGTTGTCCCCCGTTCTGGCATGCAAGAGCACAGAAGCTTCTGGAAAGTGGCAGAATTGAGGCACCTCAGGACATGCAAGACCTGAGGAGTGACCACCATTCCCACAGCACCCAAAGCAGAGGACAAGCTGTACCAAAGCTGACCTGTGATTCCCTTGTCTGGAGAGAAAAAGAGGGCATCAGATACCAAAACCGGCACAGCATGCCATGTTACAATTTCTTTATGAAACATCCAGGCTAAAAGGCACGGCACACACCAAAATTCCTTAGAGCCAACGCCAGCATGAATTCAGAGCTAGAACTGACAAGCTTCCATCAAAGGCAATTCCCAGGAAGCATCTACAGAGCACTCCCTGTGCACATCAGAGCCTTGTGAAGCAATCAGTCAGCCCAGGTGTGAGAACCAGCAGGCCACACCATGAGAACTTCACCTCCCTTCCTCATATCATCAAGGGCATGACACAGGAGCACCATAACACAAATCCAGGTCACAAAGTCCCCAGGATTCAGTACCCAGGGAGGAGAAACCTGAGGGCCTCCTCTTCCTGGCAGGAAGGAAGAAAGTTTAAGCAAAGGCAGAATGGCTCAAAGGGCTGTGCTGGGATGGAGGGCAGGTGGATTCAGTCAGGAATCACCTGGGAAGCTCCCACTAAAACCATCAGCACTCGCTCATCAGCGAAGACAACTGAGGATCCTGAGCACTGAAGAGACGTGGAACAGCAGCAGGAAGAGGAGACAGAAAAGCAGGGCCACGTGACCTGTATTTTCCAAGATTATGTAATTCCTGAATAAACAGATATTTCCTTATCCTCTGTGGTGGTTTTTGCTCAGATGTTACACAACCAAACACAGGAATGGTGACCAGGCAGATGGGATGCCTATGGCCAGAGAGCAGGAACCATCCTGCTGCTTTGGGGGAGGCTGAGAATAAATGGGACAGAGTCCTGAGTCTTGTGACACTCTTCAGAAACTTTTTAATATAAAAATATATTAATATTTGGAACGCTACATTGCAAGATGTGCATCCTGTAAGATGAGACCACTTCTGCTTCCTTAGAAAAACCAGGCCTAGTGAAGAATTTCACTTCCTATTTCCTATGCCCGAACTAAGAACAGCTTCTAGCATGTATTCCCCTACCTACAACAAGCTCTTTTTAAATAAAGGGAAAAGTTTTCTCTCCAAATGAAAAAAGAAAACCACCTTTGGCACACAAGATTCTTCACCGTGCTCACTAATTCAGCATCCAAATTCCTGCTGGTTCAACACCTCCTGCACCACTAATACATATGGAAAGGAGCCTGTTTCCCACAACAATGTGTCTGTCCACAGGGTATGGACACAGATTATTGTTTGTGGCTGTTCAGTAGCCACATGCAGAAACATTCTGTCTATAAGGAATGACAGATATGTCAGGATGTGAGACAGGGAACTACTCACAAGTTAATCCCTCATAAACAATTGCTCCATGGTTTGCTAGAGTGGGGAGAACACACACCAGGCTACACAGTACAAACAGCTCTGGCCAAATTGATTTTATGGTGCCTTTGAGCCCTGTAAAACTATAAAATAATCTCAGGAGACACAAAATGAAACCAGAGTCAAAAAGTGCATTCCCAAGAAAACAAG
This sequence comes from Pardalotus punctatus, assembly GCA_013400915.1. NCBI lineage: Eukaryota > Metazoa > Chordata > Aves > Passeriformes > Pardalotidae > Pardalotus > Pardalotus punctatus. Next base: position 8,443 of record VZTX01022254.1, on the reverse strand, counting down.
CACAAGTTTCCTCTGAGGCAAAAATGATTCAACGTGCCCTAGAAGTGCATTACTGGGCCTTTAACACAGGTGGAGTATTACAGATGTTATCTAGCAACAGCATAAACACCTTTGTCCCATGCAGATAAAACCACTGCCGAGGGCAGTAAATGGACGGCACTGGTTTATTAGAGGCCTCATAAAAAGGAGTCCAGCACAGGTGATTCACAGGAGATTCCCAGATCTCACCCCACTTGCCCATTTTCACACAGCTCATTTGCCCTCTCTGGCTGCTTTTCAACATCATAACCAGACTTAGCCCAGAAAAGGCAACACTTGTACAAGTTCTGAACTGGCCTTTCGGTGTCTTGAGAACCTGAATAAAAAGAAAACCACACTCCAGAACTGTTAATTTTTAGGAGGCCACTCCACATGTATGACATGAGAGATACAAGTTTAAGCAATTCACACACATTTTTCCGTGTCCAGTACAGCCACATTCATTACCTTCCACCACATGGGAAAGCATCCTTGAAGAGCAATTCCAAGAGCACATTTCCCTCCTTTCTTTTTATAGTTAAGCAGCTGTTTGTCTGTAATTACTCCTCAGAAGCGTGTCCATGTGCAGACACAGAGTTTTGAGGTGGCCACTCAACCATTCCCCTTCCCTGGAGCTGCCACATTCCAGCCTGTGTCAAACACTGCCACAATCGCCACATGTTGATGTCAGCTCCTACTGAGACACACCGGGATTTCCAGCTCCTGCTCTGGTGTGTCAGGGTTACCTTTGAAATGCAGGCTTTGACAAAACACCAAAGAGTTCACAAGACTGACCTTCAGAAAAACACCTTTTCTTGCAGAGGAGAAATGGATGTGTGTTCACTTCATTTTGCAGTAACCATCCGTGACTGTTCCTCAACACAAGAACTTGTTCTACCACAGCCAAGAATCAAATTCCTTTGTGTCTCCAAACACTTGTTTTGAGAAGCCTCAAGCTGTTTCTGGGCAAAATGCAAGGTAGAACTCAGGTCACCAGCAGCAAAATCCATTCCAGTGGGTTTTTAATTAAGCCCAGGAAGTCAATCTCTGTTTTGGCAGATGGTTGGCCAAACTACCTATCACCAGAGGCACCTTCCTACTCCTGCTCTGCAATCTTGGCAAACAGCAAGAGGATGGCACAGTGACATATAAACAGCTTCCAGGTAGTAATGCAAATAGCTGTAAGGGTTCAGAGCACAAATTCATAGCCCCAGTCCACGGAACAGAGCATCTGCACATTCTCCTTTTGGAAATGCAACTGAACTACTGGAAGTATTATTGAAATTACTGAATCACTGAAAATAAAATCTCAGCAAGGTAGAAGATGTCCAATATCAAGAAGAGGAAAAGAGCAATCAATTCAATTCTCTGGAAAGGAACTTATCTTTGCAGGAGCCTTGGCCTTGTGACACTCTTCTGACAGGAAGAGTCATGACTGTAGGGCATGGAAAGCTGGAACAAGAGCCATCAACAATTTTTCTGCGAATGACAAAAAACCACTCTGGGAAAGAGCTTTGAACGCTGCCTTTTTCATAATTTTCAAACTCCTGGACTGCCACAGACCTGCTAATCCAAAGCAGAAAATGATTCACAACTAAAAAATGCTGGGTACTTACTCTTCCAGAGTCAGGTTTTCCATCTACTGACTCCAGGAGAGCGGTCTTCTCCAGAGAGGCAACAAGTCTGAGACTGATCAAAGTTTCTCAACCCTCACATAATGCTGACAAGCACATCATTATCTTTGTCAAAGGCTAATCATTAACTACTGCTCAGATTAGCTTAGGACCAGACCAAGCACCAGGATGCTCACACAGATTCACAGAGCAGCAAAAGCAGCTCCTGGGATTCCCCCATGAGATCTCTGCAAAAATGCAAAGAGATTTTCGAACTCCCTAATCTGATTAAGTGCATTGCAGAGATTTCTTTCCGACACATTAACCAAAACACATTTAAAACATTCATATCTCTGCCAGATAAATTTGTGGTTTGCTTGTTTTTGGATCTTGTAACAAAGCAAGCTTAGTTTTAGTATTTAAGTATTTAGTATTCAAACTGAAAGAGAGCAGGTTTAAATATTAGGAGGAAATTACTCCCTGTGAGGGTGGTCAGGCCCTGGCCCAGATGCCCAGAGCAGCTGTGGCTGCCCCTGGATCCCTGGCAGTGCCCAAGGCCAGGCTGGACAGGGCTTGGAGCAGCCTGGGACAGTGGAAGATGTCCCTGCCATGGCAGGGGGGGGAACAAAATGAGCTTTAAGGTCCCTTCCAACCCACCACCCTGTGATTCTATCTACCCTATAATGAAGAAATGTGATGTTTTCAAAGCTATCAGTTTTCAGGAGCTTTGGGAAGTGATAAAAAGTAATACGGCAGAAAGATCATCAATTGTGCAGAAATTCTTCAACGCTGTGTACAAGACAAACCCTGCTGGGGTAGCTGGCTCTGGGACCCCTCTGCTTGGAAAGCTGAAGTCCACAATTGCTATGGAAAAAGAAGGTGACAAAGTAGAAAAAGTGCAAGAACATTTGTGCTGTGCCCTGCAACACACGGGGCCTCATGGTGGGGGCTGTGGTTTCAAGCAAGATCAAAAGCAAGAGTTACACAAAAAGGGATCAACTGACAAGCAGTGCACATTATCCTGCTATTATGATGTCCTGGGGGGTTCTACTTGAGGAATTCAGAAAATTAAGGGAAGTCATGCTGCTGCCAAAAGGTTTGTTAAACTAGAAGACAAATAATCAGAATAAAGTGTATTAGGCTTTGCCATCCATACAGCAGAATGTCCTATAGACACTGCTCTGTGCCTTGTATGAAAAGAGCAGTACAAAAATGGCTTTACAAGCACAACCATGCCTGTAGGAGGAACATGAGGGCAGCTGTGAAACTCCCAACTCGCTTTGTTCTCAGCTGTTCAGGTTTCAGCCTGACAGTATCTATAACACACTCCTCCAGCACACTTCAGTCTCACCTGACATCACCTTGAACAGTGAAGTTCAGCATGTCCTTGTGAGATAATGTCTTACCCCAAGTTAATGAAGGGCTCCAAAGCCAACGGCAACTTGATTTGTATAAAACCCTGCTGGCAGCAAACCCAGAAATCATGATTCAGTCTCTTGTCAAATCCATTAGCTCAGGAGCTCAGGCAAACAAGGCAGCCAAGAAAACCAGACCAACTCTGATTGCATTTCACTTCCACAGTATCCTGAGGCTGGGTGTGTTCCTCAGGAGCTTGTGCTCCCACTTCCCTTATCACTTTGATGTACAAGGGTTGATTTACCTATCGGAAATGCCTTCCCACAGAGCCACGCCGATAGCAGCGCTGCGCTCACTTCCCGAGGGCTGGAGGAGAGTGGACTGGGATGGCTCCTACTGGGAGCACTGGCTTTGAGTCTGCTCCACGTTTGTTAGTGTTTCTCCTTCCCAAGTCAAAGATGCAAGCTTGAAAATGCAGTCCAGCTGTGACAATGAGCTGTTGAGTCTTTAATACAAGGCCTTTCAGAGCAGGAAAAGTTAACAGGGGAAGCAAGTGAGTAATGGGACCCCTGGCTCCCAGTCCAGCCTCTGAAAAATCCCAGTCAGGGTGGCATGAGCTGCTCCCATTCGCCCACAGAGAGTGCAGCACCACTTAAAGACATCAGACAAGGAGCAGGTTGGGTCACAGGGATGAGCATCTCCTTAAGGAGACTGGAGCCATATCCCTTTCCATTGCCCAGCTCCCAGAGCAGGCCAGCCAGTCTGCTCACAGCATTAGCTCAGGATGTGCACTGCACCTCACAGGAGGCCTCAAAGCACTTCTTAATCCTACAGAGCCAAGCCCAATTATATCACCCATAATGTGAAAAAAGCCTAGAAGAGTATTTACCAGAGATACTCCTTCCCCCAACAGACAAAAGTAAGTGTTTAGAAAAGAAAAACAGCAAATACTGTCAGGGTCCCCCTTATCCAGCTTAGCCAAAAGATGAGCTAAATATATCACAAAGCTCATATTCCAGGCTGCTGTACTTTAATCAGAGGAATGAGATCTGAATCTGTGATAACTAATGAGCAAGTGTGGGAAAAGAAGGTTTATGAAAGTAAAGTGGCTCTCACACAGTCTCAGGAGAGAGCTTGGGGCACTCACTGTGACCTCCATGCCAGAACACCTAAACTCTGTTCCCAGTTTTCTCCCAGCTTCTCAGGATTCACATCAGGGCATGCTGAGCAAACAGTGAGAACAGAAATGCCTCGATCACTTATGCCATTTGGCCTGTGCTCTAAAGCTACCATGGACTGCTGTATTAATTTAGATAAATATTAGAGTGAATAGATGACATACTTGTACAACTTTTTTAACAGATGATAAATGACATTCACATCTGTGATATAGCAAATGTGTGATTTTCTAAGATTATATACATAGGAAAAGAGCAGGAAGCAAAGCCATTGTTCTGGCTGCAATCACAATTGCTCAAGTGCCACTGGAAATTAACTGGACCTCAGTAGATACAAACTAATAACACAGGGGAGAAGACAGTGGGAAATGACATTAAAAACTGTAGAAATAAAAACGGAAAAATAAAAAGGAGCAATTTCATCACAGCCTCTCACTTCCAGATTGGCTTCCAAAACAGGAAAGTCTAATTCCAGGACCAACAAATGAAAGGCTTTAGAAAGTGCAGCAAAATAGAGTTTAATTTGTTTACAATAACTAGTCCCATTAGTCTCTGCATTAGCAGATTCCAGCTTTCAGATGAAAAAAAAGGTTAATGAAAAAATCATTGGCCTCGTGTTCTCCAGGACCTGATTGGGAACATTTCCAGAAAATTAGATTGAGACAAAAGGCAATGGAGTAGATTAACTAAGATTGGATTTCCCAGAGAAAAACAACATAAACTAGATTGAGCCTTTTTCATCCTTCCCTAAGAAAAAATTGCCAAGACTCCCAGCGATTTCCTGGCAGACCTGTGGAGAAGTTCATGCTGGCAATGTGCTTCAGCTCAACTTCCCAAAATTCTGCTGCAGGCTCCTGCTGACTTCCAGGTGACCTTCAGCCAGGGAAGGCAGGTCTGCAGAGCCATGGCAGTTTGCTGTTGGGTAGAGGAGTCTTCATAGCAAATAGAGAAACCAAGAAGGAAAGGAGAAAATAGTACATTTTAGTTCAAAGAACAAAAACTTGTGTCTTCTCTTTGGACCCAAAGTCTGATTGGAAAACAAGGCAGTGGAAAGGAAACTCCTCAGGGCCCTGCTTGAAACTCACTGTGTGAACATGGAAGATTTTGTCATTTGCTTGTAATACAAAACTGGAAAAGATTATTCTCAATGTCCTCCCTTCTCAGGCATTAAACTTTTGTTCAGGGAGAGAGTGTCACTAATCCAAACCTTGAAGTTACACTGTAAGGGAAGAAGAGAAAGGAAAAATCCTCCCAAACCTCTCTGTAAAACAAAAAGCCAAAAAACCCCCACAAACCCTGTCCTTGTTCCACTGTAAATCTGAGTTACTGGCAGGGATGATACCTTTAAAATAAAAAAAAGCAAACATGCAAAAGTGACTTGGAAAGGTGATTTCATTCCTCCTTTCTACTGGCAGAAATTATCCTAATTCTCAGCTTAGTTAACAAGCTGGCCTAGATGAGAAATCTGATATGATATGAAATGAAAAGCAGCCAAGTCTCAACAGGAAACAGTTGTACATAATTTCTCTCTTCTCAACACAAAGTTGTGTGGGAGCCTGCAACTCCTGACAGTTCTTATATTTTCAGTACCTTGTTTCTTGGGGCGGAGGGGAAAGACAGCAGAAGAAGCAAAAACCTGCTTATTGCAACAATTTTTGTGTTTGTAGCAAAAAGCACCACTTTAATTTTGTATTGTACAGCAGAGCAATCACAGCTTCACCAACAAATCCTTAGCTGTAAAACCAACCTGCATTTAAACAGCAACATTTACACATTATTTCCAGTGCCCCCTTTTTAATGAAGGATGAGAAAAAAAATAATGCAGAGTCCAAAGCCTGATGAAAGCCTCAGGAAACATTACACCATAAATTACATGATTTGGGATCATTAAACTGAACACTAACTTATCCCATAAGATCCCATATTATTACTCATGAAAAATCCTGCAAAAGCTTCACTGGCCTCAGGATCAAGCAGAGGCAAGTTAAGATCAAAAGGAATGAAAGTCAACTTAATAAAACTTGTGAGGAGCATTTCATCTACCTGGGCACAAGAAGAAGGATTAGTAAGCATTCTGGAGCTTGGAATTACAGCACAAAGAGGAAGAATTGGCCTCTGCCTGGGAACTGTGGAACCACGAGCCCACTGTACACTCAAATATAGATGAGGACTATGAACAAAGCTGAAATGAAAAAAGGACAAGTGGCTAAGATGTGATGCTTGCTGAAAGCTGCAGGATGTGCTGCTACAGCCTCTTCCCCACTCCACTGGCATTAAAACTGGCCAGTGATGAATCCCAGGGAGAAAATAGGAAATATATAAAGGTATAACACTGGACCCGGAAGATGGTGAAGGGTCTGAAAGGGCCACATGAGGAGCAGCTGAGGGCACTTGGCCTGTTCATCCTAAAGGAGAAGCTGAGGTCAGAATTCACCAGGGGCTGCAGCTCCTCCCAAGGGGCAGCTCCGATCTCTGCTCTGGGACAGGTCCCGAGGGAATGGCCTGAAGTTATCCTAGGGGAGGGCGAGGTCGGAGATCAGGGCAAGGTTCTTCCCCCAGAGGTGCTGGGCACTGCCCAGGCTCCCCAGGGAATGGTCCCGGCCCCGAGGCTGCCAGAGCTCCAGGAGCGTTTGGCCAGCGCTGCCAGGGANATTCACCAGGGGCTGCAGCTCCTCCCAAGGGGCAGCTCCGATCTCTGCTCTGGGACAGGTCCTGAGGGAATGGCCTGAAGTTATCCTAGGGGAGGGCGAGGTCTGGAGATCAGGGCAAGGTTCTTCCCCCAGAGGTGCTGGGCACTGCCCAGGCTCCCCAGGGAATGGGCACGGCCCCGAGGCTGCCAGAGCTCCAGGAGCGTTTGGCCAGCGCTGCCAGGGATGGACAGGGTGGGGTTGTTGGGGGGTCTGGGCAGGGCCAGGAGCTGGAATCAATGATCCTGGTGGGTCCCTTCCAACTCGGGATATTCTATGATACCTGTACCTAAAATACCTAAACTGAAGTGCTACACCAGGACTTAGCCACATGGGTCCTCACCATTAAAAAAAAATTCCTGACAACCAACACGATAGAAATACAAAAGCTAAAGCAACTAACTCTCTTCATCCAAGGAACATAGGGACCACACATCCCATTGGAAGGAAGTTCATGCCCACCTGCCTTAACAAGGTTGGAACAATCCGCTCCCCCCAGGAATTTACACCAAATTATTGTGGTTTTTTCTTTTTTTTTTTTTTTTAAACAGAAATAAGATTCTGATCCTTGCCAGGTTTCATTCTAAATTCATCACACATTCTGCAACATAAAAGCTGCTTAACACTCCCCTTTATCTTCTCCCTTTAGAAGTGGAATCACCAGTATCTCAATGATTGCAATAAACTCCTGTATTAGTGCAAACTCAGCTCCACAACAGCCCTGGCAACTTCCTGCTCAGATTCAAAGATCCAGTAAGCAACTGACAGGACAAATCTCCAACCAATACCAGCAAATACCCAAAGCCAGGAAATATTCAACCCTTACTGCCATTCTGACCTCCCGTGTATTGGTTTCCTGCATTTCAACATCATTTGGATTGGAGGCGGTGTAACTAAAACCACTGGGTCTCACAAAGCACACAGAGATACGAGCTTTCCAAGAGGGCAAAACACACAACAAACCACAAATAACTCAAAAAACAAACGAACAAAAAGGCGTATTTCTCAAGGTACGAGGTGAACGTGGAAAACTGCCTAAGAGGCGCAGTTCAGATGGTTAAGCGACTAAGAAACTATTAGGAACACAGTGTATTGCTGATGTCTCTGGGCAACTCAGAGACACGAGGACGGAACCCCGGGTGTCCCCAGCCTTGCTGCGGAGCCGTGCGCGGCCCTCCGGCCCAGCCCGAAGCCCCGGCGGGTCACGGCTCCCTCACGGCAAGGGCAGCACGGCGGCCGCGGGGCCCGGCCGTCACCTTGGGAACCGCAGGGCTGGGCCGGACGCCTCCCCCGGAGCCCCGGGAGCGCTGCCTGCACCCACACCGAGCTCACCCCGCACCTCCACCCCCACGTCCCAGGGCTGCCCATCCCCTCGGGCCCCTCCGCCGCCCCCCGCCCGAGGTCCCGCGTCCCGGCCTGAGGGGAGGCAGGGGCGGCCATGGAGCCCCTCAGAGGGGATGAGGGCAGTGGGAGGGGGGAGAAGGTCTTGAGCACGAAACCCCCCCAACCCCGCTCTTCACTCACCGCGCCACCGCCACGAGCCCGCGGCCTTCGCTCCGCCCCCAAGGACAAGCCCCGCCCCCTCCGGGGC
>VZTX01022241.1:0-19587 GCA_013400915.1 Pardalotus punctatus | reverse complement strand
ATAATAATAATAATAAAACAGTGAAGCAAGAGTTGGGAACAACTTCCATATTGTCCCCTGCCACCCTCGAGAAGCCCCTGGGTCACCACCTCCTCCCCCCATGTCCCTCCTCACCTCGTCTCACCAGCCTGGCACCACTTGGGAACCATCAAAGCTCTCATCCCTCTACTCCCAACTCATCCTGAGCCGGCCCGTCCCAGTTTTGTTCGGGAGCATCTCCCAGGAGCAGGGTGCTGTCCCCACCCACTGCCACTGCCAGGCTGGTGGCACCAGCGGGGTCCTTGGGGTGGCACCTTCGGTGCTCTGAAGGACAAGGAGCAGCGCCAGGTTCTGCTCCTCCTCTCCCCTCACAGGAGACTCCTCTCTCTGTCCCCTGAATTCCAGACACCGCTCCGGGAATGTCAGAACGTTGGGATCAGACACCACTCTGGGAATGTCAGAATGTTGGGATCAAACACCTGCTCTGGGAATGTTGAAATGTTGGGATCAGACACCTGCTCTGGGAATGTCAGAACGTTGGGATCAGACACCACTCTGGGAATGTCAGAATGTTGGGATCAGACACCTGCTCTGGGAATGTCAGAATGTTGGGATCAGACACCCGCTCTGGGAATGTCAATGCTGGGATCAGACACCCGCTCGGGGAACGTCAGAACGTTGGGATCTTCTGGAACGAGGCGATAACCAGAACTGACATGGAGTGAAACCCCGAATTTCCTGCAGAGCCAATATCCCGTGTTTGGGTGTGTGTTACTGTGGCTGCAGCCCTTCCTGAGGCACCTTCAGCCCCCGACTTCACCCAAAGCGAAAAAAACCCCAAATGGGAAGAAAAATGACGTGGAATCATCTCAGGAAGAGCGCGTGTTCTCCCTGCTCCCGCCAGGCTGTGCCTGGCACGGGTGCGAGCTGATTCCAGCTCGTTATCACCGTGTTTGTATTTATTGGCTGTGATTAGTTATGCAACAAAGGCAGTGGGAGAACAAATCGTGTCAGTGCCGTTAATTGGAGATAACATGAGCGGCAGCGAAAGCGCTCATTTCGATATTTTCCGCATGAAAAGGAGACCTGATCCCGCTGGTTGGAAATCAAAGCAGTGATGGTGAGGTCTCCATCGGAGGGAATGAACCCAGGGCGGGAAAGCAGCACACGGGATGAGTTCCTCCCGATTCTCTTTTTGCTTTACAAATAAATCTACTGAGAATCATGGATTGTGGTGGAGTCAAGGCGGCGCTGAGGTCAGAACGGAGCCGATACTGCAGAAAATGAAACATGCAGGCTTTGTTCCTTGGGAGTCAAGGCTGCTGGGAGGCCACCTGGCCACAAATGTTAGGACCTTTTAGGAGCTGAATACGAACCTTTTCTGCCGCTCCCTAGACCACCAGAAATGTCCATCTGCACTCCAAGGTCACAGCGTCCCAGCACTGCTTTAGCAGCTCGGGAAACACAAACCCCAAGGGTTTGGGAGGCTTTGATTACCAAGGGGGTCGTTAAAAACCGACTTCTGCCAGGGGAGAATTTGTTTTCCCCAGCAGGAGCAGCAGGAGCTTTTATCTTTGCAGGGGATTAGCCCAGCCGCGGATCACTGCACCAGAGATCACAACCTGACCACAAAAATCCCATCACCTTGAGAAGTTACCTGCTTTATTTCTGTCCAAAGGAGATTTGGCTTGGGTGCTTTCATCTTTAAAATATGGAACTTCTCCAAAGCCAATCTTTAATGCCATGTGCGAGTTTGCTTTCTTTGAGGAGTGGGAAATGCCACACACGGTGGCATATGCACAGCACTGAGTCACCAGGGAAAAATAAACATGGTTTGATCCACGTGCATCTGTTTCCTGGGAGAGAGGGGACGGAGGATGTTTGCTTGGGTAAGCGTTGCAAGCCAGGAGCACCTCAGCGGGAAAGAAATAAAAAATTATCTTCAAATTAACCTGGACTTGGGCTTCCCATCAGGAGCTGGAGGTTTGGGCTACAGAATGCATAAAAAAAGCTCCAAACCCAACCTGCCCTTGGACACCGGCAGGGATGGGGCAGCCGCAGCTGCTCTGGGAGGAGAAGGATTCCTGTCAGATCCGTGTGTGATTCCGGGAGCTCCCAACCCCAGCAGGCTTCCAGCAGCTCAGAGATGAGCGTGGCAGAATTAAAGCAGGGAACTAATGGCCATGTTTGAGGCAGGCAGGGATTTCTCCCTGCAGGGCTGACAGGGATGAGGCTCCTTCTCTGGGCTGGGCTCTCTGATCAGGAGGGGATCCTGCTCAAAGCCTCCTCCTGCTTCCCACCCGTGCTGGGGCAAGGAATCACTCAGGGACATCAAGCAGCAGGAAATCAGACCTGATGTTGGCCTTGTGTTCCTCTCTGGCCCCAAAATCTATTGATCTGTGACAATAATTGCCAGAGTTTACTGATTTCCTGACTCTGATGGTAGATAAGAAATCCATCTGTCTCCTGTGGCTGAGCTGCCCTGGAAGAGTTTCCTCTTTGCATTGAGCAGGAATTGCAAAAAACCAAAATTGATTCAGCAGAACCAGAGACAATTCTAAAATAAAATTGTAAAAAACCAAAATTGAGTCAACAGAACCGAAGACAATTCTAAAATAGGTCTCTGCTTGGTTGTTTGATGTTTTGTGTGTGTGTGTACTTGTTCAATGGGTTCCAGCTGTCAGGACTCCTCAGCATTCCCGGGGTGGGCCTGGGAATATTGGGCTTCATGGCAAGCCCTCACCTCCCTCTCACTCAGTGACTGCTGAAAATCCTGGCCATACCCCAAGCTGTGTCCTAATCAAGGCTGGAGAGCAAAATTGGAAAGCTGATTTGACTCCACATTCCCAGAAATACCAGAGCATGTAGAAGAGAAGAGATTTAATTTTTTTTTCCAGGAAATCATCCTGCTCCTGCCAGGAGTTGGCTCTGTCAGGCCCTGCTGTGGGAGCTTCACGACACCTGTGTGCATTTCCTGAGTGGAAATGCTGCAGAAATGGTGCAGGGACCTCTGGAAGTAGCAGGGAATTGTTTCCCTGTCCGGAACAGGACCCTCCCACCACCCTGAAATCCCCCTTTTGCATCTGGCAGCTTGTAGAGGAGCTGTTCCCCTCCTGTGCTCCTCCCTCCTGCCAAGACCTGAGTGTTTTGTCTTCCCCGTTATCGCTGCAGAAACTCCAACACGATATTAGTTTAATTAGAGATCAACTCCTTTTATGGCATGCAAATGCCCTGTCTGACTAAATCCCCCTTCTGAAGTTGGCAGATGCAAATTAAATCCTGTGCACTGAAGTGTAATTTGGCTCCGAACACTCTTTGAGGCCCTCAGTGATTCAGGGGGTGGAGGGGAATTAGTCTTAAGCTGCATTTGTTGCTTTCTCCTCCCTTAATTTGTTTATCTGAATGCTACTGAAGCAATATTGGATGGAGACAAATTGCCAAGCGACACACGAGCGAGAGCCAAGTTCTGCTGTTGGGGTTTGGAGCTGGAAATAGCAGAGGTCCAGTGTACCTGAAATAATGGTAAATACTGGGCCATCTGCCACTGCTGTCCCCTCCTGTTGCCAGTGTCCAGCAGGCTGGGAATGGCCAGGCTGGCACAGGGCAGCAGGGCTGCCCTGGGGCCGTGCCAGCACTCAGAGAGCCCCATGTCCCAGGAAAATCTCCTCTGCTGCTCCATCCCCATCCTGATGGGTGACTCTGGAATTCCTGTCCTGCTGGAGCCCTTCCTGCACTAAGCGGGGTCCTCCACACCCCCTCCTTCTCTGGGGGGGCTTGGTGAGAACTGCAGTCACTTTTAGGATCACAGAATGTCACTCTGAGGGTCTGCAGGAGCCTGTCCTGTGAGGAAAGGCTGAGAGAACTGGGAATGCTCAGCCTGGAGCACAGAAAGCTTTGGGGTGACCTGATTTTGGGGTTCCACTACCTGAAGGAGCTACAGGAAAAATGGAGAGGGACTGGGGACAAGGGCTGGAGGGCCAGGAGCCAGGGAATGGATCCCAGTGCCAGAGGGCAGGGATGGATGGGATCTTGGGAATTGGGAATTGTTCCCGGGGAGGGTGGGGAGGGGCTGGGATGGAATTCCCAGAGCAGCTGGGGCTGCCCCTGGATCCCTGGCAGTGCCCAAGGCCAGGCTGGAGCAGCCTGGGACAGGGGAGGGGTCCCTGCCCTGGCAGGGGTGGGTGGGATGGGATTTAAGGTCCCTTCCACCCCAAACCTTCTGTGAGTGTTTTATTTGGTGATTCTGGCATTGCCACAAAGCTTTTCCCACCGTGAGTGAACAGGTCCCCCCTGCAGAGTCTCCTTTCCTTTCCCTTCACTGCATTCCTTGGGAGCAGCTGTGTGGGACTGCGCAGGCCAATCCATAATGGGAATTGGGAATGTGTTCCCACTCCTTCAGCCCCATCAATCCTCTCACACCTCGTGCTGCAATTTAAGCCAGAAGTGCTTGAAGCCAGCCCCAACAGATTAATTACAGCCCATAATCAGCATTTTTCTCCATTGCTCTGGGATCAGACAGCAATGTACCCAAGTAGTTTTGCTTCCCTGGAACGTTTGCCCAGCTTTCACTGGTGCGGCTCCGTTTCTGGTGCTGTGATTTATTCGGGGCTGCGCTCGCAGCCCCTGCTCCTCCCTGGTCACACCGAGGGCTCGTGTGCCACAGTGCCCAGGGGCTGTCAGTCAGCCCCTGCAGCCTGGTTTGTTCACAGGGAGATTTCAGAGCCTCCCCTGCGCTGTTTTGTAGGAACAAATCAAACGGGGGATCTGGAGCTACGGGCGCTTCCATCCCTGCTTTGTGCTGAGAAATGAGCGCCTTTCACTGACAGCCTCGTGCAGACACTCCCTGCTTATGTTCTATAACAATGATTTGGGATCAAGAGGTTTGCAGCTAAAGGGATAAACATTTAGCCCAGATAAGCAGATTTGTAGAAATTATTGTTATCCTGAGCTCGTTGGATTCATTAGGTCCCAGGCACGGACGGCTCTGAAATCCGACGGGGATAAATTTATCCCACCAAAGTGAAATCTGCTCAGGGATGAGCCTGAATTATGGTATATTCATAATAGCATTTCTTTCTGGTATTTGACATGGCAAAAATAACCAGGGGACAGAAATTATTTTCTCCCCCAGTCTCCCTGCCCTCAACAGAACATTGGCTGGGAGATGTTTGGGTGCTGCCAGCAGCAGCAAGAGGAGAAGAAGGATCTGGAACAGACGTGCAGGGAGATCCTGGACATCCACCTGGGATGGACAACAGGAAAAGAGATGTACAGATTCCTGGGTGATGCTGATCCCAAAGCACTGGGATGCCCAGGGTATTTCAGGGAGAGTTCTACCCTTTTACTGCACCCCACATTTGCACAGAGACCTCTCTGACCCTACAGAGCTCCTGTGTCTCATTTGAGGGTTCAGCCTTTGGAATTCTGACCTGGCAGCTTTTCCTCTTGACACCCCTTTATCTGCTTCTCACTCTTCCCCTCCTCTCCACCTCCCTTCCTTCCTTCTGTTTGCCCACTATTTTTTTTTCCTAGAGGAGCATTATTCTGGGAGAAGGGTGAGATTTGCCCTTTGTGGGGGTGCCCAGCTGCCTGGGCAGAAAGTCACCCGGAAAAGCCTCATCCATCACTCTGCTGCCATCCTTTAATCAGGATGGGCCAGGGGAGAAGGCCACTGGAATGAAGCACAGCCAAGGGTGGGCAGCAAAGCATGCACTCATCCCAGGATTAGTGCCAGGGATATGGGCAGATCCATCACAGTTATGGCATGTTCTCCGTGGTTGCTTGATGGATAATGCCCCAATCAATAACTAAAGGAGGGGAGAGGAGAAAAGCTTTGATTTAAGGTTTGCGCGGGCTTTGTAGAGAAGTGAGATTTATTGCAACATAAAAATCCCAAATTTAGCCTCTGGCTTAATAGGCAGTTGGTGCCTGTGATAATATGGGCTCATATTTACCGTGCATCCCAGTCCAAGGACATCAATATCTGTGTTCCTGCCCGGCCAGACCGTGCTGGGAATGAGCACAGCCTGGTCCTGACTGGGATAACCTGATTTGCTTTATTGCATCAAACATTTAAACCCAGCAGGGGTTTGCAAACAACCACCGATGTCAGCAAGGAGAGCCCAGGGCCTGCCCTGGCCTGGCCCTGCATTCCTGGGAATCTCAGGGAATTATGGCCAGGGCTGCAAAGAACCTCAGGAAGCTCCAGGGCTGGCAAGAACCGCGGGATGTTTGTGTTTGCCCTCTGCTGTTGGGCTGGAAACATCAAATTCTGGGATCACACAGGACATTTCTTCCTCTCTTGCCTTCCTGGATCCATCAGATCCAGGCCCTTCCTATCCTGGAGAGCTGCTGGGAGCTCTTGGGGACCTGCACAAAATTCCTGCCCAGGTTTCATGTCCAGATACTGCTGGGATGATGCCGCGGTGAGAGAAGGAAATGATCCAGTTCCAAAGAAAACTCTCCCAAAGGTTGAGCAGAGCCTTTGGGTTTGTGCTGAGATTTGGGCCTTTTTCTGCATGACCACCTAAGGCTGGGAAAAGCAAGCAGAGCCTTTAACTCCAGCTCCAAATCCCTGTTCTTGGCTGAAAAAGGGTAAAAACCCAGAAATGTTGGGGAATTCCAACCTCAGTTGCAGGAAATCCTGACACAGGACACGGCACCAAGAGGTTTGAGGCTGATTTCAGCACTCACAGGGATTCTCCAGAGGTGGAACGACCCCTGAGCCAGGTTTGCTCTCAGCTCAGGGCATCTCCACCCCAATCCTTTCCCATATTCCCAATTCCTAGCTGAATCTGCAAAGTTTGGCCACAATTCACAGTTCTGAGCTTTCTGGTACTTTTAAGTTCTAATCAGGTCAAAGAAAAGCAAAAGGTGACAACCCTGAGGGTATCGAGACACTCACATTCCCAACATCCATCACAATTCCAGGAAAAATGTGTGTGGAGATCAGCAGTATGCATTCCCATTTCACAGGGAAACCATCCACCAGCTTCCCCTCAGACCCCTGTCCTCCACGGACAATTCACATCCCCCTGAAACCCCTGGAAGTCTCGCTCAGAAAAGGGAATGGGCTCAAGCAGGGAGAGGAATTCTCGGATTTACGACACACTCAGATCACAGAAATATCCTGGCAAGGTCCCAGCGTTTCCTCCCGCCTTGCCCAGCACACGAGAGGGACACATGAGTTTGGTCCTGCCCCAGCACCCCTTGGACAAAGAGGAGGCTGATGTCCCCCAGCTCAGGAATTACTCCATGAGTGACCCCAGCTATGGAGGAAATCATCTGAGTAATTCCTGGGACATCTTCTGGCCTTCAGCTCCACTGCCCACATCCGTCCTTGGCCGGGAATTTGTGCCCCCAGTTTGTGCAAGGGGAGCCCCGACCGTCGGGGTTCTCGTTCAGCAGCTTTGGACACCAGGTCTGGGAAAGTCCAGGAGAAAAGGCAAAGAGCAAACAACGGAGTCTCGGACAGCATCGGAGATTTGGCTGGAACTGACTCCCGCTGCACCGGAAAAACCAAACAGAGCCACAGGGGAAAGCTGCTGCAGGTGGTTCAAACCCAAATATTCTCGGTGTCCCCATGGCCAGACAGAGCCTTCACACCTGCAGGAATCAGCCCATTCGCAGATCCTTCACATAAAAACCAGCTCGTTTCCCCTCCCAGCAACAGCAGAGGTTTCACGAATGGTTTTTTCTGGTGATTATTTCTCTTAAATGAGTCTCATTCTAATTCCAGAGCCTGTTATCAGGAGTTAATTCCTGGCTCCAACCTCCCCAGGCTTGGAAAAAAAAATGTTGATCTGAATCTTGGCCCAAACCTTTGTGTTCAGCCTCCTAAAAATTCAGCTCAGGGTAGACAAAGCTCCACCAGCGTTGCTGAGGTCGGAAATGAATGAATATTTATTGCAACAATGGCTGCATTTCCAGCCTTTCACAGCTCCAAGAGCAAAACACGGGAGTTTTTTGGGAATCAGACCAACCAGATGTCCCCACTGGACAGCGCTCTGGTACCAGCACGAGATTCCTTTCAATAATCTCCCTCCTAATTAATTTTCCTCTTACCACAGAAGTCATTTCAGAGACTGGGAAGAAAGAAACCCATTTTCTTACCGGCCTCCACCTGGTCCCACGATCTCAGCCCATCCCATCCAAAGGCAGTTCCAAAGGAGAAGTCACCTGGGCCACCTCTCCTGGGCCATCCCAGCGGCTCCCAATGTCCTCCTGCAGGGACAGAGATAACAATGAGGGCTTTTCCCCAGAAAAGCTGGTCCAAAGCAGCGTTTCCCTGGAACAACCACAGCCAGCAGATAAACAGGAAGAAAGCACACGTGGAGTTGGGGATAACACACAACCAAAGGATCAGAATTCATCCATTTGGATGGGAAATGGTTTTAAAACTGCTGAGCCCTACACAAGTCTGAGTGAAAGGGATTTATCTCCTCGCCCACCCCGCACAGACCCTCTATCAGCTGGGGCTGTTTGCTGGAGTTGTGTCCCTGCCGCAGCCCCTTGTGCTCTTCCAGTGTCTGAAGGAAACTTTCCCTGGCTGTTGATGATGCTGTGGGTGCTGGAGCTGCCTGGGGAGGGTGGGCTGAGGGCTGGAGGGTCCCAGCAGAGCCCGGGGAGGTCCTGGAGCTCCGTGAATCCCCATGGACAGAGCCTGACCTGGAGAAGCTGAGCCCTAAGGGGTGGGAGCAGCCCCGTGTCCTCACTGAGCCCCTGTGCTCCAACAGGGCTTTCCCCGGGAGAAAACCATTCCTTAGTCAGGGCCAGCACTAGAACCAAACCTCTTCTGGTCACAGAATCACAGAAACATTCAAAGAATGGAGATTTCCAGGATCACCGGGTCCAAGCTGTGCCCTGTCCCCACCCTGTCCCCAGCCCCAAGTGCCACATCCAGGAATTCCTAGGACACCCCCAGGATGGGCACTCCAAACCTCCCTGGGCAGTTCCAAGCCCTGACCCCCCTTTCCATTGAGAAATTTCCCCTAAAATCCACCCTGAGCCTCCCCTGGCCCCGTTCCCTCTCCTCCTGTCCCTGTTCCCTGGGAGCAGAGCCCGACCCCCCTGGCTGTCCCCTCCTGTCAGGAGCTGTGCAGAGCCACAAGGTCCCCCCTGATCCCCTTTTCTCCCTTCTCTCCCCTTTCCCAGCTCCCTCAGCCGCTCCTGTGTGGTACAAAGCGCCTGCAGAAAAGCTCCAGTGAGGTTTATGGGATGCAAACTCTGCTCAGTGACTGCCGCTCCCTCCCCAGGCAGCCGGACACAGCAGGGGCTGGGATCAGCTGAGAGCCCTGGCTCATCCCAGAAGGCTTGGGACGATTGCAGGATGGCAACTGGACACCAGCCAGGTCCCAGGAATTCCAGCCAGGTCCCAAGGATTCCAGCCAGGTCCCAATGATTCCAGCCAGGTCCCAAGAATTCCAGCCAGGTCCCAACAAATCCAGCCAGGTCCCAATAACTCCAGCCAGGTCCCAATTCCAGCCAGGTCCCAATAAATCCAGCCAGGTCCCAGTAACTCCAGCCAGGTCCCAAGGATTCCAGCCAGGTCCCAATGATTCCAGCCAGGTCCCAAGAATTCCAGCCAGGTCCCAACAAATCCAGCCAGGTCCCAATAACTCCAGCCAGATCCCAATTCCAGCCAGGTCCCAATTTCAGCCATGGCTTTGGCAATGAGGCCTCTGTTTTCCTCATGCCACAGAAGTGCCCTGATTTCCCTCATTTCTGATGGGCACCCTTGGGTTATAATTTGGCCATTCTGTTTGTGGTACTTGATGAGTCTTTCTTTTATAATTAGGACCAAAAATGGCCAAAAAAAAAAAAATTTGCTCACAGAATTCAAAGGCACAAAGCAAATAAACCCCCAAGAATTCAGCTAATATAAGGGATCAATCAGTAATAATTACAGCCTGAGAGATGGAAACGTTGGGAAGCAGTGGAGGTGGGAAAGGAGGAAGTTGGGAAGAGTTTTCTGAAATTAACATCTGGTCAGATATAAATGTTCTGATATTCAGAGGACGAAGTTCTCTCTTTACAGGGGACAAGAATTAATTCCCTCGGTGCCCAGCGTTCACATCCATTCCCAGAGCTACACTGTCCTGTCAGAGGGTTTAAAATGGGATTTTAGTGAGGTTTTTCCCCGATTTGAAACTTGTGCTGTTGCCATGGGTGCAGGAGATGCAGAACTCTGTAAATCTGTGTCAGTCAGTGGGATCTCAGTGAACAGAAGGGAGTTACACCGTTTTTCCCAGTAATAAACCTTCTCCTCCAGCTCAGCCTTGCAAAGGGCACAGCTGAGCCCCGGGAGCCCTGACCTGTGCTCCCAGCAGGAATGTTCACAAGATCTTCATTTATTAAGCTCATCCCACAGAAATGCTTCAAATTGAGTTATGTGCTGAAAACCAGGAGTTCTGCTCGCAAATGGGACCATGGTGTTGTACCTGCCCTGAATCCTGCGATAAAGCCCAATTGTCTCTGCTGGATTTGAACGTGCAGATGTGGCACGTCCCTGTTATTTCTCCAGCTGCAACAGGAAAATACCAGGAGGTGAATTTTTAATTTTTTTAAAATTACTTTTTTATTGGCATTTTCATTTTTTTTTAAGATAAACATCATCTGGTTCCCATTACTCAGGCAGCCACACAGGAAATGGTAATCAGTTCTGTTGATATTATTTTCCTCCGAGGGATTACCAAGGATAATATTTATGTAGGAATTAAGGGATTGGTGCGCTCCGTCAGGCTGGGGCTCAGGGAACCAGAATTTGGGGCAGAACAAGGTGCAGGCACTTGGGACTTGCAGCATCCCCGGGCCAAGGTCAGGCAAAGGGCCTCACCCAGGGCCAGGGGCTGCTCTGAGCTGGATGCCCCGTGCAGAGCAGAAAGAGGCTGTGGAGAAATGGCTCGAGGAGCAAGGCGGCCATGGAATGCTGGAGTCGGTGTCTGTGCAGATTTTGCCCCTGCAGAGCACAGAGAGGGCATTGTGCAAGCAGAAGGCAGAATTTTGAAGATAACTGCAAGGACGATGTCCTTGATGGTCTGGAAAGTACCAAGGCCTATGAAAGGAGGATTGTAGTCAAGGACGATGTCCTTGGTGGTTTGGAAAGTACCGAGGCCTATGAAAGAGGGATTGTAGTCAAAAGAGTAGAAAAAACCAGATCGTAGGGACCACGAGCAGGTGGGAACAGGTTGACGTGACTGTACAACTAACCAATAATAGAATGGCAAGTAGTCTTACTAACCAATGATTTTATGACATGTAACATTGCTAGGTGCTGCAAAAATGTACTTAAGGCTATGAACCTGATTAATAAACGGATTGAAGGATTGAAGCTTGCTATTGATCATATTGGTTTTTGACTGTCTTCTTTCCCCTTGTCGTTGCAGAAGAGTTACGGTCCATTCTCCTAAATGAGTTTGCTCCTAAACGAGTTTCTCCTAAACGAGTTTTCCCGCAACATTGGCGATGGTGTGGATTTCTTACAATAAGTGTCGCCGTTCTGCAACAAGAGGCTGCTTTTCCAGGAGGGATTCCGGCGGAATTGCCCATGGGATCAGCTGGAGGTCGGGGCTCGGCCGAGGAGGGGCAGCGGAGCTTTTCCCTTCTCCCTCTGCGTCCCCCGCTCCCGTGGGGTGCCAGGGGACACGGCCCAGCTGCAGGGCTGAGCTGGGGGTGAGGGTGAGGGTGTCACCGGGAATTCTGCTGGAAGCAGGATGGAGCCCAGGCTGCTGGCTGTGGCCGCTGGCTCCGTCAATCAACTTTATGGGGACTCTGGGTCAGGGGAATAATCAAATAACAGAGCCCCAGCCCACGCTGCCTCCCTGCACTCTGCACCTCTGGACTCATTTTCTCCGTCCTTCCCACGGAATCAGCTGGCTCTGGCCTGACCTTGCGAGGGACAGCTCTGCTCAGCCCGCAGAAATGAGGATGATTTGTCCCCGTCCACGTCCCCGCCTGCGCTCTGCCCGCGCTCCTGGGGTCTGTCTGCTCCCTAATTGCGTTCCAGCGGGGAGAGCCGGTGATGGGAGCTCCAGCACGAGCAGCTCCTGCCCAGGCTGCGGCAGCGCAGGTGCCAGGGCCCCGGACTGCAAACCCCATCCTGCTGATGGACTGAATTCGGGGCCCCGCTCTCCCCCGCCGTGCCGGGTGCGGGAGCAGCGCCCGCCCGCTGCCCCTCCTCCCCCCGGCCCCCGGCAATCTCCTCATTGCTTAAAAATATTCGGTGAGGCTCCATCAAAGCGAATATTGTGTTATTGTTGCCAGGGGTGACATTAGATGAGAATTATATGAAACAATAAGGGCGCTGGAGTATAATCCATTTGACATTTGGAACATGTTGCCGGTGCTCCGCGCTCCTCGGAACACTCACCCAACAGAACCGTCTTCATTTTCATCACAATATTTGTGTGCGTGAGGAGATTTATCTCCCCTCATTTCTCTGTCTGGTCATTCCCTGCAGGAGCTCGGAGGCTGCTGCCCTGTTCCAGCACCATTTCTGCTGTTTGCAGCCAGAGGAGGAGGGGGCACAGGGCTGGTCCTGCCACGGGCCCAGTGCTTGGTACCCTCAGAATGCCCTGGGACTGGTTTGGGTTGGGAGGAACCCAAATCCCACCCAGTGCCACCCCTGCCATGGCAGGGACCCCTCCCCTGTCCCAGGCTGCTCCAGCCTGGCCTTGGGCACTGCCAGGGATCCAGGGGCAGCCCCAGCTGCTCTGGGAATTCCATCCCAGCCCCTCTCCACCCTCCCAGGGAACAATTCCTTCCCAAGATCCTGTCCATCCCTGCCCTTCTTCACCTCAAAGCCATTCCCTGGCTCCTGATCTCTATCCTAAACCTCCCCTCAGATTTCCCTGGTGTCACCCATGCCACAGCCACCAAATGCCTCTGAATTTCCAGAGACCTCAGTAAAATGTTCAGTTCATGGCCGGAGCACATCCAGGAGGAAGCATTTTGTGATTCCCATCCCCCTTTTCCCGGCAGAGCTCCCTCCCAGGGGGTGCTGCTGGTGGAGCCTCGCTCCTTCCTCACTTCCACTCGGTGATGGCTCAGTCTCCAACAGAACTCACAAAGCCTGAGATTCCAGCGATAAAAGCTGATCAAAGCCTCCTCCAAACAACCGCCCCCGGCCAGCCAGGCAGTGACTCAGCTCCAGATTCCTGGCTCCACACAAACACAGCCCCAGCACACGCTCAGGAGCTGCTCCTCCCACTAATATCCCTGTCCCAATTATCTCAATTACCGATTCCACAGGATCATCCCCTCTGCCTGCCAGGTTCCCCACACACGACATCCCTCGCTCACTTCCACGTGCTCAGCCCTGGCAGCTGAACTGAATTTCCCTTCAACCACGGAGCAGATCAGCCCTGAAGTCTCCCTGTGCAGCAGCAGATCACTTTGCACCTGGAAAAGGTGGAATACTGCACCTGGAAGAGGTAAATCCAGAACTGACAGCATGGGCTGGGATGTGCAGAGGCTTTGAAGCACTTGGGGTTAACTTTGGTGAGAGCTGGAGGCTTTGGGTAGCCTGGGTTTGAGAGAGAGGAGAACGCGGGCACTGTGATCAGAGAGGGCAGATTGACGTTCCAAGGTTCCAACAGCAAAGTCTTCAGCATAACTGCATAAAAACCTTTTTATGCCACGTGATCCCGTGCTCTGTGTCACTCTCACTCCAGGAATCATTATCTCGCCCTCTGAGCTGCCTGCTGTGAATTATTCCCTGTGGGAACTGTGCATCCCTCCCTCCTGAAGATCCAGCCCAGGTTTGTTTAACGTTTCTGAGGGTTCATGAACTTGTTGGGGTGTCTGGGGCATTCCTGGGGATCACCCGAGCCCAGGTGAGCCTGGCTGGGCTCTGCCTGAGCTTCTGGGCTCGTTCCTGCTCCAGCCTCAAAGCTCATGGAACACAGACCTTCCTAAACGGCCGAAGAACCCAATGTTTGTCACAAGTTGTGCAGAACGAAGCAGGGAGGGATCCCCGCTCTGGTGATGGTCCCATCCTGCCAGGCAAGGATGGTGCTGCAGCCTCCCACCACTGAAGGATGGTGAAAGGGAGGTTTGGTTGCTCAGGATGGGCTTGAATTTGCTGCAGAAGCTGTGGATGAGCAGCAGGAGTTTGGGAATTGTGTTTCCTGCTCTGCCTGGCAGCCACAGCACCTCCAGTCAAGGAGGTGGCAAATCAAGAAAACCGAGGCAACCAAGGCAAACCCAATCACACAAGAAAATCAGCACTGCTCACACGGGGAAAGGGAGGTGAAGAGCAAAAAGGCAAAATAAAGAGTCCTTTGGAGCAAAAGATCAACAATTCACAGTTGGGAAGCCACGCAGGACAACTGGAAGATGATAACATTTTTCTCCCGGTTTGGAGATGTGGTGACGGGGCTGCTTCCCTGCCAAGGGCCCCAGAATGACAAATCAGAGCTGTCCCATGGCACAGGAGTTGGCAGGGACCTTAAAGATCAACTCATCTCATCTCATAATCTCATCTCATCTCATCTCACCTCATGGTGAAGCTCCTGCCAGGGCAGGGACCCCTCCCCTGTCCCAGGCTGCTCCAGCCTGGCCTTGGGCACTGCCAGGGATCCAGGGGCAGCCCCAGCTGCTCTGGGAATTCCATCCCAGCCCCTCCCCACCCTCCCAGGGAACAATTCCCAATTCCCAAGATCCCATCCAGCCCTGCCCTCTGGCACTGGGATCCATTCCCTGGCTCCTGTCCCTCCAGCCCTTGTCCTCAGTCCCTCTCCAGCTCTCCTGGAGCCCCTCCAGGCCCTGATGGACTCTCTCTGGGCTCTCCCTGGATCCTTCTCCTCTCCAGGCTGAACCACGAGGTGGAAGATTTTCCCGCTAAGAAGTGCCTGTTGATCTCCTGGCATTTCTGGGAAGGGCTCTGGGGTTCCCAGGCTGGAGCAGCAGGAGAAATTCCCAGCCCTGGCAGCCCCCACCGGGCCCTGGGCTGAGCACTCGGTCCCGTCCTTTCCACTGAGGATGGAGATAATTAAATTTTGCACTGTGGTTACACCTCAGTAAATATTGTCTATAAAAATCAATTGGCATTTACTGTACTTAAGGTATAATAACGATTCCTATAAATCTAAATTATCCCAATAAATCTAAATTAAATGCCTAGGTTTAAATGTATTTAGGACATTTAATTAATAAAGTGTTACCAAATAACCATTGCTAATCTGTTTACTTCTAGCCTGATTTCCATTTCCAAAGGATTTATTTCTCAGCAGTGTGTGTGGGAGGGTGAGAGGATGTGAAAGGGTTTTAAACAGCTACTGCAGGTACCAGAAATATTGGGAAATTGCCCAGGAAATTCCCTCATCTTTTCCCCCACAGAGAAATGCTGATGTGCCGGAGCCAGAAGTTTTCAAAGGAAAAAGTCCATTTTGATTTATTTGGAATTTTAAGTGTTCAGAAAGTTCTGAAGTCTGAAACTTCCTCTTTCAACATTCCCTTCATTCAAAGTTCTGCTTTGCTGTTTAAGCTGATTTTCCAATTAAAAATTCAATTGAACTTATAAAGACAGAAAACAATTAAGGATGAAAAGGTCAAGATCCAGAAGAACTGATGTAAATAAAGCCTCAGATTAGACTCAAACGCTTTATGGATTATCCACCCACTGGTGAAAAGCAGGGATTTTCACTTCTCTTTCCTTGGAACTTGGCCTGAAGCTGCCCTTGCTCGAGGTCTAAAGGCCAAGGGGCTCCAGGGATCCCCAGGGATCCCCAGAGATTCCCCAGGGAACCCCAGAGATCCCCAGGGAGCCCCCATGGATCCTCAGGGATACCCAGTGAGCCCCCAGAGATCCCCAGTGATCCCCCAGAGATCCCCAGGGATTCCCAGGGAGCCCCAGGGATCCCCAGGGAGCCCCCAGGGAGCCCCCAAGGATCCCCCAAGGACCCCCAGGGAGCCCCCATGGAGCCCCAGGGATCCCCCAGAGATCCCCATGGATCCCCCAGGGATCCCCCAGGGATCCCCAGAGATCCCAAGGGATCCTCAGAGATCCCCAGAGATCTCCAGGGAGCCCCCAATGATCCCCAGAGATCCCCAGGGATCCCCCAGAGATCCCCCTGTGATCCCCAGGGAGCCCCAGGGATCCCGGGACCGACGGGGACTCTGGGCCACCCCAGCCCACCCAGCTGATGCTGCTGGAAAAGCCCAGATTCCCCAAATCCCAAATCCCAAAACACCGTCAGCTGGAGCTGAGCTCCTCCCCTTCAGCTCAGGGTTCTTTTCCCCACAAGAATTCCCGGATCCCAGCATGGGGAAGTTTCCTCTGGAATTGGGAATTTATGGCTCAATGTCTTACTCGACCGCTGAACAGCAAAGGCTCCACAACCCCAAACGAAGCAAACCTTTTGTTCAGGCTGGAACCGTTTTCATTCCAGTTCTACTTTTTAATTTTTTCCTAAAAATAATAATATAATGAAATAAAATAATAATTTAAAAAACTTTTTTTTTTTTGCTAAAAAGCTGCAGAAAACGCAATTCTTATCAAGCCAACCCCCAAATATTTCTGCATTTGTTGCAGCCAGCTCTGCTGCAGAGCCCCAGCCCCATTAACCCCATTAATTCCTCTCTCCCCCATAATTAACATCGTTAGGCCGAGCTCACACAAAGCCAGAGGGTCAAACTCAGCCTGGTGCAGTTCTGTTGTACCAAACACAGATCCACCCCAGTGATTCATTTAGCTAAAACCACATCATTACAGGCAATAAAAACCGATTTCTTCTGCTGCAGGAAAGTGCCAGAGCCTGGTCCCTGTGCTGCAGCAGCCGCTGGCACAGCCCGGCCGGGCACGACCCGGGAATTCCACGATTCCTTGGACAGGTTTGCTGCCCCATGAGCTGGGAGGGGAGGGGTTGGGGGGCTGAAGGTGCCCACCTTGGGGGTTGGACTGAGGAGTCCAAGCACGGGAAATTCCCTGCTTTGTGCAGGGATTAAAGCCAGGTTTGTGTGGGAAATAACTCAGAGGTGAAGGTTAGAATCAGATATTTCCTGTGAGGAAAGGCTGGGGGAGCTGGGGGGGCTCACCTGGAGAGGAGAAGGATCCAGGGAGAGCCCAGAGCCCCTGGCAGGGCCTGGAGGGGCTCGGGGGGGGGGGGAGAGGGACTGGGGACAAGGGCTGGCGGGACAGGAGCCAGGGAATGGATCCCAGTGCCAGAGGGCAGGGCTGGATGGGATCTTGGGAATTGGGAATTGTTCCCTGGGAGGGTGGGGAGGGGCTGGGATGGAATTCCCAGAGCAGCTGGGGCTGCCCCTGGATCCCTGGCAGTGCCCAAGGCCAGGCTGGAGCAGCCTGGGACAGGGGAGGGGTCCCTGCCCTGGCAGGGGTGGGTGGGATGGGATTTCGGGTCCTTCCATCCCAAACCATTCCCTAATTCCTGCAATTACAGGAGAGCATTTTAATTAGTGCATCCCTGATCCAGGCTGGTTCCCACTCCCAGGGGGGGCAGGGACCCACCCAGGGCCCATCCAGGGATCCATGGCAAGGATCCACCCCAGAGATCCACCCCGGGGATCCACCCCAGGGCTCCCCGCAAGGATCCACCCCAGNGATCCACCCCAGAGATCCACCCCGGGGATCCACCCCAGGGCTCACCGCAGGGATTCACCCCAGGGATCCATCCCGGGGCCCATCCCGGGGATCCACGCTAGGGATCCACACCAGGGATCCATCCAGGGATCCACCCAGGGCCCATCCAGGGATCCACCCCAGGGACCCACCCCGGGGCCCATCCCAGGGATCCACCCCAGGGCTCACCCCAGGGATTCACCCCAGGGATCCATCCCAGGGCCCATCCCGGGGATCCACGCCAGGGATCCACACCAGGGATCCATCCAGGGATCCACCCAGGGCCCACCCAGGGATCCATGCCAGGGATCCACCCCGGGGATCCATGCCAGGGATCCACCGCAGGGATCCACCCCAGGGCCCATCCCAGGTCACAGCGGTTCCTGTCAGCAGAGCCAGCTCAGGGTGCAGCACATCCACCCTGAGGGGCTTTGAGCCCCTGTCCGAGCCCCTGCGCGGAGCAGAGCTCAGGAAGACCCTTCAGGAAGATGAGGGATTTGAGAGCCTGTCTGTCTCCTCCTGCTTGATTCAGACTGAGTTTGGCAGATGGAAACAAGCTCAGTCCTAAAGAGGCTGAGAAAACATTCCTGAACGGGAGCCTGGCGCGTCTGCCGGAACAATTGCTCAGCCTGGGAGTGACATTTGGCTTCATCTGTCTAACAAGTCTGATGGGCTCTCGGTGTCTCTTCTGATTGGGTTAATTTATTTGTTTTCATGCTAAGTTTTATTGCTTATTGATTTCCCCAGTCACCCCGAGCCCATGTCAGTTTTTATCTGCTCCCAGTAATGGAAATCGTTGTGCGGCAGATGCACTGTGTAAAGTGTGACTGCAGCCGGCCCGGGATCTACAATCACCGTTAATTACCGTGATTACAGCCCTCGCAGATGACAAATCCAGGCCCCTTGTCCCTCCATTGCTCCACACAACTCCCACTTTTCACATTCCCTGTGCTCCAGACTCCCGAGCACACAAATCCCGCACTGAGGACACGACACGAGCAGCATCCAAGCTGTCACTTCCCCCGAGTCCAGGGCTTTGGATTCCCCCAGCAATCCTTCCAGGCAGCCTGAGGGAACCTGACAAACTCCTCATGCCACGATCCTCATGCTCAGATTGCCCCAAGATGCTTTTTTAACGATTTCCAGAGATTTCAACCCGATTTGAGTCAGCAAAAGAGGAGTAACAAAAAATCTCAGCAGGGTGACGGTGACTGGGGCTGCTCTGTGTCACCCTGGGTTTGTGTGTGGGATGTGGGGACAGGCACGGGAGAAATTGCTCTTAATTACTCAATCCAGTCTATGGAGCCTGGTTTTCACAGGCACTGAGATCCCTTCCCACCAGAGAGAGAATGGAAAAGGCAGAAATGATTCACACCTGCCTTGAGACTGCTTCCCGCTGGCAGAGGGATGTGAGAGGGCTCCCACCTGAGTGCCCAGAAAGACCTTCCGTCCCTCAGCCCTCCCCAGCCTGCACAGTGACGCTGGAATTGCTGAGGAGCTGACAGCCAACCCTTAAAGGCTCCAAGCCTTTATTATTTATTTCTTGGGCAGAGAATTACCACTCTGGGTTATTTTTATTTTACAGATCCAGCTTCTGAAACTACTTAAAAAGCTTTCGATCAAAGCTTACAGTGGTGCTGACAGAACACCGAGGGTTTGCGCTGGATAGAGCCATCATTAATTATCAGACTGTGAGCAGCACTGATAGTGCAGGCATTTGATTTTGATTTAATGTCTAAATAAGCTCACTTACAATGGCAAAGAGCTTCCTGTTTAATTGAAAAGCACTAAGTTTTCTATCTCCCCTTCTTCTTTCTCATTCTGGCCACGATCCAGGTGTAGAAATAGAATGAAACATGAACAGAATGCAAGAAGCCGGTGTGAAAATGCATCAGCGGCACGGGAGGCTACTGAGCCTCCTGCCAACACCACTGCTGGCGTGTCTGGAGCAGCTCTGCTCTCCCAGGCTGTCCTTGTCCTTCAGCTTCCCTTCCCTGGCAGCCCAGAGCCCGCCCGCCCATCCCTGCTCTCCC
>VZTX01022238.1:10911-43297 GCA_013400915.1 Pardalotus punctatus | reverse complement strand
CCTAGGCCGCCCCGGGACCGCGGGGCCGCGGGCCGCAGGTGAGCGCGGGCCGGGTCTCCCGGGCCGCAGGTGAGCACTGGGACGCGGCCGCCGGGCTCCCCGGGCGCTCCGGCGGTGCGGCGGCTGAGCACTTACGGGCCTGGTGCTTTATTGCGCAGCCCTTTTTCGTCTCCACCCTTGGAGTGGCGAGGCGGGGCCCGGTTCCGTGGGTGGCTTAGGGCCAGCCAAGTCTGAATCCAGGTGGAGCGGCCGCGGCCCTGGCCCTGCCGGGGACCGCGGGAGGGAGATGAGCAAAGCGGAGCGGAGGCCGCTGGAGCGCTCCCCGAGCGTCGCTCCTGGCGCGGTGAAAGCTCGACCCTTTCTCGCGCGTTTCGTCTCTGCCGGTGTGTGATTCCTGGCGCTGCCTGTGCTCCGAGGTGCCGGTTGGGTTTGCAGGATAATGAGTGATGTGGAGTCTGGCTGGCTGAAAACCAGATTCGTAGTAAAAACGTTAAAATTAATTGAGAGGAGTTGTTCCTGCATCTTAACAGATGCGAATGCTGATCTTTGCGTGCATCAGTGTCCAGTTTTGTGATAGGTCTGAGATGGAGATTTATGTCAATAATGATATAGTTGCATCAAAATGCAAAAAGCCAGATGTGGGGGAATTAGAAGATCTGAATGAGAACTGTTGTTATTAGTTGTGTAGCTTTTGTTACATGCTTATGAAATTTTGGAAGGTGCAGCCTAATCTACCAAAATATTTGGAATGTTGTCACAGATTTTCTGTATGTTCATATGATTTTTATGATTGCTCTGACAATTATAATCTTATTTGGCTTTAAAATAACAGAATTTAAGTTTGCTTAATACAGATGTACAAGTTTTGGGTTTCTTCAGAAGTGGGAGGGGGAAAGCTGTTAATTTATTGGGACAGTTGAATCATGAGCATAACCATGTAAACATGGAATTGCTTTGTGTTGTTTTCTGTTCTGAAATACATTTTGAGTTGATTGAGATACAAATGTCTGAAAATATATTTATGTGTAGTTTGTGAAGCATCTTAAATGTGCTCAGTGTGTTTACTTTAGGGGTGTCTTGCTGCTTGTAAGTATGCTGTGGTCCAGTGCACCCCACATTTTCCCCTCATCATTTGTGTCCTCTTCAGTCCCATGACAGAGGGATGTAGCACCTCAGGCTTACAAACTGAGTTCTAGCATGGAGAGTGGGAAGAAATGCTCAAAGTTACTTAAGGACAGCTATATCTATACACACTGGGAAATCAGGTGTAGAGTGCAGAAGGTTACTGCAAAGTCAGGTCTAACTTCTTTTGTGTGGTTTACAGAGTAGCCCTTGATTTCCACACACCTGGATTTCTGTGTGCTGCCTCCCTCAGCTGAGAAGGGCATGCTTTCCAAAGAATGATGGAATTTCAGGAATTGTAAGACTTTTTGGCTTGTGTTTGAGGCAGCAGCTCCTGAGCATGGAAGAATTTATGTGTATGTAACTTTGATAGGGAAGGCTGCACTGTATATGCATGTTGTTTGCAAAGACCACTTCAATTCTAGTATTTTCTAACCTTACTCCATGCTCTTTTAGTGCTTTTCTCTCTGCTGAATTTACTGTGTTGGTTAAAGTGCTGTGATAGCTTCAAGCATCTGTCATAGTAAAAATGGCTGTATTTTTGAAACAACGGTTCTTTTATCCTTCCAATTTCACTGATGTACTCTTTTTTAGGGCAGGCTGGTCCGAGAAGGTGATAAATCTTAATACAGTAATAAAAATTAATTAATTTTGTAACTCACTGTCATTTCCTGTGAGTGAAACTTCATTTCTGTGAACCAGTTGAAAGTTTTCAGAAAGCATCATATGTCTGATTCTGACCGAGTCAGCATCATGAGAACTGTTTTTGAGAGCATCGGCTGTTTCTTCCAAACAGTAATAATGAATTCTAATTATCTTCATGATAGTTTAAATCAAATCTATCTCTCTGGTATTTGCTTTAATTAGCGTTGAGAACCTTGCATTGTGAGACAGTGATTTTTCTTGAAAAACCCATGATGGCTAGGTCAGAAGGACAGGAATTCTTAGGTGTTTCTTGATTCTGAAAAATAAATTAGTAGTGTTGGTTGTGATTTCTCAGTTAAATCAACAGACATTTTCTAGAAGAAGTATCTACAGTCAAATGAAAACAAATTTGCATGGAACCATTTATATAAGAAGTCACGTTTTGGAGGTTTTCAACAAAAAAATTGTTTCAACAAACATTTTGGATGACCTAATTGAGTTTAGCTGTTTGTGACATACTCTTAATTCCTCCAATAAAAAAAGTTAGAGGAGATCCAGATGTTTGGATAATTCTATTATTAAGCACATAGTGTCCACTTTTAAAACTTGTCTGTTAATTATTTTAATTGTTATAGCTATGTTGGACCCAGAAATTGACGCATTTCTGTTGTTTCATGTTGCAACTATTTTATGTAATTTCCAATAATTTCTTGCTTTGAGACTGGAAGAATCTCTAGAAAGACTTAGTCATCCATCTGTGGAGCATACAATTATTTTACACGCAGCAGTGATAGTGGTTAGATTTCATGCTGAATGTAGCACTTCACTGGTGTTTGTTTTGTCCTTGGGAGTATGAGGTGTATGATCACAGATATTTAAATTCTGAATGTTGGATTTTCTAGCTTGATCATGTGTAGGTGTGAGCTTTTATAAAGGGAGTGAGATTCTTTGTGTTTTCTGTGTTCTTAAGAGGTTGCTTGCGCACAGTCATGGTGCAGCTAAGCCTGAGAGGAGTCTGTTCCTCTGTGGACAGCTGGTCCTCGTGTGTCTCCAGGCTGGATTCTGCCTTAGCAGCCGTGCCCACAGGGACGGTCAGTAGTGACATGTCAGTGCAGGGACCCTGCTCTGTGCTGCTGGCTTGTGCAATTAGAAGTGAGAGCTCTGCTGCAGGTTCCTTCTGGCTGCTGGTCACCCACAATGACTGCCACCGTTCTCATGGGGCTGTTCCTGATGCCAGGGGATTTGTAGGAATTAATAATGGTTAGGGTGTATGCACCTCTCTTACTGCCAAGGCAGTAAGCAAAAGGCTAATTGGGGGAGGCTGCGATAGAGCATGGAGTAGAAATGGAAAATTATCCTAAGGAGCTTTTGTTGTTTAGATAGTCCTTGTCAAAGAAAACCAAGAAAGTAGTTGTTTAAGCACTAAAATATATTACCTCAGTGAGTCGTTTTGTTTGGAATAAACTTTCTTTTGAAAGAGTTCTCTGTCATTCTCTTTTAAGACTGTGTCCAGCAGACAAAGGTTGTTGTCCATCCAGGGGGGTCACAGGGCAGAATCCCACAAAGTCTTTTTCTCTCTGAGCTTGTGTTGCTTAATCTGTCCAGCTGAACTCAGTAGGATGGGCAGGTTGTAGGAGCACAACACAGAGATGAACGGTAATTGTTGTCTCTAGAGTTCTGTAAGATGGGAGGGCTGTTAATAAATGATAAAACATCTTAAACTGGCACTTTGTAGAAACTGCATTGGTGGGAGTTCTACTTCAATGAAATAAAGATGGTAGAATATAACATCTGGGGAAAAGAAAGGGTGAAGTCAGTAAAGATGTAGGAAAGAACAAACACTAGTTTAAGTTTTTTGGGGGAAGAGAAGCATGGAAGTAATCCATCCTGTATTTTGGGAACATCCAACAGGACAGGAGCTTCTACATATAGCTCATGGGAAATTGGGGAGAAATTTGGGCATCTGGCCAGGATTCTTTCCCAGCTCTCAAGTCTTTCCTGTCCAGAAATCTCTATCCCTTTGTCAGCTAACCGTTCCTCCAGTGCAGATTGCATTTCTCAACAGCACAAATTGAGGCTAAATCGCACCTCCTCACCCATTGCTGCAACTGGTTTTGGATGCTTGACTTTACAGTTGCTAGTGGAATTGTTACTTCCCTCTGAGTGCAGACTGTGAAATTGCCTTGTGTTTGTGTTATGAACTGAAAGCTCCACATTGGATGAAATGCCCGTGGGCACATGGTATGGAGCATTTGAGATGAAAGCTTTGCAGAAACACCATTTCTTACTACAGTAAACATGATACTGAGCGGATGTTGCAGATTTGCACCACATTGTTTGTGGATTGTGACAGCACAGGTTTGCAGGTCCTATAGTAGGTGTGAAGGAAATTGGTCTTTCATACACTTTATCAATCACAGAAGTGACATTTCACTGTGAATCATGTTTATTGTCTAGATCGACACTCTCATTGAAGCCAGAAGAGTAATTGTTTGGATGAGGTGGGTGGAAAGTAATCTGTAACTCATTTCAGAGAGCACTGAGTTACTAAACAGCAGTACTGGGGTTTATTATGTTGTGTTAGATTTTGCTGTGCAAGAAAGAGTAGAAATACTTAGAATTCAGACGTTCTATCTTTATAACATTTGTGTTGTATTTGATGGGCCAAATTCTGTGGTTTCAAACACAAGTATGACCCTAACCCTAACAAGGCAGTTTTTAACATGAGAGATTATGGAATGAAATACATTACCGTTGTAGCTAATGCATGTATTAAATTTGAGGGAGAGTTCAAAGTTTTGTTCATGCAAATGTTTGGGTTCCTTTTGTTTTGTTCTTGGGAGTTTGTTTTGAGGGTATTTTGTTACTCTCAATGACTTAAGTAAGAGTGCAGTGTCATTGCTCATACAAGGAAGACATTCAGGCCTTTTGTTTTTTATAATACATTTTTTTAAAAGTCTTTGGCAAAGGAAAAGTATTGAAGTGTTCGGTTTTCTTCTTCCTAATGCTTCTCCCCACTTGTTCTTTTGTTCCTGATGAATGGTAAGTGAGCAGTTTTAAAGAAGATTTTCTGCCAGAAAACAAGACCCTCCATTTCCAGACACAAGCTGTTGGGATTTGCTCCTGGTTGTGAAGCACATTTGTTAGCAAAGCAGAATTTACTTCCTTTTAAAGTCATGAGCTCGGGAAGTGCACCTAAGCAAACTTTGCATAGTAGTTTTTTAAAGTTCACAAAAATGCATATGCTTTCTAGGAGACCAGAGCTGCTGCCCAGACCATGTATCACATTGGAGCATCTCTGAGTTTCTCTGAGGTTGATAGAACTGGTTTTTGTTACAAGTCGGTATTACATTGCTTTTGCAAGTGTATATTTAAAATATGTACTTTTAGTGGAGTTATTCCAGGTACAACAGGAATTATGCTGATGTGGATTTATACTGGAAGAAGGGAAGTTTAAAATGAAGAGTATCCAAGGATGATTACTATAATGTGAATGCTCATCCCCTTGTATCCCTTGCATTGCTTTGTGGTGCCTAAGCTTTTTGAAGTCTTGCTTTTAAAATTTTTGTGGTTTATGCATGCAGTGCCTCCCATGCAGGTTACATGCTTCTAGCAAAAGGAACTTCTAAAATAATCGTGTAACTTTAAGACTACATGTTTCTCAAATGTGTATGTTGAACAACATTTTGTGTACTTCTTTAGCAGAAAAGTTTAAACTGACCAAGCGTCCCGTAAAATGACACAGGAAAGTAATTGCTATGTGCCTTGACTCTGATTGTTTTCTTGCAGGTATTGAATAAAATATGCTGTTGTCAATAGGAATGCTGATGTTGTCTGCCACTCAGATATACACTATTGTGACTGTGCAGTTATTTGCCTTCCTGAATCTTTTACCTGTGGAGGCAGATATTTTAGCAGTAAGTATAATATTTTTCTACATGGATGAAATCTCTATAAAATTGAATCTTCTCTTCAACTATTCTATTAATGAATCAGTTAATAAATGCTATAGCAGGTTGCTTGGAATTGAATTGCCTTAACAGTTTACTTCAATAAAAAATAAATTGTGCATTTTGAAATGAGTTTACAGATTATATATGCTGAGGTACCATGACAGTGAAAGCACCTAGTTCCCTTAGTCATTTACAAAGTTCCACTCTGACCAGACGTCCTGTAGCATGTTATAACCTTGTTAAAAGAATTCCATGCTTTGGTTTAGACAGCAATTTAAGTTTTGGTGATGAGTGCTATTTTATAGGGTTACTGGATATAAATAAATAACATAGTCTTCTCTGGCTAGTATAATTTATTTGTGTGTGCTGGAGGCCTTGTGTATATTACACCTAGATGTAATTTTTAAATAGCTGAAGATATCTACTATCATTAAGGAAAATAATTTTGGGTGTGTAGAATTTGAAATTATCAGGTTAATAAACAGTAGAATGAACATAGATCAGTGGTAAAAGCTGTTGCTGTGCTGTTTATTACCAATTTGATATATTGTGGCGTTTTAAGGAGGAAGTTATAAAATCTCTGTAGGCTAGAGCTTAAGCTACTGAAATAATTAAACCTAATTAGATTTCTAGTAGTTCCTCCTTGTTCCAGTGATATGCAGAAGAGTTGTTAATGTTATATCAGTTTTGGAGAGCAGAGTGACCAACCCTCGGAGACAAATTTTGAAATAAAAATACTTTAAAGTTTGTGGTAACGTGCTGTTGATGAATACTAAAGTATATTATTTGGATCTTGAGGCTGTTACTATTCTATAAATACTTCTTGTAGAAGAAAGGTAAAGAAACAATGCAGATAGATAATTGCTTTATTATGGCACTGACATCACCATCTTATTGTGAGATTTTAAACCTTCTACTATAAACAAGATTTCTCCTCCCTCCTTTTCTCTGTCACCAAACCTGTGCTTCCTCTTTTTGTAAAAACCTAACTTTCATATGTCCTCTCTTAGAAAAGTTATTTAAAACAAAACAAACAGCCCACCCCAACCTCAAAAAAGAAAATAGGGCATTTTGGAAGTTAAATTTGATTTTTTTTTTTCTGTTTAAGCTTTTGTGTCTGGTATTCTAAAATAATTCCATATAAAAATGAAGTGTCTTTTATTCTTGGGTATCTGGAAGTTGCAGATTTATTCTGAGAATATCTTGAAGTAATAAATGAAGAGATTAACTAGGTACTAAACTGCTATACAAAGGAGCTAGTGGAATACTTAAGAGATGCTCTGAAGAGGCAATGTTTGCATTGTGTCACATGGAATTGTTGGTGTATGGATCACTTACAGTCTTGAGAGCTTTCATGCTTCAATGATTATCCATTTGTTAGCAAAACTGGCCAAAGTTTTGGGTTTGCCAAGGAAAGAAATTCTTCTTTTTCCTTCTAATACAGGAGTGTTTTTATGCTTCTGTGTTCTCGTATAGTTGCAGCCTCAAAGGATCACCTCTGTGTAAAGCGCTGTTATGTGCAGGTGACACAGCTTTGGTTATTTTGTATGAAAGGGGTAAAAAGAAACAGGTTTGTGTCTGACTCCTGGCTTAAACTGGGGCTTGCCAAGTGATGCAAGGGAAAACTGGCAGTAGCATGAACTCAGGAAGGATGTTTGGAAGAAGGTGGATGGAGGAAGGTGGTGCACCGGTGCTCTCTGTGGTGGAAGGTCAAGAGGAGGAATTGTGTGGAGCACGTTGGTAACAAAATTTCCTTGAAATTTGGCTCCATTCCTACCTCTTTCTCCTGAGAGTCTGTGGGAAGAAAGTTCCCTCAAAATCTTGTTTCTTCGGAAGACTTCAGATAAATCATGGCAGTGTTTGTTCTCTGAACTGTAGTTTGAGCTGCCTCGTCTAAGCCTGGCTGGTCGGAAACGTCCCTCTGAAGCAAACACGATCCTTACTTAGCTGGATATTCTGTGTGGCAGTTGGATGATATGATGAACAGACGAACATTTCTGACTCACTAAACTGTTTAATAAAACAACTGATTCATGTTCAAGTCCGTTAACTGTAGAGTTCACAGCTTTTGCAGGAAACACTTCTTGTAATGAAAAATACTGTACATATGCTGAGCACCTTTTTCTGTGTGTATTCTGTGTTGGTCAGGCATATTATAGAGCCAGAGAAAATGGACAAAGAAAGGGAAAACAAAGCTTCCATTCCATAGATTTACGGTCTTTTACAGTATTCCTCTGTTTTAAAGTGAAAGCTCATAGTTATTATAAACCAAAACTGTAGAGATACTTTTCAGCTACTAATCTGAATGCATAGCAGGGAATTGGGGAGGGAGGGCATACGGAGGCTATTCTTTGTTTATAGTAAAGCACCTCTTAAAAGCTGTTCTTCCCTGTACACAAATGAATTCAGGGCAAAGCACCCACCACCACCATCCAATGAAAACTCCACATCCAAATGTTCCAGCTCTTCAGATTTTTGCTTTTTTGGTTTATTTGTAGTTTGTTCTGCACTTATGATGGTATTTGAATTTTAGACAATAGAAAGATTTACCATATAAATAGTTCAACAAAATATCTATTACTTACTTTCTTGTTTTAACAGCTAGATAAGAAAAGAATTATGTTAGCATGTGAGTAGAAGACAGGTGGAATAAGCAGTTTTGTGATTTCATTGCCATGGTCACAAGATGTCCAATGTGGTATAAATATTTTAATCTGAAAATGTACACAGTGTTGTTTGGTTTTGTTTATACTTGTTACCGATTTACGTCTTGTTGTAAACCAAATTTAAAAAAAAAATTTATTTCTCTTAGTATAACCTTGAAAATGGAACCCAGACTTTTGATGATCTACCTGCTAGATTTGGCTACAGACTGCCAGCAGAAGGCTTGAAGGTAAAGAAAATAAATATATATTGTGCTGGTTTAAGCTGGGGTAGGTATGATTAATGTTAATGTTCTTCTCAGTGTCTGGTATGGAGCTATGTTTTGGATTTGTGCTGAGCACAGGGTCGATAATATAGAGATGTTTTTGTTACTGCTGAACAGTGTTTATACAGAGCCACGGCCTTTTGTGTTCCTCCTACTGCCATGCTGGTGAAGAAGTTGGGAGTGCATGGGCAGCTGGGAGACGACACAGCCAGGACAGGACACCCAAAATGATCAAAGGGATATTCCAGACCGTATGACATCATGCTCAGTATATGAAATGGGGAGAAGAAAGAGAAAGAGGTGGGGATGTTTTGAGTACAGTGTTTGTCTTCCCAAGTCAGTGTGGCACGTGATGGGACCCTGCTCTCCTGGAGGTGGCTGAACACCTGTTTGCCTATGGGAAGCAGTGAATTAATTCTTTGTTTTCCTTAGCTTCTGTGTGTGGCTTTTGCCTTTCCTATTAAACTGTCTTTACCTCAACCCATGGGTTCTCCAGCTTTTACCCTTCCAGTTCTCTCCCTGATCCTGCTGCTGGGGGAGTGAGTGAGCGGCTGTGCAGGGCTTGAGGGCTGGAGGGGTAGAACCCCCACAATCCTTTCTGACATCTGATGTGGGTCATAAAGGGTTCAAGATGATGACAGATTTGATTGCGATGCACTAGATTGAATTTGAATGTTGAATATGTAGAGAGAGAACTCTATCTGCTGAACATTTCCTCTGTAAGCTAAAAAAGATAAAAATTAAAGGAATGTAGTACCAAGGAAAAATGAAGACAGAAATTATTAATCAACTGCTCAAACAAAACAAACATGCAAAGGACCTAATGTTGCCCATGAATATGCAGATTCTTCTCCTAAGAAGAGAATTTGGGTAGTCTGTGTCTACTTAAGGAGAATTTGCTGAAGATTTCTAACAAATATATTAAAACTAGGTAAATAATGGAAGTCTAAGATAAGTTTGGTAGACCACTGTTTTCTCTGTTCTGATGGCGGTACTGATACATGATGTCAGTTACCTTGCACTGGAATCAGCAGATTCCAGACTTTGTGCTGATAGAGTTTTTTGAAAAACATATTTAGAAGATTCATTGTCTCCATACAGTCACACGTTGGCAAGCCCTTTCACCCTGTGAAGGGTGGCAAGGCAAGAGAGATTATTTCCTTGTAGGGGGCCCAAATTCAGTGTGCTGTGTAAAGCAATTGTAGCTCAGTTTTGCTGGGGAGGTACAGCTGTTGTCAGTTTGCAGCTCTCATTGCCTTTCTCAAGCAGCTGAATGGAGAAGCTCCAGGGCTGCAGCTCTGCCCTGGTGCCTGTCTGCTGTGCCCAGCGCTGGCGTCAGGGGCAGGGCTTGTGATTGATCCTCCACCTCCTCCTGACATGGTTTCATTTCAGTTGCAATCCGCACCCCATAGCAGATGAGAAGGTCCCCTTGTTCTCCCAGTGCCCCTTCAAGCATGGGTTGCACTCACGCTCTTTTATTTTACTCTGTATCAATAATTGGGGGAAATGAAGATACGCATACACGTTTTTGTTACTTACCTGTTAGAGTGTCTTCTTGAAATAGCGTGGTGTTGGGATGGGGATGCTGGGCCATGACTTGAAAACTGGTCATAATACTATCAAGAGAAAGCACTAGAAAGGCTAATCTGTTGAATTAGCAGAAAATATACATGTGGCTTTTAAATTTTTTTTTCTTTTCGTTTCCTTAATCCCATTTTCATTGACATGTAAAAATGGAAAATTGTCTAAATATTCCATATGAGATTGTAAAATGCACCTAGTATTAGAGAAGACAGAGAAGTAAGATGTAAAGTTTTGCAAATGTTAAGGGAACTGGAAAGGGAAAACCTGTATGGACTTTATGCAAAATGATTAACATGCAAAAACTGTCCAAGATGGCTGTGGCCATGGGAATACAGGTTAGGCAAAATACTGTTATTTTGCACTGGATTAGAAATTCTGAAGACCTGATGTCATGAAATACAGCAGCAAGAATGTTTCATACAGCAGGATAATTACTTTTCATGTCTTTAGTATGGTCAGT
The DNA here is from genome assembly GCA_013400915.1 of Pardalotus punctatus. NCBI lineage: Eukaryota > Metazoa > Chordata > Aves > Passeriformes > Pardalotidae > Pardalotus > Pardalotus punctatus. The sequence continues at coordinate 32,604 of VZTX01022238.1, read as the reverse complement.
ACACTCACTTGGAACAGAGTAGGATGTGTAGGTGGACTGAGTGAAATTAAAAGAAGAGGGACTAAGTTCAAAGTAAACTGGGAAGGAATTGTAAGAGATTAAATAAATGCATCTTCCTTAGGCAGCGATGATAAGGCACATTCTGCTCTTTCTGGCTTCTGCTAAGGTAGTAGCTCTCCAGACATTCTGGTGGCAGTAGCCAGTAACTGCTGTGAAGGCTTTTACTGCTTTTATCTGTGTAATATAAAATAGAGGAGGTAGAAAGTAAATTATTAAAAAATAAATCACATATGGTGATGTAAATACTGTGAATTGGTGTCATAGTCCTGCTGCTTAGAAAAGTACTTAAAAGCCATATGAATAACCAGTTCAGTTCTAGTCATCACATTCTCTGAGGTAGTTTGTTGCAGAAATTATGCAGCTGATGGTTTTTATATGCTGTGCCAAGTTGGGCACCCAGGGGCACCCTCCTTCTTTGTGGCTGCCCGACGTGAGGTGCTCTGCAGTGACAGGAGCCATTTGTTTCCTTTAGAGTCACATTTGTGCCCTCAGTGTCAGTAAGTTTGTTAGTTTTTGATAGAATGTATTTTCTGTTCCACTCTTGTCTGTGAGAAAGGACATTGTGTCTGGCCATCCGGGCAGTTTAGGACTTGTGGGAAGTTCAGTTTTCCTTACTTTTTATTTTACTGTGGAAGTGGCTGCATGGAATCAGCCCAATGGCAGTGATTTGTTTGTCTTGCTGTCCCCTTTGAACAGGCTTATGACTGAGATGTGTATGCTTTTACAGTTTAGAATCCTTACACAAAAATGGAGGCAGATCACCTTCCAAATTCTAGAGAAGGGGAATTGCTGTCATATACACCCCTATGCAGGCTGGGGATAGCCCATGAGGGCAGGGAGTTGCTTTCCTCTTCCTTCTGTCTGTAGCCTGTAAAGCCCCAAAAACTGGCTCTGCAGCGTTGTTGATGTTGCGGTGTTGGGAGTAACCACTACGCAAAAAAAATGAAGCTGACTTTAAGGTAAAAGGGTGGATCACTCTTTAATTCCATATTGCTTTTTAATCCCAGAGGGCAATAAAGTGCTGTAAGAATTCCTGTAACTCAGGAATTCCTCTGCAATTCCCCTCAAGCAGGCTTCATTTCCGTGCCCAGTGGGTGTTATCATGGGAAGAAGGTGTGTTAAAGCTGTGTAGTTGTTTACTGACTATATAGAGAAACAGAGGGTGATTAAGTGATTTATCCAAGTAGTGAGCCAATTTAATACATTAAAAATAGATGTAAGGAGCTTTGATTCTGACCTTTTTAACTGTTAGACAGCTCTGTGTCTTAATTAAGGTACATGTCATCACCTGTGTAGAAATGATAGCGTTTAGACCTGAATATTATACTAAAACTTTCTCTTTCCATTAAGATTTTAATTACTCTAAAAAAATGCTATATTTGTTGCAATAGGATGAAAATGGTATGCTCTTTCAGTGCTTGTGATTAAGATTTATTAGTATGCAAGTTGTAAAACACAATCTGTCATATTCTATAGTAACTGGTGCCAAAGCATAAATGTAGGTGCTGCTCAGTTAAATGGCTCCTTCATTAAAGACAGTTAAGAATGGGTGGTAGCATGAAGGACAAGGCAGCCCAGTCATAGCTGGCCTTTGGCTTCCATAGATGCATTTCTTGATCTGTAACATGTTGCTGTGGGATTCGTGTAAAACCTCTCTGTAGACCACAGTCGGTTCCTCAAGGGCCATTCTTGTGAAAGCCGAGAAAAGACTTTGCATGGAGCCAGGTACAGTGAGTAGTGTGTGATGTATGAATTGGGAAACCTTAGTGACCTGTATTTGGCTGTGAGCAAATCAGTTTAAAATTTTCAGTGGTTATTGCTTTAGATTGTTACAGACTTTGTAGTGTTGGGCCTGTCACCACAAACTTGGTAAAGAACAAGATTGCTGGTGCAGCTTCTCTGCCAAAAGCAGTATTATTACAAAACTAAATTCCTCAAAATTTCTTCTCTCTGTTGTAGGTAAACTTTATGAATAACATATATTTAAAGATTTTATATATATAGAATTAAAAGTACATTTAAATTTGTGATTTAGATATATACACTGTATATATAGACTATATATCGTATATATCTTCGTGTATATGTATTATGTTTGTGTATATAAACTGTATAAAAAACTTCTATTTTACAGATTTAAACTGACAGTTAATATGTACATGCATATGTAATTACATCTTTATTATATATATTTCTGAACAGGTGATGACATCTTTATCTAAAGCTGTCAGTGAAAACTGAGAGCTTAGGATATATCTAGACTTGTAGCAATTTCTTCAGCCCACAGCAGTGCAAGTTCTCATGATCTTTATTTGCATAAAACACACTACTTATATTCTTATTTTTGGCAATTTACCTATCTTTACCTGTATGATAATTTGCAAGTCTGGTAGGAATATTCCTCTGCCAAATGCTGTTGTGCTGCATTAGTGTCCGAAAGCCTCTGTCATGCTGTGACCTTATGCACAGGAGCCAGGAAGGTGATTTTCTCAAGAGGGGTATTTCATCTGAAGGGTAGGCAGAACTTCCTCTGGGTGTCCAGTCTGAATTTTTCTGTAGTTTGGTAATCACAATTTGTTGTGAAGAGACTTAACAAGGGGGAGACTAGTTAATATCAACCTAACAATTAGTTAACTAACATTAACCTCGTTAATCAAGAAGCTCCTTCTCAGGTGATCTAGAGATTTGACCAAGGAAGCAAGCCCATGGTACAAAGGGAAAAGGGCCAGCCTGCTCCCTTCAGAGCTGGGAGGGGCAGTGCTGTGCAGTGTGCCTCGTGGGCTAGTGGCCCTGTCACTCATGGCAGCCCAGAGCAGTTCCAGCACGGGGGAGGAGGGCTGGAGGCAATAGTCCGTGAAGTCACAGCACTGGGGAGTGGGACTCATGGCAGCACCTCTTCTGTTCAGGTGAGTGTGTTTTCTGAGAGGATCTGTAGAAGTTTTCAGCAGATGTAAAGTGAAGTAAGGAGAATTTCTACTCCAGCGTTGTCAGTGGTGGAGAGCTAACTCAGCCATCTAAAAACAGCACAAAGATTGTGTCGAGGCTGATACTGCCAGAGTTTCCTCCTTCTGTGAAGCCTTCAGCTATAGCTTGTTGAGTGATGGATCTTTGCTTACCAGAGCAAACCGACTATTTTGTATGCTAGGTCAGTGCTGGGGTCACACATGGAACTTTGCTTGTGTTCTGTTGTTAATTGGCGAGTGCTGAGTTTGTGTTTGTGCTTCTTAGGCCATTGTACTTCTGGTTTCTTGATTAGTCTCCATATGTCTTAGAATAATAGTTACACTGTATTAATGTAGTATAGGCAATCTTCTTTTTTTCTTGAATTACACTGCAAAATCTGAGTATGATGTGATGAGAAGAACCTTTTTTTCTTTGAAACTTTCTAATTCTTTACCAACGTAAAAATTCTGATGAAGCAAAATACATAGTCGGAGAAGTAGCAGAAATCTTGCTATGATATATAGTACTGAGCTGATAATAAGAATTTGTTTAGCTATTTTATGAAAATGTGCTGTTTTCTTTTCTTATACTTGACTATGAACCCTTTGTTAAAGAAAAATGAAGCTTCTGTTTCTGCTCCTGTTTTCTAGGGATTTCTAATAAATTCCAAACCGGAGAATGCATGTGAGCCTATAGCCCCACCTCCACTGAGAGACAACTCCTCTGGTGCTTTTATTGTGTTAATCCGAAGGCTGGAGTGCAACTTTGATGTCAAGGTAAGATTTGATCCCCCTCCCCACCTTTCAAACAGTTTACTGGTACTTCAGATAAACGTCTATAGCTAACAGTAGGATTGAGACTGATACAGAGGGGAGGGCGAGTTTTATTGTCTCCAGGCAAATAAAGCAGAACTCTCCAAGTCCAACCAATGACATACTTGGGACTGAACACTGTTGTGTCAGCTAGACAGAGCCCTGAGCGCCGTGTCCAGTCTTTCCTTAAACACCTTCAGGGATGGTGACTCTACTGCCCCCTGGGCAGCCCCTGCCAATGTTTAATCACGCTTTCTGTGAAGAAATTCTTCCTGATGTCCAACCTGAACCTCCCTGGCACAGTTTAAGACTGTGTTCCCTTGTCTTACTTCACTGATGGTTGCCTGGGAGAAGAGCCTGACTCCCACCTGGCTGCACCCTCCTGTCAGAGTTGTAGAGAGTGAGAAGGTCATCCCTGAACCTCCTTTTCTCCAGGCTGAGTCCCCCCAAGCTCCCTCAGACCCTTCCCCAGCTCCATTCCCTTCTCTGGACATGCTCCAGCCCCTTGATCTTTAAGGTTACTTCCAAGGCTTAACATTCTATGACTTTAAAAATGCAAAAATAGAATGGTTTGTGTTTGACTATGGTTTCCTTGAAAATTAACCTGATACATGGGGCTGCTAAGGATGTCTTAAGGAAAACGGGGCTCTTCAGTTTGTTGTTGACTTTCATGACCTAAAAGGAGATTCAGTTGTATTTGGTTTTGCTGCTGTGTGGTAGGTTCAGTTGTGTGGTGTTTGAAATATGTAAATTCTACCCAGACTGTAGATTCCACCTGTGGAGGCAGGTTCACTGCTCCTGTAAGCTGCCTTCACATCAGAGTCGGGAATGGCACATAGTCTGTCCTGAGGATCCTGCCATCGCGTGTGCATATGGCTCAGTGGGAAAAGAAAGGGGGGGAAGAATGGCTACTTGCCTTTTTCATGTCCTCTTTGTCTAATTGTTGTCCATACACTGACAGGACAGTATTGCTTCTGGAGACGTGGTTAAAGGAACAGGTCTGAATTTGGAAGATTTCTGCATTGCTCTTGAGGGATTTCCATAGTCAGTCCTTTAAGGATTAAGTGTCATTAGCTCTGTATGTAACAAGTTTTGGTTATGTTCTATATTTCATATAATATTGATAGAAAAGGGGGTTCCCACTTGTTTCTTCGTAGACAAAGAGCAAAGTAGCAAGTGGATTAGCATTTCCAAGTCAAGTGTGGATATCTCTGCATACTCTGTGCCCAGCAAATCCACATCTCTAATATGTTGTTAATAGTATTGCAATATTACATTATGTAATTGCATGTGTAGTACAGCACTTTGCCTTAAGTTTCTGCCAGAAGGTGGCTGGCATGTGTGCTGAGATGTGAGCTAAATTACTCATCAACTACTTGACCGACAGAATGCATATTTTAACAAAAATTGAAAGTCCTCTTTCTCCTTCAGTTTTATGTTGAAAATTTCAAGTCCAGGTTCATAGCTATTTCTTCATGTATGCACTATGGATATTTTCTGTGGTGATGCAATTTGGCCAAACTCCTAACCATGCATGTATGTTGACATCTTAAATGGACTTACTGAATTTGGTTGGTTGGTTGGTTGGTTGGTTTGGTCTAGTGGTTTTTGGTTGTTGTTTCTGTTTTCTGGGGTTTTTTTTGTTTGTTTTGGTTTTTTTTCAGTTGGTTGGGTTTTTTTTTGGTTGGTGGGGGGATTTTTCAAGGTGTCTGCATTCTGGATTTTCCAATAACGTTCTGCTGTTTGAAATATAGTCATTAGAAATATGGGAATATGGTGCTGTTTGGATAAAACCCAAAAGTTTCTCAAAGTGTTTCAAGTGCTTTTTGCAGCTTGTGAGGAGTTTTTTATACTGTGGTGGATGCAGTAAAAGCAATATCCAAGATGAACAGTTGTAACTTAGCTAAGTTAACATTGGTAATAGCTGCTGCAGTAAATGCGATTTACATGGGCCTTGGGCTTTGGTTGTATTGACAAAAAGGTGAGTCCATATTAGAAATGTAACTGGTACAGTTACAGTTAGTTTAGGATGTTATTAGTTTTGTATGCATAGTTAAAATTTTGCATTTTTCCATGAGAAAGCTTCTGATACCTGGGCTTTCAGGTGAGATATTCCTCATCTGTAAAGCATGGAAAAGGTACTACTCATGTGACTTCATGAGCTATCAAGTGGTAATTTCTAGATTACCAGAGTAAGTTAGTGCCTTTATTTTCAATTACAATCAAATATTTTGAACTACTCGTTGAAATTTTTTGATTCTATTTTTAATATATATAAATAGTCTAACTGTAGACAATATTAAAATGGCTTTCTAGAAAAATAACATAACTGCATGAGTGTAAGCGTAATGATACAATTTTGCTTTGAAAGGTGACACTTTTTTTATAAGTGTGAATTGTGTCCATATGAGTCACTTTGTGAAAGTGTACCTTATCTCAGAAAGCACAGGCAGGTTACTGTATTTGGAAGCAATAATCTTTCCAGTAAGTATTTTGTGTGGCTTACAGGTCTTAAATGCCCAGAGAGCTGGATACAAGGCAGCCATAGTTCACAATGTTGATTCTGATGACCTCATAAGCATGGGATCCAACGACAGTAAGTACAGGTATCACTTCTTCTCTCCTGTTTGAATATCATTTCACTCACTGGAAACAGCAGCACCACCAAAACCCCTCAAAATCCCGACAACAAAACCACCACCACAAACAAACAAAAACCAAAACCAAACTAAACAAAAAGCCCAGAGAAATCCTCCTGCTTTTAAGATGTAAAAACAGAAGATGCTTGCATAAGAGCAAATACATTGACTTATGCCTTCTCTGAATGTTTCTTTTGGTTTTCCTTCAAATTTTAGTTCAAGTGTTCTGGGCTAGATTTATATTTCTGATGTGGAAAATAGCTGATGTGTTGTTAATTAAGTAGAAATATAGGAAAAGTAGAAAAAAACGCATTTGGTAGGAAATCAAACTTTATAATATGGCTTTTTAGTTTTTAGAATTGTAGAACCATTTAGATTGGAAAAGGCCCTTAAGAACATGAAGTTCATCCATGATTCTTAGTCATTACAGTTTGCTGTTTCGCTGTTGGATACATCTTCCTGTTCCTTGACAAATGGATTCTAGCTTATCATGTGCACTTATTTGCAGTTTTTCAGTTGGAAAAAGAATATTTAGAGACCAGTGCACCAGTTACTATTTGATTCTTGTGTTAGCTGTTCCAATTCTAACCTTCATGGAGTGAATATGTTCAGAACGTCTTGAAATCTAGTCAAAATGTTGGGTCTGTTTTGTGGTATGTGCTTTGTGTTTATAGTACTGTTTCTGCTTTCTTAATGGCATTTCTTGGTTTTTGTCCACTTTTTTAACTTGCTCCATATGGAACAAGAAAATAAATAAGAGGAAAATAAATTCTTTTGAGGTGGAAATGCCATTGAGTAAACTAGGAATGAACTTTGACAAACTAAATGGGAGCTAAGTAGCTCAGGCAGCTACATAAAACTGGGTTTAATGAATTTTCAACCCGTGTGAATCTTATTTTCAGGTTTCACTGAGTAACCAAACCAGAACAAGTCCACAACAAACTTAAACCTTATAGTGTGAGGTGACATTCAGCCACATGTGCTTTTGCCTTGGGGAACCTGACTGCTCCGAGACGGACTAAACTCAGGTTACTTTGAGCCTTAAATATGAAGTATTAGGGAGGAAATCAATATAAGGTGAAGCAGAGGACAAGGTTTTCTAGAATATGCGGTTTTTCTTTCAATAAGTTTCCATTTATTACTGCCTTCACTGGTAAACAGAGGAGACAACAGTTTGTCCAGTTCCTTGAGACTGAAATAAAGATGTGGAACTTGTTAATTTTCTTCTGTCTTCTTTTTGATCTTATCTAGCTGCAGTTATTTCCAGTATGTTTATTTATGTTTGGGGTGAAAAGGAGGGAAGACAGATTTATTAAAACTTATAGAACCAGATCACAAAATCATGTAAGTTGCCAGAAATTCTGGAAATCAGTGGAACTTTGTGAGTTGTATCAATTCTCTGAGTAAAGAATGGTGTTCTGATTAAAATTATCATCCTCTTGTCAACATATCTTGGTTTTATGCTCCCTTTAACTATTCCATCAGGAATTTTGATTTTTCTGCCTGCAATAAATTTGCTAGAAATCTTGTAGGAAAAATAAGAGTACTTACGTGAAGTAAATCTGTAAAATGCATGTGCGTTGGTCTGTATATCACTATGTTATGTCTTCCTGTTGTGATAGTCTCATAATGTTCAGGTCTTGTATCTTGAGTACCCACAGATTGTCCCTGTAATAATGGTTTTATTTTTCTGCCTTTTTTTAATACAGTTGAGGTTTTAAAGAAGATTGACATTCCTTCTGTCTTTATTGGTGAGACGTCAGCTAATTCTCTTAAAGAGGAGTTTACTTATGAAAAAGGGTAGGTTAACTCACATGCAGCTGTGTTATTCCTTGCATTAGGTCATTGTCTCTTTTGAATATTTATAGATTTAAAATAGAATGTTGTGATGACAGAGGTTATAGGTATTCCAGGTGAACTCTTGTACCTGAGAGCAACCTGCAATGCTTTAGTAAATAGGAATGATTTCACTGTATCTTTTGATAGTCATGTTACATTTTTTCATTCTACTGCCAAAGCAGCTATGAGGTGGTTTTCCTGGTTTCTCTAGATTTGATTGAGGTCAGTAAATAGTTTTAATGTAAAAAATGTTCTAAGAAACGTTGTTTTATCCTTTTATGTAATTTACTTTACGTTGTGTGGGTATGGACTGAATTTTTTATGTTGTGCGCAGGTAGGATTCCTGTAGTGTGTCCAGTGACAACCTTATTTTTATTTATTTTTTTATTTTTTTAAAGTTGTGTTTGTTCTTTAACTTGTTCATTAAATTTTTGCTAATTTAGAAAGTCTTCTCTTCTTCCCTACAGTGGCCATGTTGTGTTAATCCCAGAGTTCAGTCTTCCTTTGGAGTACTACTTAATCCCCTTCCTAATAATAGTAGGGATCTGTCTTATTCTCATCGTCATATTTATGGTAAGTTCCTTTTTTTAATAACACTTTTTTCTTTCAAATCATCAGGGAACTGTCATATACTGAAGTTAAAAGAAGGTTTACAGTAAAACTGTTACTTTTTCGACTGGTCTTAATATTTGCCTATAATATACATGTATTCATACTTACAAAAAATAATCTATTGTGAACTATACCAGTGCCTTTCAGGGATTCCTGAAGTGAGATGTATTAATACTGTTTATAATACTAATGCTCTCTGTGTTTACCTAACCACATCTTAGGTAGATGCAGAGCACCTCTTCAAATTTCGGAGGACTTGGTAGTGTGTATACTTTGATTCAGGCCTTTGTTCATTTGTTTGCTTGTCATCATACTTGAAAGAGAATGTCATTTCACAGATGCTGGATTTAGAAACTGAACAGAAATAGCATTAAGGACTATGCTTAGGGACTGCTAAGAAAATGGAAATAGACTCTTTGCTATAGTTTTTTAGAGAGCTTGGTATTACTAGTTATTTAGTTATCTTTGTTAGTTATCTTAGTTACCTCAGTTTATACAGCATAGTATAACATGTAACAATAACTCAAAGTAACCCCTTTACTCCTCCCCAAACTACTGTTTCAGCTAATATGAAAACAGTTCTGATGAATGTGAGAATAGTCCTCTAAAACAGCTGTAATAATGTAAATCTGTAAGGAAAACTGTTAAAAATTACTGAACTGTGTTTTGGTGTGCAGTATGCTTCCTGCTTTTCGCAGGCCTCAGCAGGGGATTGCAGCAATAGCCATTATTTTATGTAGTATGGACATACCTTTTCCTTTCTCTTTCCTCTCCAAAAAAAACGTGTGCATTCTCAGTTCCAAGTGCTGTGTTCATGGAGAACATCCTTTAGGCTTGGTTGGCTTCATCCTTGTGTTCAGGCAAGGGAAGAGGTTATTCTGTGCGACCTGGGGTTCCCTTTTGACCAGCTTACTGCAAAGCTTCATAAATCAAAACTTCTGTTCTTTTATTGGTTTAACTTACTGTTCATGTTATCTTGTGTTTGTTTACAGATAACAAAATTTGTTCAGGACAGACACAGAGCAAGAAGGAATCGTCTTAGGAAGGATCAGCTTAAGAAACTTCCTGTACATAAATTTAAGAAAGGCAAGTGGATCATTCTTTGTCTAACTAATTGAGCCCTACTGCTTTTAACACCAAAAACCCTCTCAATCAAAGAGGTATTAAGTTTCAGAGGTAATTTTGAGTACACTTGGAATAGATAGTAGAGTCTGGAGTAAAAGCATCCAAAACGTTTGGCTTGACCTTGTTCTCACTGAAATAGAGGAGTTCTAACACTTCTTTAATGGGAGCGCAGAGCAGGCTGTGATGGAGCATTAAAACATAGCTTTAAAAAAGAAATCAGTAATTGCATGGAAGTTCCTTGTTGCACTCCTATTACCAGTGACCACAGCAGCGCCTTTGTTGCAGTATTTTCTTACTGGGAACTGCCACCTGCAGTGCTGCATCTAGCTCTGGAATCCTCAGCCCAGGACAGATGTGGATGTGCTGGAGGGGATCCAGAGAAAGCCACAGGTACACTCTGAGAGCTGGAGTCCCTCTTCTCTGGAGCCAGGCTGGGCGAGCTGGGCATGCTCACCTGAAGAAAAAAAGGTTTCAGAGAGACCTTAGAGCCCCTTCCAGTGCCTGAGAGGATCTGTCTGATAAGAAAGGTGGAGACAGGCATTTTAATAGGGCCTGTTGAAATAAAACAAGGGGGAGATGGTTTTAAACTAAGAGGGTGGATTCAGACTAAATAAAAGGAAGAAATTTTTTACAGTGAGGGTGGTGAGACACTGGCACAGGTTGCCCAGAGGGGTTATGGCTGCCCTATCACTGGAACATTCCAAGGCCAGGCTGGACGAGGCTCAGAGTAGCATAATCTAGCAAAGTGACCCTGCTCATTGCAGGGTAGTGGAATAAATGATGTTCCAACTCATACTCTTCAATGATTCTATCATTATTAGTCTGGAAACCGGTAAATATTAGTGACATAGAATTTGCCTGGTATTGTAGAGTATAGAAGTAAAACTATCTTGTGGGTATAATTTCTTTATCTTTCTGGAGGAGCGGTCCTTTCATTCAATCACAATACTTCTGTGAGGGCAAGAGCAATTCAAGTTTAATACCAAGATTCTTGCTGTTACAAACATCTCTGTTGTAAGGAATGCAGTAACAAAAGATGTGCAGTTGGCTTTCTGCAAAGTCCTAATCAACAGGCCTCGTTTTGAATAATTCCACAGAATGCAACATAGATGGTATAAAAATCTGTTTTCTCCACTAAAAGAGTTCTGGGGCAGTTGCTGTGTTGTGGTTCTTTATGAAATGGTTTACATTCTGATCACACAAGTCAGTGGGAGTTGAGATCTCATGTATGATGTCTTTATAACAAAAGTGAATACAGCAAAAAAGACAGAGCCATTTACTCTGCCTATAATTTGATGGGTAGTAAATCTGAATGTTGTGAAGAAAGTAGCTCAGATGTGAACTGGCAGGTATTACAGAATTTATCCTCAGAAATATATATTATTTCCAAGTCGCCTTAACTTTACACTAAAATGGAATCTAGGCCAAGACTGAAACAATTTTTAGATCTGAAGTGCAATGAAATTAAAGAGTGTAGCCTGTAGAAAAGAAAATGTTGTAAATTTAAGGATGATAGAATGCTGTGAGAGAGGTGTGTAGGCATGTTATCAAGAAAGTAAAAATGAGTGGAGGAGTTTTTTTCTACATTGAGTGTCAAAAGTTACAATCGTAATGAGTGGTGAGGTACCTGATAAAGAATCCAGAATTTGGGTGTTATTATGTCCACAAGATTTAAAAAACAGAAGTGGTTCGTTAGGTGTCACTGTGAAAGAGGAGCTTAACTTCAGGCAGTCGTCTTTGAATTGCTTCATGTACCCATGGGGAAAAAGCCCCAATGCGTGAAGAACAGTAAGCTGCAAGAGGACATGTCATTTCATGTAAATGCATATCTTCAAGTATCACGTGTATTGACTTTTTGTGTACATATATGCAGATACATGTGGTTGAGCAATAGTGGGTGATGAGTGTCTCAATGACTTTAAAAGAGCTCTGTCACAGTAAGTGCAGTTCTGCAGTGTATTATGTATTCCTAAATTGATTATTTTTCCCCCTGAAAATGGGATTATAACTGGTCTGATTATTTTTCATTACTGATCCATCTGCGTGACTGCACAATTAGTTATGGGTTAGTAGAGAAAACGAAACAGAAACTCTGCCAAAGTCTCAGCAGCTGTAGTTTTGCATTTTGAGTTGCTCAAGGCACATGTACATGTGTGGATAGGTAATTCTGTGTTTCTGAAAATACTCTTTTTTTATTTATATGTGCCAAGTAGTTAGAAGATAATTTTGCTTATTAAATACTCGTTATACACAGATTTTTTTAAGCAAGATACTTTATTTTGCAGCTATGTCCATACTTCCTTTTTTTCATTACTCTTTTGCTGGTTCTGAGTTAGCTTCTAAATTACAGTAACAAGGATTTGAGAAAAAGATACCTGAAAAGTGTCCCTTTTAGAAATTAAATTATATCTTGTGGGGCATGTGGTCATGGAGCTGAAACAGCCTGGGAACTAGTCCAGGAGAAATCCTGGGTGCCAAGAAGGGCCAGTGTCCCTGATCTCAGCTGCTTTGTGGGCATCCCTCCCTTCCCCAAGACAGGGGAGAGCCAGCAGCACCCTGGAACAGCACGGGTTTATTGCAGGTGTGATGGTCTGTGGGAGGGGAGGACTAGGTGGACTGCAATGGATGGGCGCTGTGGCTGCTGCTGGAGTGAACAGCACGGGTTTATTGCAGGTGTGATGGTCTGTGGGAGGGGAGGACTAGGTGGACTGCAATGGATGGACACTGTGGCTGCTGCTGGAGTGAACAGCACAGGTTTATTGCAGGTGTGATGGTCTGTGGGAGGTGAGGACTAGGTGGACTGCAATGGATGGACACTGTGGCTGCTGCTGGAGCGAACAGCACGGGTTTATTGCAGGTGTGATGGTCTGTGGGAGGGGAGGACTAGGTGGACTGCAATGGATGGACACTGTGGCTGCTGCTGGAGCAGCAGGGCCAAGGGTTTGTTGCACTTTGCTTTGTGGTGATGGCCAGGGCTGCAGTGTTAGCAGGAGTGGGAGAAAGACCCGTGATGGCAGGAAACTTTTCATGTACTTACCTGTCGTAGACATGACTGTGAAGTTCCACTGCTGCATCATTTTCTTCTGAGGGTACTGCTGTTCTTGGCCAGGGGATGCCCCGGGGAGATGAGCCTACTTGAGAATAGCTGTCACTCTCCAGCATTGTTCTTTGGACCCCCTCCCTGCCCCCACGCTCCTGCAGGATGTATCTGGAGTGTCCATCCTTGGGCAAGGTGCGCCACAGTCCCTTTTTTCCCTGAGGCACTGTCCTTGGTACCTCCCTTACTGCCCAGTGTGTAACCAGAATGCAGCCGCCCAGCACCATGTGTCGGGCAAATGACTGCCCACGTGATGAGACAGAGTAACATGAAGTGCAGCACTTGAACCTGTGAATGTCCAGTCCCTTGACCAGACGAGTCCGTACAGTGATGGGAAAGCTGCTGCCACATGTGCTCATGGCCATGTGATGGCCAGCCAGGCTGGGCCTGGCTGGTTGTTCTCAGGTACAGTAGTTTGCACATCTAAAGAACACTTAATGGTCAAGGGGGTGTGCAGCGGGGGCAAGTGGCTGCCTGAGGGGAGATGGTGCAGTGCTGGACAGTGATAGAGCAGTCAGGTTCAGTTCTGTGAGCACAGTGCTCTTGGTGTAAAGGCACAAGTACCATCAGGAGACAGAAAGCAGCACCAGATGGGTCTGAATTCAAGAGGTCTATGAGAGTTCACCAGCTTTTCCAGATGGTAAAGAAACTTTCCTGTCTGACCATTCAGATGCAACTGTGGGAGTCCATTTCCATCTCTTTCCAGATGCTGTTCTTCTAGATATTTGTCACACATCTAAGCCTTGACCTAAAACTAGATCTAGGGAAAGGGGGAGATTTATCCTTTTACCAGGACTGCTCGCTGAGCATCCTGAAAGGCTGGTTCAGCGTATTGCTGCTCCAGTGGTGAAATTTTGTTTTCACTTCTGACACGATGATTCCTGGTTATATGATGGTCTTCCCCCCCTGCCTCCACCTTCTCTCTTCTCTGTCCATGGGATTCTTTCTCTGTGGTGTTTATAGAGAAAGCTGAATCCTCTTTCAGCCCTCAGATTGCTTGGTTTAAATTATCAGGCTCTTAAAAATTCTTTTCCTTGCATAGTACTTCCTCTGCTATGTGATCATAATACTCTTTCTTTCTTGCTGTTTAAATTAATCTCTGAGGCATGTGGAGGACCATGTTGAAGACTCTGAACAGTACTTATACCTCTGGGAGGACTGCTCTGGATGTCTCCTAGTGCAGCAGTTTTATTTTTCCCATTCGTATTAGGAATACTAATGATCAGCCACTACACTGTTTCTTCTCAAATGTTTATAACTGCTGAAATCTCAGCTAAAAATTCCCAAGGATATAACTTGCATCTTATAGTACTGAATTTAATTCATGTGTCATTATTCCAGATTTACAGATTTCTCTGTGCTATCCCAGGTGCCCTCTGGGTGATGCCTTCTTAATCGTGTCTTGTATACATATAACTCGTATGTTCCTTGGGTGTGTATCAATATTGCTCTAAAGCAATTGTGTTAAAAGACAGCACTAGTAACTCTCCTCCAGCCTAATGAACTTCCAACACCACCAGGAGCAGCTTCCTCTTACCAGCTCTGCTAATCCTCGCTGCCTTTACTGACCAGGAGCAGTCATTTCACATACAGAACTTTCCTGGCTATTGTGGCAATGTCCAAGGAGAGAAGATGTGACATATTTTTTAATTCTGGAAATTGCCTACCTTCCCTATGATCCTGCTAGGTTTGAGCCTGTTTTCTCATGATTTATGTGTAACTCATTAAGTGCCCTAAGCTGTGTTACGGGCTGCTCTGGAAAGGGCGCTCTAATCCCTTTCCACAGAGCTTGTATGTACTTCCCAGAAGAGAATCCTGAGTGCAGAGGAGTAAGGAAGGCACCAAAAGGTTCAGGAATTTCTGTCCTTGCCTGGAGAGTAAGAATCCACTTGTGTTGAGGAAGAGGGTTTAAGAACCAAACCATGGAATTTTTTGTTCTCTCACTGCATTGTTCTACTTGCTGATGTTTGGTCTCAAAACTTTGATAGGAGGCAGCGAATGAATTCCTTATTTTTCTCTGCTTGTGTGCAGCTTTTGCTTTACCCATTGAACTCTTTTTCTGAAGAGTTTTCTCACTTTTCTCCTGTCCCTTGGTGGGGAGAAAGCGGCTGGGCTGAAGCCACTGCAGGACAGCTTTGGGGGCCAGTGTCTTCAGGGAAAGGGAAAGAGCCATGGGAATTGATTGAAGAAGCATGTTGTATAACCCTTGATGAAAAATTGAAAGGGAATGCATTGACCTCTAAAAAGTGTCTCCTTTGGTCATACAACATACCACACTAACATACACTGTGTCAGTACTGTCGGTGCTGTGTATCCTGTTTGTGAAGTTTGAGTTACAAAACACTGATCTTCTTCCTGTGGCAAGACTGTCATTCCTGATTATTATTCTTATTTTTTATCCAGTTTTCTTTGTTGCTATTTTTCTGCATTAAGTTTTGTCCATAGCTTATTAATACCTGTATAGTAAAGTGAATGCTGTATTTCAAATCCTTTTATCTTACTTTCAATAAGCATGAAAAAATATTGTAGAGATATCACTTCACACAGTTTAAAACATTTTTATTAACCTGAAGTGGATGAGCTCTGGTCCCAGAGAGGCAGAAAGTCCAGCAGTAACTCTGCAGCTGGCAGGACCTGCCCTGCGTGGGGGAAGTGCTGGTTCTTCCAGCCTGAGGACTCAGCCGGGAGAGCCCATGTGCATGTTGAGAGCATCTGCTGCAAGTCCTTTAAAGTCAGACTGATTCTCAATTATGTGCTGTAGGAGATGAATACGATGTGTGCGCCATCTGTCTGGATGAATATGAGGATGGAGACAAGCTCAGGATCCTTCCATGTTCTCATGGTAAGCAGCTGTATTTTAGATTTGTATTTAGGGTAAAACGGCTTTCTAAAACACTGTCTAAAACCCGCAGCGAATATGTTTAGTGAGTGATCTATTAAATTTCTTTTTGCTAATGTGCAGGAATGTATCTACAAAGTGGGAAAAGTGAAAGCTTGCTTTCTCTTTTTAAAAGCTAGAATGTTAGCATTCCCACTTTATATTTTTCTTTGGGTGTACACATGAAAGAAAATCTGGGCTTGATGCTGTCCGCCAAATATCCGTATTTAATATAATACTTTCTACATTTAAAAATATAGGCCTTCACTTTCCCCAAGACAAATAAAGCACAAAAGCTAATTGAGCTCTTGGTGACCTGGAGGTGCAGCTGAAGGGATGGGTCTGTCGTGGAGTCTGCGGCCATGCACACCCCTGCCTGACTGCACTTGGAAGTCAGTTAGTGAAATATTTTCCCTGTGACAGCCTTTCTCGAGTCCAGCCCACTGCAGAGGTGTTACAGCCTTCTGTACACAGTCAGCACAGCCCGTGACAGGCTGAGCTTTGTAGATCTTCAGTCATAAAACCAATTTCAAATTAGGCTGACAAACAGTTCTCAAAAGAGAAAGAACAGGTCCATGGCATCTCTCCTGTTGGGGGACTGCAGAGGTAGCTTAACTTGAACACCACCAACTACCACCATCAGTCCTTGTGGAGAACGTGTTGCCAGTGTGCTTGATCAGGTACTAAACATGATGTGGTGGCCCATGGAAATACAAGCTCTTTGCCAAGTAGAAGTCTCTGTTACTAAGAAAAGCTGAGTTTTTAATACCATAAGTAAGACACTTAAATACTTTATTTTTAAATACAGCCAGTCTAGTTGTAGTGCCAATTGCAGACCTAATTTAAGATCCACAAAATCATGCGGTAATGTCATTTAATAATGAGGTGCTTTGATACATGTTGGTGTTGAGGTGAGAAGCACTGTGAGGATGATGGTGGGCATGCCTGCTGCAAAGTGGGTAGAATTCCTCAAGAAGCTTTAAAGTTTGTTGTCAAATGTGGCCTGTTGTACTACTGCTCTCATTTACTCAGGAGAGAACACAGGTATTCATTGCATATAGCCATGTGACTGAGATCCTAATCCCTCAGGTGTTTTGTACAGGCTATGTGCCAACAAATTTGGGACCAAAATTCTCTGTGTGGGTTACGTTCTAAAAGTCTCCTGTGTCACTGAACAGAAGCACAGTTTAGCAGGTTTCCCTATCCTTTTCACTTTGATAATGACATCCTTGTATTTTGTTTTCCAACAGCGTATCACTGCAAGTGTGTGGACCCATGGCTGACAAAAACAAAAAAAACCTGTCCTGTGTGTAAGCAGAAAGTGGTCCCTTCCCAGGGGGACTCTGACTCAGAGACAGACAGCAGCCAAGAGGAGAACGAGGTGTCTGAGAACACTCCTCTGCTCAGACCTTTGGCCTCGGTCAGCACACAGTCCTTCGGGGCTCTCTCAGAGTCCCATTCCCATCAGAACATGACCGAGTCCTCGGAGTACGAGGAGGATGACAATGACAATGTTGATAGCAGTGATGTGGAGAATGGCATGAATGAAGAAAGTGTAGTGGTTCAGCTGCAGCCCAGTGAGGACAGGGAGTACAGAGTGGCAAACACTGTCTGAGACTACTAATGACCAATAGGTGTATGAACAAAGGGTTCTTAAGGCTATTTACAAACCTTTGCGTAGGGAATCTCTTTTAATCTGTAATCCATTTGGTTTCTTTGATAGGAGCAGCAGTTCATGTAGTAGTACTCTGATTAAATCATTACAGATAGATTTATTTTTGATTCAGGTATTCAGTCACACATTCTGTCTTCTCAAAACCAACAGTTAAACTGGACTTCACAATGCTAATGAATAATGTTAATAGTTTGTATCAATAGAAATATCGCACAGACTCTAAATGTCTCTTGTGGAAACGGGATTTCTCTGGAAGTACTTTTATTTCATTTTGTAGCTACAACTGGGTCATCCTGAGAGCAATATTTATTACATGTAGGTATGTGTTACCCCTTAGGCCAAACAAAAACTGTATTTGCATGTTTGTATAGTTTTCCTAAAAACTGTCACCACTGCTGAAAGGAAGATGTAGAACAGATCAATATTCTACATGCTGGTGTGTCAAAGCAGAAGAAATTCCACTTTTATCTCAAAGCAGTGATTCCAAATAATCCTTTGGAGTTTGCCATGGTAGCTGAGTTTAAGCAGCTCCATTGAGCAATTCCCAGGATGAGGAAACTTAGAATATATACTTAGTTTTGAGCAATTCACAAGGTCAGGTCCACCATAAGCACATTAATTATCCCTCCTCGCTACTACTTTGTCGTCTGGTTTCCAGTGAGGAGGTGGGAGTTGGGAGACAACCGAGACAGAGGTTTTGTTCCACATAGAAAAAGAATTTTAGGTAAGTATTATACTGATCCTTCGCTCATATACCTCTTACTAAGAGCATTTTATGCTGCATTAGTCTGCTAAACTGTATATAAAAAATTGTTCTTTTCAAGTACCTGATTTGAAAACAAGTGCTTACACCTGTCTCACAGAACTCAGTACTTACCAGTGTATCACAAAAAAAGGTAGATTCTATATAATACCTCTGTAACTATGTAGAAAGTAAAACCATGCATATACTCTAATGGAGATTTTTTATATGGCCTTGTCTAAGGAAAGCTTGAAAGAATGTTAATAAACATGTTTTCCACTTTAAATATCAGAAGGAGTTCATTGAACTTTTACATCTCTTGAGACCTTGAGTACTCACCTACTTTACTGAGGTTGGAGTGCATTTGAAGATGCAGAACAAGAACTGTTGGGGTCCCCGAGCAGACATTTCTCTGCATCATGCTGTGACTCAGTACAAAGAGCTGCACAGACCAGTGCTATGTGCAGGGGATCCGAGTTATGTAGAAAACCTTCATTTTTGTTCACTTCTAGCTTGAGGAGGAGTTTGGACTGGCCTGGGTCTGAACATGTGGTTTGCCTGGGGGAGTATGAAGGGAGGGCCAGGGTGCTCTGACCAATTCCTGCCCAGCTGGCAGCACCTGCGGACCCGCAGCTCCAGTGCTGGAACCCTGGACAGGCAGTGGCTGGGGAGGTGGTCCCAGATGGGATTTCTGACCTAACACTCTATGCAGCCACACACCCTGCAGTGCAGATCTGTTTCCTGGGCCTGACTGAGAGCAGGGAAAGTTTATTTTGCACAATGAGGCACAGTAAAAGGATAATAATGAAAGGATGATTCATCTCCAAACCACTGCTGCCAGCAGCCATGGGGGGTGGGGGTGGGTAATGACAGTCAGTGTAGTGGTATATTTTCACCAGGCACAATTCCTGTTCAGCGTGCATATGTCTAGGTGAGTCCAAATGGGGAAATGATTTCTGAAGATGTAATTACTAAGCTGAAGGATGTTTCTTAAAATACGTCCCTGCAGCTGGTGTGAGTGCGTATGTTCATTCATTACTATATTCTGGGCACCCCAAAATCCGAATAGTTCCAGAACCATGAACTGACCTGAACTTTGTAATACACTCTTAGATAATTCTCGTGGCTGCAATTAGGTGCACACACAGTTATGCTAGGAAAATTTACCAACAAATGCATTTGAAAAAGTAATTTGCACAGTGCCTAATTCTTAACCAAGCAGAAGTGTACAGTGACATACAGACCCCTGATCAGGAAAGGGGAATCGGTCAGAAAGGAACAGTGTCACACTATGGAATGTGGTGACAAGTACCTGGTGTGTGCTGCCAGGAGCTGCTCTCTCTGAGGTGCTGCTACAGTCAATTCCAGCCACTCTGGCCTTACCAGAGAAGCAGCTTTGGGGATGTACCCTCACCCCTCATCCTCCCACCCAGGAGAAACAATTCTGCAGTCAGAAGGTGAGTGCAACTTTACATTGTGTTCAGACATTGAGCACAGCTTCACATGTGCTTCATGGGGGAAGCAGATTTGCATCCTCTACCAGTTAGTACTAAACAGGAATTTGCTCTGTGCTCTGGGCGTGTTGGTCTGTTCTAACTTTGGCATTTGAGAGATCCAGTTCAGACACAGAGCCACTTGGCTCTGTGGGAGAATATACACACTATATATAGGAAGGTTTTAGTTAGACCCAGATCCCTGTGCCAAGCAGAAGAGCGGGTGCAGCTGACACCAATGATGGTGTGGGGGAAAGAGGGGAGAAAAAAGGCATTTCCAGGTCATGTCCAGAAGCGTCTGACTGGTTTGAGAGCCTGGGAAGGCAGAGCCTTTCTACAGCTTCATCTCCCCTGATCTGGGCTTGGCTGTCCTCCCGTCCCACAAGCTCCAGGGCTCCCCATCACATCCCATGGGGTCTGTGTTTTCAGGAGTCCTCAGCAGAAATAAGAAATACAGGTGTGATCCTTTAAGGTAATGGAGACTTTATGTCTGCCCCTTCCCTGGGTGAGGGGAGCACATTCCCACCCCCTGGGTGTGCTGAGCTGGGCAGGCCACCACAGACTCCTCTGCCAGGTCCTACATGAAGTCTCCTTCAGCTTGTTTCAGGGGTGGTATACTGGGCATTCAGAGGGCAGGGGAAGCCCTTACCAAAGAGCTGGATAAATGGTGAGAGGAGTTAAGAGATGAGAAAGCATCTCCTAATATAAGATCTACCCCAAAGACTGCCTGGCTTTTTACTGAAGTCGTATTATCATACTGCTGCCCTGCAAAACTTAAAACTGCATTTAAGACCCCCCTGTTAGTATGGCCAGCCATGCAGTGAAGGGCCTCAGAGGATTCCAGGGGGTGGGGGAGAAAAATTACCAACAGTCTGGTTTTGTTTGGTTGGAATAAATTTATTTCATCTGTCTGTAAACAAGGTGTTTTTAATAGTTATGGCATTTTTTGAAATGCATATTAAATCAGATGAGTTAGACTGTATCCCAGATGTAACAAAGTGCAGGGAAAGAAATGGACAAATCAGCAACAAGAATTTGTTTAAATCTGTACATTATCCACAAGGCCCAACAATAGAAGCAAATACTAGAATGTCCCTAAGGTAGTGCCAGTCAAAAGAAACCCTCGGAGTCAGTTAAAATCCATCTCACAATAGCAACAGTTCTTTTTTTTTTTTTTTTAACAATAGTATGGCACAGAATACATATTAAAAAATTCATCACAAGACAGCCAAGTCAGTTATTCCAACCACTACCATCTCCCGTTTATTCTTCAGTATACAGAGTTCTGCAGTTCTTGCAGTGGACACACAGGTCAGAACCATGCCTGAACTGAGTTTGGTTACAGACATTTCAGATGACTCGTGCACAAGGCAGCTCACTCCATCGTTTCTGCAGCAAGGGCGTGACAGGCCAAATGAAAATTTTTAAATTTGAAATGGTATTTTAACAGTTTAGCTTACAAACTACTGACCTTCATCCAAACAGTGGCTTCAGAGCAGCCAAACTCTGCACCATGCACTGATCTGGCAGAACGACTGAAACCAGTCAGAGCTCCCAGGGTAGTTGAAGGTGGCAGTTTTCCACAATGACATTGCAGTTTCATATTAAAAAACAAAAACAACACCCCCCCACCCCCCGACCCTCAAGCTGCAAATTAAAATTGGTCCTATGAGAAACTGAAACCAGACACACTCCAGCTGGTTATGTCAGGCTCGCTAATGGCCACAGTGGCAGCCTTGCACAAGTCAACTACAGAACAGGAGCTGGCAAAAAAAAAA
>VZTX01022235.1:31671-49201 GCA_013400915.1 Pardalotus punctatus | reverse complement strand
ATACAAATTCTGTCTAGTTTATATATTCTTGTGTCCAAAGCTGTGGATCAAACTTAGATGCCATGAAGTGCTCCAGTCTTTAAAGATGCAGAGGAAATGACACATTTATTTACTCAAGATGCTTACAAACACCTACAACTTTCTGTAGGTTGTTCTTCATCTCTTGCCCATTGTGTATTTCCTTTACAGAACAGGAAAAACCTTTGAGCTCAGTTTGAGGAGTGGGGTTCTCCCACTGCATGACCCAAGGGACTCAAAACATCCCACTGAGCAAATAACTGTTTCTGAAATGACTTTTTGGTGACTTTCCCATGGCATCACAGAACAGCTCTGGCTGCTGCTAGGGTCCTCCTGGATATGTCTTTTTGCTGCTTGCTGGAGAGCTGTGCTTTGGCCAGGGACAAGAAGTGGTGCAGAAGCATCACAGGAGGATCACTTTCTATTGCCAAGGCAGGGGACACAAAGTACCAGACCTACTTCCCCAAGGCTGCCTTGTCCCCATAGAGGTACCAGGGGCACAGTAGGAGCACCGTAATCCATCCAGAGCTGCTCAGGAGCTGGGACCTCGATGATCTCCAAGCCTGATGTGCAATACACAGGTCTTGCACCTGATATCTCCTGCATAGCTGGGAGCAAGAGGAACAGAGGTTCTGTTAATGCCTACCTGTAAGGAGGCAGCTGCATTGGGTCTATTCCCTGTGAAGTCCTTGTTAAGGCAGGATCAGCTTTGGTTGCCCTGTGGTCTGGGGTTTCATGCAGGTGTCTCATGGAGGAGACTTGTCACAGCCCTTGGACGCTTGAAAACTATGGCTGTAATAAGCACACCTATAGCTGTTGGTGCTTCACTGAGATTTTGTAACTGGGGATGGAAGTACTACAGAATACATGAACAGCTAAAGACCAAAAGGACCACTGTTTCTGGGACATAGAACTTTCTCCTGGACTGAGAGAAATCAAGGCTTGCAAGGCTTAGTTTGTGTAGAAGATGTGAAGGAAGATATCATCAGGAAAAAGAACTCAGCTGGTTGCTTTGAAGAAGACATGACAAATAGGGAACTGGCATTGGATCAAGAAGTGACATAAGTACTGGAAATTTTGTCCTGGGATGAGATCAGTTGGACTGAACTAGTGCAGGTAAAAGTGAGACTTTTTTTACAGGCTATGTTTATCTTAATGATCCATATGTATGTCCAGTGTTTGCAGTGGCTGAGCACCTGGGAAGTTTCCAGTGACTGTCTTGACCAGACATCCAGAATGGACAAGCACAGATCCAGAAAAGGCTCATGAGGAAATCTCCTGTGTGTAGCAATGCACATGTTGCATCTGAAGATTTCACGGAGAAAATCCTGGAGAGCCAACAACCTCTGTCAAGTATTATGAGGGGCAAAAATGGGAGCCCAGCAGTTTGAGTTTAGGACAAGACTGAGGAGTTGCAAGAGCAGCATCAGTGCTTGCAACCATAGCTCTGTCCTGCAGGATGTTTTAAAGAAAACTTGCTACTGGCCCACAAAATCTAGCATGTGCTATGTGTCAAGAGCAAACACAAAAAAACCAGCTGGCTCTCAGCTGGCTCTTTACTGTTGTGAGGAGGCAACAGTGCCATCAACCCAGAGCTCCGGTGCAACCGATCGCACAGAATGCTGTCACTTTCCTCCAGCTGTACAGCTGCTGCGCGAGAGGAAATCAATAAAACCTCATCTCAGACATTTAGACAGTTTGAGGTTGTGATCTGCCCAATCAGAATTCAGACACAGATCTCAGTCTTTGAGAGGAACAAGGTCATGTGCGTCAGCTGAGCCACAATAACGAACTATGTTTTTCTCAGCACAAAAGGTGGTCATTTAAACATCAGTGAAAAGCATCTGACCCCATGCATTTGAGTCTAGAAGTGTCTGTACTCTCACTGTACTTCAGTTGGTGCAGAAGAAATTCTTCAGTGCAGGAGTTCAGCTACACCTGGGATGTCTCCTACCTGGGTAGCTCCATCACAGGGACATCCATCAAAGAGATCATAAATTAAAAACCAAGTTATAAAACTGCCATTTTTTTGTCTGCTGTATGTCCATGTGGAGATACTAGGGAAAGCTGGGAGACACTGAGCAGCTTCCTATGTGGGAGAGTGCCGCAGAAATGGGGTCCTCAGCTGCAGTTGGGAGGCAAATATCTGCTGGGTTTAAGTAGAATGGAGGAACAGCTTTAGTGTCCACTTGTAAAGGTGGTTTTGTGTTTAAGAAATTGCCTCCTGTCGTAACTGTTTCTTTGCTTAATAAACATATTTGTACCTGCTGGCTGTTCTGGAGGATAGTCAAAAACCGAATGGCAGAGAGGACATCCTGTTCTCTCATATGTGCTGTACACACAGCACAAGAGCCTTAACTAGTGATGTTCTCTGTTTTTAATTGTTTTTACTAGAGCAGTCCCCAGAATACTCTTATCAACTTTATCCCTACCACACATTTTTGAAATAAGGACTCTGCAATGTGTATGATATATGATCTTCAAAACTCACAGAAAAGAAACCCACATGCTCACATTTTGACTGGGAGTCCAGCCCATCCAATGCAGGCATTATTTAGATCCTGTAGCTTTATACATGAAAATGGAGCAGCCCTATTTAAATAACCTGACTTTGCTTCTCATGTAGAAATAGAAATGAGTAACTGCCTCAAAGGTCCTCCAGGGAGTCCTCAGGCAGACCCAGTCATCTTCTGAAGGCACATTAGACACTAGATATGGTTGTTATAATATTATGTTCTTTTCTGGATCATCCATAAAGAATGATGTTGGTCAAGAACAGAACTGTCAGGAGGGTCGTAGTACATAATGTGGGCCATCGTCATTGGAAGAGCGTTGTTGCTTGCCCCCTCCTGTGTATGCTGCCTTGTCTGGCCTCTATCTTGGTGGAGGTACCTCAGTAACACTGAAATTGTCAAGTGATGTATGATGTGAACAGGATGTGGTCCCTTCTTTCAAAAATGTCAAAGTCTAGTGCAGTGAAAAATGACTAGGGAAAAAAAATAAATTTCACCAACTGTGATTTTGTGTGTGTGTGAATTTGCAGATTTACACCGACATAAGCCATTCTGATCTGCAGAGGTCCCTTATCCATAACCCCATGTAGAGGTTATTAACAGGGTATTACCATTTTTTATTAAAAGAGAGTTGATGAGTAGTGGCTGCTATAACCTTGTTGGCTGAAGCATTTACCAACTCTGCTGTTTCATTAATTAATTTTTCTGTTAATTCTTTGGATCAAGGCTTGTGCATATCACCACTTGTACTAGGCATCTTTTATGCTTGGTGGGGATTTTTTTTTTCCTGTTATTTTTGTCAACTTAACAGCTATTTGCTAACCATTTTTTCAGTCAGGATCCTTAAATTCAATTTTAGTCCTTGGTTTCTGCTTAAGCTCATGCTACCTAGTTCCCATTCTGGTCCACCAACAGAAATTCTTCTGGTAAGTTATGTTTTTTCAGTTTTTCAATAAATATGATACTGGTCTTCCAAGCAAATGATCTTCCTGGATGTAATTCCACTGTATTTGCTTCACATATGATACACTGAAGAGCAAAAATAACTCTTAACAGATTTTAATTTCCTGTTCTACATATGTTATAAAGTCCAGCGGTAGCCAAGTACATTTATAAGGACATTCCACAGCTATTAAAGTTTAATGTAACTTGTCATAAAAATTAAGTCCTAAAGTCTGCTTTAGCAGATGAAGAAAATTTTAAACAATAGATTTGAGTTTTTTTCCGAGTTTTTTCTTTCCTTGTTGATTTGCTAAGAAGCGGAATTATTCTATATTGAAAGGCAAACTGTACCTGATCTTTCTCCCTTTCCTTTGACTAATCCTAACCCTACCACTGAATTTTGCTAGGGGCAAGGAAAATTTGACACTTCTATGGTGTTTTTCTGTCCATATATTGTTCTCAATATCTGATAAAGCTTGAGTTTGTTTTTAGCAGAGGAGTTACAAACAGGGCAGCAAAACATCAAGACTGGGTCAAGCTGACACCTCAATATAATTATATTTGAAGTTTGTGGTTTGAAAACTGTTGTGAACCCTTTGGTAACTGGGGCAGCTGGACAGACTGATCAGCAGCTTATCCCTTTGTAATTCTCTCATGTCCAGTAGTTTTAGTGGTTTTGTTCACAGGGGTGAATAAAATTCTCCATTCGTTTTTTGCTTAGTTCTAATAAACTTT
The DNA here is from genome assembly GCA_013400915.1 of Pardalotus punctatus. Taxonomy (NCBI): domain Eukaryota; kingdom Metazoa; phylum Chordata; class Aves; order Passeriformes; family Pardalotidae; genus Pardalotus; species Pardalotus punctatus. The sequence continues at coordinate 44,993 of VZTX01022235.1, read as the reverse complement.
TAAACTTGATAATTGGCACGTACCTTATTTTAGTGACAAAAAAGGCAGCAGTCTTACCTAGATGCAACACTTTATTATCTTGAACATTTTAGGTGCCTTAAGGAACAAAATATAGGTATGGTCCACAGAGTATGCTGAATCAGAGTGTAAGTATATCAAAAATGCCCTTAGAATAAATAGGCTTGAAGTCAGGAGTCAATCACTGGCCACCAGAGAGTGTCAAGAAACAATGGGAACAAAAACTTCAGCTTTACAATTCAGCTCTCATACCTGAGAGAGCAATTTGAACATTGCATTTAGCCCCTACTCATCATGCCATATAGGGTCTTCCTGAATATTAAAATAACTTTCTCAAGTGGGAAGCAAAACCAGGATCACTCTTGGGATTTCTGTACATTGTCTGGTTATTGACCAATGGTTTCTGCCTTTGGAGATAGGAATATGTGCAAGGCAGAGAAGGTAGGCATTTTGTATGCCCAAAATCATTATGAGGGATAAAACCACGGAAATGGATAGTTTTGTGACTATTTACAACTCTTATGGGAGCATTGTCCATAGCATAGTTAAGTATTATATTGGTGTCCACATCAGTTTGGGTAAGTTTTACTTGTCTGATATGTCTGTTTCGAAAGTGGAAAAGTATTTAATAAAAATATAATTTGTATGATGGCTGTATCTCCCTCCCATATCATGCTTGCCAGGACAGCTGACTGGTTTACAATAGATTTCATTAAGTCCTGCCCACAGAGCCATCACAGCTGCAGGAGACACTGCTGTGCTGCAAGATGTACTCCTTCTCCCTAGAATGCCAACTATGTGTTTTCTTTCCTACACACATGCAGCTGACAAAGGTACATGAAATCACACAAGTGCTGCTTGATCAAGATAAAGATTGAGGTTCTGGCATGCAAAAGGAATGACTGTGCGTTGGAAGGCACACTGAGTATTGTGAGACATGATATTTTCAAGCCTGACCTCTTACATGTTAAAAAGTAACAATGCCTTTACACAGCATTACAGGCAGGAAATAAAAGTAAGGAAAGGAATAGCGATAAATGGGTGTTACAGCTCCTGCAGCAGGGACAACCCACTGCAGTGGTGGTGGGTTTTTTCCTTGCATCTAGTTATTAACACATGAAGATCTCAGAAATCATATTGCTTAATGAAACAATATATAATGGAGCAGATTGCAAGTACCGAAATATACAGAAAACTACTTTCAGCTGTTTCGTCCAGGGAGTAATCGATAGGCTTATTTAGCATTGCAAAACTATTCACATTAAAAATAGTTTATACATGATGTTCCACTTTCTAACCCACTAATTTCAGAGAAGAGAATCTAAACTTCAAATATACAGCAAGAACAGATTGTTCAAGCTGTGACTATTGTACTTCAATAAAAACATTTCTTCTCCCCATGGTAGTTGAAATGTGCTGGGGCTTCAGCTGAGGGGGAAAAAGAAAAAGACTTTTCAGACTTTTCCTGCCCATACGTACCTTACAGATTAAGTAGTTTGATGGTTTTTAAAATAATATTTACAGTAGATCTGCCAGGTACCCTTGTGCCAAACTTCCCTGCAGACACTTATTGCCTGTCACCCACACCCACTCAGTTCATGTTAGCCGTAATTTTGTCATTGCCCAACAAACCCACGTGCTGTTTTGTGGGGACCAGACGGCTCACAAAACACTGCCCTGCATAAAGCTATCACATGTACAGAAAATCCCTCTGAGTCCTAAGAAACACAGTTTCTCAGATGATTTCCTTGTTCACAAGCGTTTCAGTAGTAACTGACCTTTCTAACATTTACAGAGAAGTGAGTGGCGGTTAGTGTGACCATCTGGTTCCTCAGTGTTCATGACACTAACACTTAAAGCACATGAGTGCTTGTGGAAAGTGAGTATGAAAGTCAGAGGTGACTGAATATATGTGAATTTTCAAACACAAACAAGATTTCAGACGTTGCTCTTTTCCTCCATGTGGGCTTGTGATGCTAACAAAGCAAGAGCTGGTGAACATGCTGACCTCTGGGAACAGCTTAACTGAGAATGTTGGAAATTCAGCTGCTTTTTCTTAGAAACTTCTACATAAAAATTAATTTTTCTTTCTGTTCAGAAATACAGGTATGTTCAAATTTTTTCCAGCATGTGAATCCTAAGTTAAATATTTTTGTTACGATATTTATTTTTTCTGAATTATGTATCTTTTACTTTATTTTTGTGTGTGCTTTGTTGCACAAGAGTATGTACAACTACAGACTTGTGAAGATATACAGAAGTAAACCAATAAAAAAGTTTAAAAGTCTTAGGTTAACAAGTTTGTTGCATTCCAAACAAATTCTGTCTTGAAAACATTTTTTGAAAGATTATCAATTTTTTTTTAAACTATTTTCCTCCTGCAGAATTTTCCTGGAACTTATGCATTTTATAAAAAAAAAAAAAAAAAAAAAAAAAAAAAAAAAAAAAAAAGAAGAAAGACATTTTCAAGTGGAAAATATTTTCTATAAAAATCCTCTGAGCGTCTTGTCAGTTGTACCTCATAATTAACTAGATAGTATGAAATAGTATTTCCTAATTTCTGTGGTCATCCTATGATTCAGTTTTGTTTTTGCTCACATAAAGTTTAATACAGTATTTTCTTTCTTTGCCCCTCAGAGTACCATTGGTATTTGCTATGGGAGCTCTGTATTATCATTATTATTTTTATTATTATTAAGCAACTACTTATATTTAATGAGCACTCAACTAACTATGTAAGCACACACTTACAGATGCAGTGTGTTTGTCTTTGAGTTGGAGTGATTTGCATTTTTTTTCTTACCAAGATAAGCTGAGCTGCCTTCCACACCTCAAACTACTGGCTGTCAAGAAGACAGAGGTTTTTAGATGACAATGCAAATTATTTACAAAACATGCATTTTAAGCATGATGCAATGGTAAAGTTGCATGGAAGACAAATTTTCTTTAGATTTTTTTTGGATGATATTTCATGTCTGTTGACAACAGTTGTATAGGTGCAGAAGTTCAAGCAGTGTTACAAGTATTTTTCACATACCAGCTCCATTTTCAACTTCCATATTCTCACTTTAAATATTGCCTGTCATTAGAAATGCTCTTATTAAAAGTTTGAATATGAAAAATCTTAGAGAAATTCACCTGGATGCTTACCTGTATTCTGCTGCCGGTTGTTTGTAACTTAACCTTGTAGAGGATGATTTTGGTTGGAAGGAGGATTGCATCAAACTCAGCAAACCGGGAATAATACCTACTATGCCCTGTATGTGAGACCTGTAGTGGCATTGCTGTGGTTTCAAACCAGTCACCATTCAGCCAATAAAGGTAAAGAAGTGCAATTATGAAATAGTTCTCTATATACATATTTATACTTTCTCTCATTTGCTAACAAAATTGCTTATTCTTAAAAACCCACAAGATTTGTGTGCTGCAAATTTAATGTCTGAGTATTTTTTCTTCCTTCTGACTGTTTTGTTGGTTTGTTTGTTTGGTTTGGGTTTTGTTTGCTGTTTGTGCTTGTGTGTGTGTGTTTGGTTTTGTTTGTGGGTTTTGGTGCGTGTTTGCCTGGGGGGGAATGTTTATTTAATTTTTATCCAAATTTCATATTTTAGAAATAAAAGATTATACAACGGTGATACACTAACAAACAGTCCACTCACAGTAGGATGAATCTCTAAACGGACCAACAGTTTTCTGATACCACAGTTACTTAATTACAATATGCACAAGTACAATAAAAAGCAACATTTCAATGTTTGGCCACATGGCACAGAGTGCTTAAGGTGGTGCTCTATTTGTAAGCAATACATTATGTAGATAGGAACAATACAAAGCAATTCAATTAGAGATAGTATGACCTTTTACTGCTTAAGCTCAGAAGCAGCAGAAGGAACCTTGCCTGTAATGAACATTTAGCTATCTCTACTTTATTGCTGTTTTCTAGCATTATCTAAATGAACACATCTTCTCTATATTGCAGATGGATTTGGACGTCTGCAGCCTTTCAAGAGGGAGATTGCCCCCTCTCAGCTCAATGTTCTGAGTATTGTCAATGAGGTCATACATATGTTCTCAGTAATATAATGGTAGCTTCAGTTTAACCATCAAGATATTGATTTCACCCTTGGGAAACTACCAAGCTGGGAATCATTAAAATAACATTTGCCACTTCACAGTGATTGCAATAATGCAGTATCTCCTTGGGTGCACCAGAGAACAGCGTTTCTGTCTTCCCGTCCTTCCTGTGGTGGAAGTTGTGCAGGTGCCTTCTGCAGGTAGCAATGGTGTTGCATGCACTACCTCACCTTAATTTATTTGTAATCCACCTAGGCTAAGATGTGGCTTATCCCAGAAACAAAGGGAAAGTAATTTTAAAAAGGCCTACTGACTTCACCTAAGAAAAATATTTATCACTAATGCATCAAAACTAATGAGTACCATCTGATCAAAGTCTCAGTTTTGATAAAATGTTAAGACCTTTTCTAATCATGTTGGTAAACTGGCTCAGTAATGACTCAGAAAATTCCGCCCACACTTCCTACCCAGGAGCTGAGTTTTACTACAAGTGTCTTAATCAGAAATAGAATTTCTTGTCCAGGCTTTCTTTTTTTTTTGTAAAGGAGTTACTGTTCTTACTCTTGGTTACTTTGTACTTGCTTTGTTTTAGACTGTAATTGTTGGCACATGCAGTGTGTGGTTCTAAATAATATAGTCTAATATAACAGCCTAGAGTATAGTGTAAGAAAATGGTTTGTTGAGTGCAGGAGCCTGTTTTAGTTGATGTGGGAGAAAAGCAACTTGCTGTGTAGCATTGCATAGTCGTCAGGTACAGCTGCTGAGCAGCTCTCAACTGTGAGTGAAACAAGGGAAGAAATTAGACAGGGGGATGAATTATGGGAAAGTAAGGAGCAGGGGATGGAAGTGGGTCTGAGGAAGGTCTGTGGTTAGTGGCACATTTACTCACATTGTGCCAGCCACCTGGATTTCTGGGAATTTAATCAGATTCCAGAAAGCTTGGACAGTTAGTTGGCAAACTCTGCTGAAACACCCAGCAGTGCTCGGAGGTGTGGACAGGTTAACGGGTGCCTTTGGTTCCAATAGGCAGGACTGCAGCTGAGTAAGGGGGAAATTATGAACTCACTGGGTGGACTCATCAGGGACGGGAAGGAAAGCTCTCATCCTCCTGGAAATCCCCAGCTGAGTGCAGAGCACAGAGTGGGGTAGCTCTTTCTCTAACTCGCCAGGACAAGGAGACCATATATGTGCATTGTCTTGGGATTACTGTTAAAAGGCGTATTTCTATCCCACCCCTCACACAAGAATGTTCAAAGCAGGAATAGCTAAACTTTTTTCCAATTAAGGCATTGTTAGCTTGTGAGAGACTAGAGACTCCAGATTTTCAAGGGGAAGGATGGCTACTAAAGGCACTTCTCCATGGGTTCCTGTGGACTCTGGCCCCTTCAGCCCTGCCATTATGCTAGTTGATTCCTGAGCTTTGAGTCATGGACCAACTAATTCCTCTCAAGAAAAATTAAGAGCTGATGAACAGTATAATAGAATCATAGGATCTTAAGGGGTTGCAATGGACCTTAAAGATCATCTAGTCCCAACCCTCCTGCCATGGGCAGGGTCACCTCCCCCAGCTTACTCAAAGCCTTATCCAACCTGAACACTGCCAGGTTTGGGACATCCACAACCTCCCTGGGCAACCTGTTCCAGTGTCTCACGGCCCTTACAATGAAAAATGTTTTCCTAATATGTAACATAAATTATCCTTCTTTCAGTGTGTACCCATTCCCTTGTCCTATCACTACAGTTCCTGAAAAAAAGCCCCTCTCTGTCTTCCCTGTAGGCCCCCTTCAGATACTGGAAGGTCGTTATGAGGTCTGCATGCAACCTTCTCCAGGCTGAACAGCCCCAGCTCTCTCAGCTGGTCTTTGTAGTGTGAGAGTTTTATTCCAGGATCTGCTTACCCAGCCAGTGGGGAAGTGGAGCTGTGCAAGGATTCACTGCTCTGCTCATCATTCTTTCAACATTATCTGGGTTAAGTCATGGGTTCCCCCACATCCAATGGATGCATGAGACACCACTGCTTTCCTGAGATAAAAACTCTGTGCTTGTGGGTTGTCAAGAGTCTTTCCTTAAACACATCTGTCTTGTCCTGAACTGGTATACTAGCAACAACTAGCATGTTGCAGGGGCAGAGAGAGAGGCAAACTGGGGCTGAAGAGCTCAAAGGCATCCCAGATGCTCTCAGGACTCCATCAGCTCCCACAAGATGGCAGAGCAGCTTGGCACACGGTACAACCATTGTGATGAGCTGTGGCAGCTTGCATTTCAGAAGTTTAATGCAACTCTTTCCACCAAAAGGCTCAGTGCATCGTTACATAAATGTGCAAGCAGCACTGAGTTTTTGGTGAGGACATCACAGTACCACCGTTCCTGTACCGTGTTCAGTGTCCATCTGGTCTGGCCCTGGGGCTCCATCACAAGCCCAACAGACCAGGGAGTCCCGCTGCCATCTCCATGTCCTCAACATCAGCACTAAAAATGAGGAACCAGAGGAAGCATGCCCTCACCATTGAATCTTTATCCCTCCTGACTCTGATAAGATGGTGTTCCAGAGGGAAATCAAACCTCTGGGAGCAGATAAGAGCTGATGCTGGGTGAGCCAGGCTTGGGGCTTATTTGTTGCTAGGGCAGCTACACTTGCAGAGATGGCAATGACACTTGCCTCCCACCTGAGAGGCAGGTCCCTGGACAGTCCTTGTAACTGGGCTTGTATAAATCATTTATCACTGTCCTGCTATGGTCCATTGACTGCAGCATGAACAAGGAGCTTATCAGCAGCTCCTACTCAAAAATGAGTAATCCTGACTGTGTGATGTGGACCATGTGGATGCACAGACTCTTCAGAGGGGATTGCAAACATCTAGGGCCTGTGTGACCACTATGTATTTTTTCTGTCTTTAGATCCATTAAGTTTTCTGTCAATTAATGCTGCATTGCCTGACAAATTTTCTGTGGGAGGGACTTTCAAATGCAGTGATGTTGCTCCAAAGAGGCTCCCAGTCATCTTAGATGTGGTGTTCCATCCGTCTAAATTTTGCATCCTTGGCTGGCAATTTTGCATGGTTAGTCCCAACAGTATCAGACAGTGATATATACAACTCCAAATATTCCCTGTACAGGAAAGAGACTACCATAGATTGCAGTCAGAACTGAGATTGTTTAGCAAGTGGGGATGTGTTAAGGAATACTAAAAGCAAGTGAGGTCTGGAGATCTGGGAGCCACAGTTATACCCTATCTGATGGTACCCATCCCTTAAGCCTGTCCCATCTCAGCTGGGCTCTCCCAGGCTGAGGCCAACCTAGTGATGGTCTTCTGCCATCATGTTGCAAGAAGGTGAGGGTACAAGCTGGGGCAGGAAATAGTCAAGGGTCAGCTTTGTCAGGGAGCAAGGATGAAAGCGTGCTGCCTCTTTTTGATATGCTCTGTTGTGGCCTGTGTGGAGTGCAGCAGAGACGATGAGGAGTGAAGCTCAAGGGCTCATTGGAGAATGAATATGAAGGGCTCTGGGACTGGGACCTCATCAAGGTTTGTTCTGAGTTTTTCTGCAGTGGCTCTACTCCAGGGGGGCTGATTTTAAAGAGCGTGAGCATGAGTCATCCCTCACCAGCTGATGGGAGGCTCCCTTCATGGCTCATGAAGACTGCATAGATTTAGCCTAAATGTCTCTGTGAGCATCAGAACTCAATGGCAAGGCACCACTATTGCTCACGGTTTGTCATTTGACAGGGTAGGTTCTTCTGAATCTGATTTTCCAATAAAAGATTCTAAATTTGAAGATATTTTTGGTGGCAGGTAGACATCCAAAGGATAGTGCTGTCCAGGGAGTAACTTACACCTAAGTCTTACTGGAATTCACAAAATGTACAGCCTCCTACTTATTTAACTTTGCAACTCATTGTCACACATATACCCTGAGCCTACTGAACACCAAAAATGTGGAAAAAGGAAGAGAGAGTGCTCACCACATTGCCTGCCTTCATCTGCTGCTGAGTGCCTCCTCATATGGGCCCAAGAAGAGGATGTGCTTACAGCTGGAATGCATAAGTCTGGGGGGGAGCACCCATCACAGCTAGGACTCTGTAGCTGTCTAGGTCAACTGTGCCCCAACAGATATCCTCATTCTTGGATACTCTGAAAAAAAGCTTCTCTCATCGAGGTCTCAGCTTGTCACCCTGCAATATGGGAATGACACCTTTTCTCTGCATGAGTTATTTGGAAGAAGAGTTTAGACTCCTGACACTAGGACAGTGTCCACAAGTCAATAAATCACCAATTTTTCCCCGAAAACCTTTAATCAAAAAAACTGTCTACTTTCCAACACAGCTATAGATCAACATCAGATCAATACTGTAAAATACTCCCTCCAAATTCGTGTTCCTCTATTAAATATGGGTTTGACCATTTCCCATTTTGTAATAAAAAAACGCACACCAAGACTGCTGTAGATAACATCTATTTGATTTAGATTGGTCTGAAGAACATTACCAGTTTCGGGAGAGAGGCCACTTTTTGTAGCACTGTTATTGGCAGGTAGAGGGGAAGGAGAGGCAGAAGGCAGCCAAAACCAGGTCTGTACTAAATCTACTGGAAGTGGCATTCTGGTCTACTGGGTTTCCTGGAGCAGAAAAGGAAGTCTCAGGAGCATGTAGCAGTTGGAGTGAAAAGCAGTGAAGACTGGATTTTTTAACAAAAGCTTCCTTATTTCATCTGTTAATTAATAATTGATGTTACCTGGGTGTTAAAAAAAGAAAAAACACCCCCCACAATGACACAGCTTTGAAAAGGATGTCTTGAAATCCCATCACTCCCACCTGTTTTAACTGAAAGGGTTTTGTCCTATATAATATCACCATTTCATTAGCTCTTCACTCATTCTAGTCTCCCTAGTCTGCAAGAGTTTTCCAGCCTGCCTTTTTGATGAAAAAGAAATAGAAGTTGCCGGGACAAGGGATGATTTTTTGCTATTCATCAGGGCAGAGCTTTGTTGGATCACTGAGATCCTCATCTAGAAGCTTTGTAGCTAGGTCCTGTAGCTATCATGCCACTGGCAACGACGTGAAGAGAAGAGTCACCCTTTTCTCTGGTCTAGCAGTCCCATGGCATGGAGCACCTACACGGCGCTGTGACCAGCCTTATGTCTGCAGTGCTGAAGTGCTCTCTGCAGTCTGTATCATGAGACAATCAGCTCTCCTCACTGAGGTCTCCCCTGTAAAGGTGCTGAAGAGTCACCCCTTTGACAGAAGATGAAGCATAGTCTTTCATTCTTACTTTAAAGATGCAGGTCTGAGCAGCAGCATCTCAGCCTCCACGGGGAAGGCTAACATTTGAGGCCTTCATAAAAATGCCACTGCACTCTGAAGCAAAAGAAATGTTGATATTTTCAGTCCTACTCTTTCTCACTGAAAAGTCAGGGCTGTTGACACACAAAGGCAAACATAAATAATATGCTCTCATTAATTATTCCTTTGTTCACTTTTCTTTTTGTTGGAAATACTCTTACAGTACTCCATTTTTCCTCTCAATGATATTTGATGCCAAATCTGATATGGACCTATGGTATGACTTGTATGGTAATTCTTGCTCCAGATCATGACATTAATATTTCTTTGCTTCATTGCAACATAACATGGTATACCACATTTTCAAATACTTAATGTCCTGTCACTTATGCCTTGAAAACCCTTTTTGAGTGAGGCTAGAGCTTTTTCTGGAACATTAGCTTTCAATCTAAACCCTACTCTAAGACCAACTGCATCCTTTTCATGAAAATACATCAGTCAGCACCTCCCTTTCCACACAGAGTATTTTTTGTCTCCAGTATTGAAAAAATGCTGAGTGAATAAAATCATGGGTCTCATATACAGCTCTTCAATGGTTAAGTGGAGGTAATTCTTCAGTGTGCTGACTTCATCCCTTCAGGCATCCCCTCAGACACTTGGTACACTCTGTCTTTCCTTTTTCTGATGCAATGCAGCCAATGTTATTGAAACACTCCATTGCTGATTTACTAATTAGCCTTTATTACCAGAATTGGTCTGACCTTATCTACTTTCAGTACTGTTCTTACTGGCTCTGTTCCTCCAGAGCATTCTCATCTATTCCCATGTACAATGCACATTCAGGAGCTTGTTTGGGTTATGAGTCAGAAGATAAGCCCGTCTCCCAGTCTCCAGCTGAAGCTCCTGAGGCTTAGCTGTAATCTCCAATATTCTTTACAGTGGTCGTTATTTTCTTCACAGGGTAGTTTGAGGGATCAATAGCTAAAAGCAGTAGAGATATTATTATAACTTTCTTGGCATTTGTTGTCAAGACTATAGACTATACAGAAAATTTTACAGGTGTAGAAGTGCATGTCCTGTATATCACAACAATTTTTACTGCTGTTGGGCGTAGGGTACATGTCAAGAGTCTCCAGCATGAGGTGAACAGTGTTTGGAGGCTAGGTAAGGTTTTTTCCTGCCATGTACTTCTTGGTCTGACAAGAATCATGGAGGCTGGTGGGAAGCTGTTGTCCTACCTTCTACCTCCTGAGCAGCTCTGCCGACAGTGCCATGACATAAATAATCAAATTAACAATGACTTAAGCCAAGCAGTAACCAGCCCAGGAAACCTCTCTGCTGGAATGGGTAGCTGTACACTGCAGCCTTCCACAAACAGACTTATCTGCTCACCAGCTTCAGGCAGTGTGCTGGAAGCCTGCCCAAGGGGTTGTCTTGCTAGCAATCAGCAAGGTTACACCAGATTATGGTCACATCTACCTGAAAGGTGATGGCTGCCAGGGGCCGAGGAGTCCAGCCCAACAAGAAAATGGGCGTTATCAGAAGAGTTGTGTGCAGAGTGCCTGGGAGACTGCTCCACTTCTGGTGGAGATTTTAAACAGGCAAAAGAGCAGAAGGTTTCTCTGAGAAGCTCTAAACTGTTCATTCCATAGAAGCTGTCTCATTTCTTCGCACTCCTGAGCTTGCTGCTTTAGTGGACCAGCAGCACTCTAAACAGTTCAGGGCCAAAACACTAGGAATTGTGTGTTGTTTAGTCGCTATTCACACCCTGCACTTCAGTAATGTCACCGCATTAGTGTGGTAGCATGCCAACATTAATGTATTGCTACCCAGACAAAATGTAGGAGAAATTCCCTGATTATAAGTCTGTGACTACATTACTTTGATCACAACACGATTTAACACAGAGATTTGGGAAAAAATTTCTCTAAGATACACTTTTGCACTGGGAGTGGAAGAATTTCCCACAAAGTGGGAAGCACTTCTTAAAGAGGGCTCTCTGCCTTTGGCTCCCCCTCTGCCCCATCAGACAGATGCTTTTGTACTGGTTTTTTGCTATGCTCAGCATATTTTTAAGCACAATGCATAATACTTCTAACACAGCACTATGGATAGACTTGTTCTGTCGTGTTGTCCCCCATATTTATAATATAAACAGTGCAGATAGCTGGTGCACTGACTAGGCAAAGAAATAAAACCATTTCCTTGTGAGGCATTGTTAAATACTGACAGCATAGAAATGCACAGTTTTGAGCAGGCTGGAGCATACTGTAGTGTTTGGAATAACACCTGCAATTTTCCCTGTAGATTTTGTCCTAAGAGAAAATGGTGCTATCATTATTCATCCTCTTTATAAACCTATAGCAATTTGGCACTCAGTCCCTCAGCTGAACGAGAAGGGTACTATGGTCTTTACTCAGGGGTAACCATTTTTCAGGAAAATACACCTGACAGTGACAGAAGACTTCCCAGCAGAGTACACAAATCAGGGACAGAAAAAGCCTCTGAAGTGCTCCCAACTGTGAAAGCCATACTCCTCAAACGAAGAAAACAATCTTGTGATTGTGACCAATATCCCATTCCCAAGCAGCTGCTTTCAAAAAGGGATGAACTTACCAATTTTTTTGCAAAACAGTTTTCTTTTGGTTGTGGTGGAACCACTAGAAGATTACAAGAGGCTGGCTAAAAAAGGAGAAAGTAAAATTAAGAACTAGATATAGTATTAAATGGTGGGAAATGCCATCACCTGCATCAGCAGCATCCAGCAATGGCAGACTGGGAGGCTCCATCCAAAATATTAAAAACACTCAAAAAGCACTCAACTCCCCAGAGGCATAAACCAATAATCTATTTTTTGAGTGAGAGTACTCAAAAAAAGAGAGAGCAAGAGACTGATCAAATTACAATGCAGGCAAAAGCACTGACTTGAGCAAGGAGCAGCTATAAAAGTGAAGCAGTTTTTGCTAGATTCCTAAACAGGATGAAAGGCAATGACATTCAAAGGAAAATGACAAAAGCAGCCATGTAACTCCACGAAGACTCAGGCAAGTCTAGTGCACAATCTTCCATTTGAAGACAGAGCAAATATGGGATAAACCAAGGAGCTGCTGCCAGAAAATGTGGTGGCATAAACAGGGAAAACATGCCCAAATAGAGAGGATAGAAACTGCCGACGCTCTGAATGTCATGAGGAAAAAAGTGTACAAAAAAGGGAAACAAAGGAACAAAACCACAAAAACAAGCAGGCATCCAAGGCGTGAAAACTTGCACATACATGAGCTCAGTGTAGTGCAAAGGACACCACCAACCACAAAACACACAAATGAACAGAAGTTGTCTGTAGAACTTGGTGTGGCAGCAGATGCAAGAGTGGGGCCAAAACCATGTATAAACTAGAATGACCAGAATAGTTAGGGATGGAAGGGTACTCTGGAATTCACCTCATCCAATCTCCCTGCCAAGGCAGGGTCACCCAAAGCACGTGACACAGGAACACACTCAACTGGGTTTTAAATGTCTCTGGAGAGGGAGAATCCATGACCTCCCTGCGCTGCTCTGCAGCCCTCAATGTAAAGAAGTCTTTCTTCATGCTGAGTGTAATTTCTTGTGTTTTAGTCTATGGCCATTGCTGCTTGTCCTGTCACTGGACACCACTGAAAAGAGTCTGGCACCATCCTCTTGGCACCTGCCTTTGAGATATTTACATGCATTGATGAGATCCCCTCTCAGTCTCCTCTAGACTAAACAGGCCCAGCTCCCTCAGTCTCTCCTCATAAGAGAGATGCTCCAGACCCCTCACCATCTTTGTGATCCTTTGCTGGACCCTCTCCAGCAGCTCCTTGTCTCCCTTGTACTGAGGGGCCCCAGAACTGGATGCAGCACTCCAGATGCGGCCTTGCCAGGGCTGAGTAGAGGGGAGGATCAGCTCCCTTGACCTGCTGGCCACACTCTTCTGA